>CM048839.1:73919938-74473045 GCA_026545765.1 Plantago major
TAAATGTCATAGGAACCAAGTGGATTTTCAAAAATAAGAGTGATGAGAAAGGGGCAGTTGTAAAAAACAAAGCCAGATTGGTTGCTCAAGGTTACACTCAAGTAGAAGGCATAGATTTTGATGAAACCTTCGCTCCTGTTGCTAGACTAGAATCCATTCGCTTGCTCCTAGCCATAGCATGTTGTCTTAAAATAAAACTCAAACAAATGGATGTTAAAGGAGCTTTCTTGAATGGCTACATTGACAAAGAAGTGTATGTTGAACAACCTGGAGGGTTTGAAGATCCTCTTTACCCTGACCATGTTTTTAAATTAAGAAAAGCATTGTATGGTTTGAAACAAGCCCCTCGTGCTTGGTATACTAGACTGACTGAATTCCTAGTTGGATTAGGATTTAAGAGGGATGAGGGAGATCAAACTCTGTTTATCCTCAGGAAAGGAAAGGACTTTTGCATTGCTCAAATCTATGTTGATGATATTGTCTTTGGTGCTACTAACCCCTCTTTGCTAGAAAAGTTTGTTCAAGCCATGACAGGAACCTTTGAGATGAGTATGATTGGTGAACTCAGTTTCTTCTTGGGGCTCCAGATACAACAGAAACAGGATGGCCTCTTTATCTCTCAAGAGAAATATGCCAAGAATCTTATCACAAAATTTGGTCTGGAAAATGCCAAACCTTGTAGCACTCCCATGGCTACTGCTTTGAAACTCAGCAAAACTGATGTTGGGGACGATGTTGACCCAACATTGTATAGATCAATGATTGGAAGTCTCCTGTATCTCTCAGCCACCAGACCTGACATCATGTTCTCTGTTTGTGTATGTGCCAGGTATCAATCCAAACCCACAAAATCTCATCTAACTGCTGTCTAAAGAATCATTAGATATATATTAGGAACTGTTAATCTTGGATTATGGTATGCAGGTGATTCAAACACTAATCTGTTGGGATTTAGTGATTCTGATTGGGCTGGTGACTTAGATGATCGAAAATCAACTAGTGGAAGTTGTTTTTATCTTGGACCAAATCTTGTGTCATGGTATAGTAAGAAACAAAATTGTGTGTCTCTCTCAACTGCTGAATCTGAATATGTAGCTGCTGGGAGTTGTGTGTCTCAACTAATTTGGCTGAACAATATGCTGCATGAATATGGGTTCCAAAGTGACACTCTCTTGATGTTTTGTGATAACTTAAGTGCCATTCATATTTCCAAGAATCCAGTTCAACACTCACGCACCAAGCATATAGACATTCGACACCATTTTCTTAGAGACTTGGTCACCAAACAAATTATTGACATACAACACATTGATACCACAAATCAGTTAGCTGACATTTTCACAAAGCCTCTTGATAAGGAGAGATTCTTCAGTTTGAGAAGGTCTCTTGGTCTATGCACTATTTGATGTGATTTGTTGCAAGCAATGTTGACATAACATCACGGTCAACATTAACTTCTGTGTTTATCTAGTGATGTCCTTTTGCTGTTTAGTTTTTTATTGTGTTTACGTATCTCTGTGCTACATCTGGTCTATGGCTGTTTCAGATCTGTAGCTTACAGGGGTGATGCTTAGGGTTTGAAAGGCTATTTGAAACCAAGGTTGAAAGGGATCGAGTCTCCTGTGTGTTTGCTTTTTGTAAAACCCATTTTTGCTGCTTTTTGGCTTTTTTCACTCGTACCTTGACTCGCACTTGATGTTGCCTCTTGTCCTTTATGCTTAATAAATCTAATGAATTATGATAAAAAGGGCTCGAAGTGTTTCCGTCGAGGATCTTGTTGGGCAGGTTTCAAATACTATCCAGATATCGACGTGGCCAATGTGTCATATGTCGTGAGGGTTGATGGCCTGTACTGGAAACCGACACGCACAAAAGTGCCGATTCTCGTAATGCTGCTGGTTCACTTTATGAGCACCAAATTACCCAATGTGGTCAAATGAGTGATTTTATGCCATGAGACGTGTGTTTGCCTAACTCCGCATAGGTTTCGGCTTTGGAGCGGATTCATACGTGTTCCAATTATTTGACATGGTTCACGGTCTCACGGTCACCCCCACTCAAACTTATGTTAATTGTTCAATTTATTTTTTGAGGCATTGTTGACTGTGTTTCTTGGGTATTCCCTTCTCTTTCTGTCTTTGCTGCAGCATCAGTGGTGTTAATCGAAACTGCACATCTTGAGACTTGGTTTCCTGGCTGACTTACATTAAGAGTGGTCTGATTTCCCGATGTTATCATCAATGTTGAGCCAACATTCAGGACAATATGGACTGTGCTTGATGGACTTTTTGCTCTTTTGCTGTGTTTTTTTGTGTGCTCTCTATATTTTTTTAAAAATGTGTTTTTAGGTTGGGTTTGAGGGGGAGTACTTGTCTCTTACATCCGTTTTTTTTGGGAATCTGTTAGGTGTCTTACTCATACTTGATCTTGATTTGTTTCCTAAAACAAAAATGTACCTCCCTAAGTTGAGTATTGAAAATCTTCTTCATGATTGACCTAATCGATACGGTTTTCATTTGCTTTCCTTAATCTCATATTAACAGTTGTGTACAGATCTTGGTTTGTGCTTTGATATATATATGTTTATGATCTATGAAGCAAACCAAACCAAAAACACAATCCTCCAACCATATTAACCATATTACTCCCTCTCATTAGCCCACTTCTCCACCACTCATTAAAACTGCCGCCCACCTAAACCACAATCATTACATCCAAAAACCAAAAAGTAGTTTTTTTACTACTCCCAAGCCGCAGTTAAAAGAAAAACTCCTCACCTTCCACACACTGTTCACCTGTCACTCAAACAAATTCCTCTCCCGCTCATCCTCCTTCATCTCTGCACTCACTAATCTGGACAATGTCTTCTCCAACAAAACCCGTCTTGCCCAGGTTTTCGTTGCAAACACCTGAGGGGGAGCAAGCATACCCTCTCCCCATCCGTGCGGAACTGGCCAATTTCGAGAGTCCTATCTACGAGCTAAGTGAGGGATCGGAAGAGGGTGTTGAAAAATCCCCATCTCAAGTATGAAAACCACCATCTCCATCTCAAACATCACCTACTCAACCTGAAAACCCCCAAACCGAGTCTTCACCATCAAACCCTTCTCAATTTGCTGCAGAAACCCTTGTTAATTTGGGAAATGCGCCAGTCGACCTGCCAGAGGATCTGAGGGATGATGATGAAAGCCCAATGGGGGTAGCAGAAGATATTCCCATGGAGGATGTTGGGAAAGGTGTTGAACAAACTGAAGTTCAATATGCAGATCTGGGAGAAAACCCCCAAAACCCTTCATCTGTTGAGAAGGATGATGTGCAACAAGCTGACAAAATAGGGGAAAAGGCTACTGATAACCTGAATGGTGATGAGAATCAGACCAGCATGCAATCTGAACATGTTGAGAAGCCTGCAAACGAGCCTACTACTGAATCAGTTGTCGTGGAAGATTGGAAGTCAGATGACTTAGAGAAAGCAAAAAGCAACCCTATGAATGTAGATGAGGATGTTGTTTCAACATCGGCTACTCATGATAATAACAATGAAGTAAATGATGAAAGTTCTGATGATCTGGAGGATTATGAGCCAGAAACGGAAGATGACTCAAAGGATGAGTCAATGATTGATGAAGAAGATCTAAACAATGCCGATGAAAGCTCAGATGACTCTGAAGACTATGAGGCTGAAGCAGAGGAAGAATCTGAAGATGAATCACTTGACGATGAGGATGTCATTCTTGGAGAAGATCAGATTGAAGATCCTGAGAAATAGGGATGAGGTTGAGACCCCTGTGGAGGTGACTATGGATGAGATTGCTAGGGAGCTAACTGCAGGAAAACTACAATCTTGGCCTAGTGGGACTTTGGACTTGAAATATTGTTGTTCTCTAGTTTCTGTTCTTTCTAGGATCTACTTGTACAACTGGCTGCCATCATCCAACAACAACAAGCTTAGTCAAGAGGCAGCCATGTTGCTCTACAGAATCAAAATGGGCTACAATGTCAATCTGGGAGAAAGAATTCTGAAGCACCTAGAGAATTCCAAGAATAGAGGAATCAGAGGCCATTTGATTCTTCCTTCCACCATCTTTGCAGTCCTCCAGTTGCAGGGTATTGAGGTCAAAGCCAATGATGTTTATCATTCCAACTTCAAATCCATCACAGTCACCAAGCAACTGTTGGAAACACATGACAGGATCTGTGATCTCCCATGGGTGGATCTTGAAGTTCCTGTGAACATGGATGTGGAGGAGAATATTCCTCTTCCTACAGGCAATTCTGATGCACCAGAAAGTTCTGTGGCTGCTGCTCAACGCTCCAATGTTGGCCTACATGTTGGTTCAACATTGATCCCTAGCATTGAAACTCTTTCTGCAGGTATCCTAACTGATCAGGACAAGCTAATTCTGGAGCAAATCAATGGACTTGATGAGCAGATCTCTAACAATCTGAAGTTCAGAAGCACTCTAGTATCTTTTCTTTCCTCACAAAAAGGGGGAGAATAGATACTTAAAATTTTTAAGTTTGTTTAAAATATTGAACAATATCTATTCATTTTGGGTCTGTAATATGTTAAATACTCTAGAACTTATCTTAGCAGTCTGATTAAGGGGGAGATTAACTTAGCTATCTGATTAAGGGGGGATTAGCTCTTAAGTTGTTCTTAGTTATGTTTCTACTAACCTCTATATATTGAAAATTCCTTCTATGCGTATATCGAAGAAAACAAGAAAAAGGAAATTGCCTTTGCCGAGATTCTATTGTCCATACTAATCCTATTGCCTTTCGAATTGGATGGAAGCTGTCGATATATCAAGTATATATACAAGGACTCAGCCGTGCAATGATGTGGCTTCTGGGTTGTCTATCAAGATTTTATAAAAGAGTTTAGGCTACTTGTTTTCTGCTAGCTTTGAAGTTTGTCTAAGAGTATTCACTGTTGGAATAACTCTTTCAAACATCGACCTAGAATAGCTTTTACTGTTAGTTCTTCTAGGGCTAGTTTTGGTTGTTTAATCAATCATATGCGATTAAACCTAGTTGATTAGATCTACTTTTCCTGTCAGTAGATATTTTGCCTAAGGCGTGGCCAACATTTTTATATATGTTGGCTTGGTAATAGAAGTTTCATTAATATTCATCCGCTGCGTTTTGTTTACTGTGTTGAAGACATTGTTGAACAAAATTGTTAGCAACATTGTCTGTTGATCTTGTTCCAAGTACCAATCCGGGATCCTAAGTTTTAACAGGACCTTCCATCATTCACTATTTTGAGAAGTACTCCTCGAATCACCGAGCTAGCCTTCTTTCTGAGGGGCTGTAGTCTGCATCAATAATTTCAGCCCCGGGGAAGCGGGCTAGCTCGCTGGTTCTAGGAATTACACACCCTTCGCTTCGAAGAGCTAAGTCTTCGGGTTGCTTTCCCCATCAACTATACCAATTTCGGAAATACTCCTCGGATCAGCATGCTAGTCTTCTTTCTTCGGGGCTGTAGTGTGTATAAACAACTTGAGCCCCGGGGAAGTGGACTAGCTCGCTGTTTTCAGGGATTTACGAAAGACTTGTTACTTCGGAGAGTCGAATACTCGGGCTGCATGCTCCTTCCACCATTTACCATTTTCTTGTGGTGCCGAAGGGTGAAAACTAGTAAGTGGTTGTGGTGGAAGATGCGGATCGTCAAAGAAGGCCATTGAACTATCTCTCTGTACCAAAGATACCCTATTCGGATTCAATGCGTCCTTTGTTCGGAAGTCAGGACATGCTATTTGGATATCATCTGCTTTAAGCTCTTTGTCTCTTCTATCTGATTCCTTTTGCTACTGTGCCCGGACCATCTTATGTTGGTCCGGTCGCATCAGTCACGTTTTTCCAGTAACTGGGACTCTCGTGGGGGTTTCCTCGAGTTACTGGGTAGAAGTGACTGATGCCACCGTATTGTCTTAAGCTTGCTTCGGAGATTGAACTCCGTTCTCTAAATGCTCTACTATGGAATGCATATGATCGATGTAAAGGAATCATGGTTCAGTCACTAGGGCTGTTCCTAAAAGAGCACTCTAACCTGTTTGCCCCGGAAGGATGCTGTTCCTATTCCGTTCGAAGGCTCAGGCTCGGAATGGAGGCGATTGGTCCGTTTCGGACGCTGAATATTCCGCCAGTAATTGTATGTTTGTAAAGAATGTTATGTACTTTCCTTCTTCTTTAAGTGATTCGGACGAGTATGTCCGGACTTTGTAATTCGTACTTTGAGGAATACAAAAATTACTATTCTGGATGTTGCAATCTCTTTCTTCAGCTTGTTATATCTCTTCGCACGAACTAACTGCACTAGTATTCTCTCGAAAAATTAGTTTGCTTGGCATCTGTTTTGCAATTGACTCGGATCATTGTTGAAAGGTCCGAGGCAGTGTTTTTATTTGACTATAGCGCAGTTGTTTTGGCTAAAACATTGCGTTGATTTGACGAAAATTCAAGTACAACTGGTGGGCTTCGAGGCTAGGAAAAGAAAACGACAAAAACTTAGCAACTGACGTAGTATGCTTTAGGGAAGTAACTCTAGGCATAGAATTTTTATAAGTTCTTAGCATTCCATGTTCTCTTGAGGTCTCTTCCTTGATCATCTTCTAGCTCGAAGCTTCCATTGACCCTAGCCCCAATGACCTTGTATGGTCCTTCCCATTTGGGCTTGAGCTTACCAACATTGCTTAAGATGTCAGCTCTTCGTAGGACTAGGTCCCCGACTTGTATATCCTTGGGAAGAACCTGTTTGTTGTAAGTCCGGGCAGACATAGCTTGATAGCGGAGGATATTAGCTAGTGTCGCAAATCCTTGCGATTTCATTTCAGCAGGTTGGTATTGTTGGATCCATTGTGTTTCCACGGCGATTTCAGAGAGAATGACCGCTTCTGAGCCATAGACTAGTGCAAAGGGTGTGTCCTGAGTAGAAGTGCGAGATGTTGTCCGGTGTGCCCATAGGACTCCATCGAGATCATCTACCCAGCTATCTTGAGAAGTTCTCAGTCTCTTTTCCAAAATCTTCACAATGGTCTTGTTGGTGGATTCTACTTGACCATTGGCCTGAGGGTAGCCAATGGAAGTGAAGCGTTGTTCTATCTTGAAGGATTGAAGCCACTCTTTTAGCCTAGCTCCAGAGAATTGTGCTCCATTATCGG
The DNA here is from genome assembly GCA_026545765.1 of Plantago major. NCBI lineage: Eukaryota > Viridiplantae > Streptophyta > Magnoliopsida > Lamiales > Plantaginaceae > Plantago > Plantago major. The sequence goes on from CM048839.1 coordinate 73,927,105, forward strand.
AGACTATGACTCTAGGAAGTCCAAAGCGGCAGATGATATTCTTCCAAATGAAGGTTCTTACTCGGCTTTCTGTGATGGTAGCCACTGCTTCTGCCTCAACCCATTTGGTAAAGTAATCAACTGCAACAATAAGGAACTTCTTTTGGTGTGTACCCCGGGGAAAGGGACCAACTATGTCTATTCCCCATTGCTCAAACGGACATGCTATGATTGACGAAATCATAGGGTTGGTTGGGCGATGTGGTATGTTGGCATAGTATTGGCAATCTTCGCAGGCACGTGTGAAGTTAGCGGCATCCTTATCAATGTAGGCCAATAATACCCTTGCCTTATGACCTTTTGAGCCAAGGTTCGTCCCCCTGAATGACTTCCGCAACTTCCTGTATGAATTTCTTCCAGAACGGTCTTTGCCTCATGAGGTCCAAGGCATCTTAAGTGAGTGCCGGTGGAAGATCTCTTGTAGAGATCTCTCCCAGAATAAAGTACCTATTGGCTCGGCATAGGATCCTTCTTGCTTCTCTATGGTCTGATGGTAGAGAGCCATCTTTGAGATAGCAAAATATGCCAGTCATCCAGCTCCTCTTGGTTCTTAAGAGGAAGACTTCACCGGTAAGGTTTACGAGGGAAGAATCTCTGAGAGTCATCATGATGATGCTGCTTGTGTCCAGGATTCCTAAGGCAGAGGCGTACTTGGAAAGACCATCGGCCTTCTCATTCCATTCCCTGTTGAATCGTTCCTGTGTGAATGCCTCGAAGTGCTCAACTTCTTTCTTTAGGAGTTCCAAGTACTTGATCATGTTGGGTCCTTTAGTGGCGAATGACCCGGAAAACTGGGACTCGACAAGCTGAGAGTCTGTATAAGCTTTGATCCACCTTACTTGGAGAGACCTTGCCATTCTCAAGCCGGTGATGAGTGCATCGTACTCGACCTTGTTGTTTGTTACTTTGAAGTTGAGGGTGATGGCGTATTCCAGCTTTGCACCCTCAGGGATCTAAAGGAGGAGTCCTATTCCTCCAAGTCTTCCAGTAGAGGATCCATCCACCTTCAATGTCCAACATTCTTTGTCTTCAGGTTTCGTCTCCATCGCAAGAGCGGGGACTTTCCCGTCTTCCTGCTTCTTGACGGAAGATGCAGGTTTTGGGATGTTGGCTACTTCATGTTGGAGGAACATGTGTTTTACCCTCAGGGAGTCGTCCATGGGATCCTGATACTTAGTCCAGAGTTGGACATCACTTTCAAATATCCTTTCGTGCTCTTTCTCCTGAGTGAGCATTACATAACTTACATCTCCTTGCGGACTGTCGGTCTCTTTTCCAACTTCTTCAGGGTAATCTACTAGGATGTCGGCAAGAACATGAGCTTTCTTGGCTAACGGGGCCCGATACCTGATATTGTATTCAATTAATTCAATTGCCCACTTGGATAGGCGTCCTGATTGATCTGGCTTACCAAGGACATGCTTGAGTTGTTCGTTTGTGAGGACCACAATTTGATGAGATTTGAAGTAATGATTTAGTCGTCGGGCAGTGTAGACTAGCGCGAAGGCTAACTTCTCAATCTTAACATACATAGCTTCGGCACCTACAAGGGCCTTGCTTAAGTAGTAGACCGGCATGTGGTCATTCCCCTGAATCGGTACCAATACATAACTCATGGCTTCGGCAATGGCCGCTAGGTAGAGATAGAGAGGTTCACCTTCTACTGGTTTGGAGAAGAGCGGAGGCGAAAGGAGATAGCGTTTCAAATTTTCCAAAGCCTCTTCGCATTCCTTTGTCCATTCGAACTTGTCTCCCTTCCTCAAGATTTTAAATAAGGGTAAGTTCTTTTCGGCGGACCTGGAGATGAAGCGGCTTAGAGCCATTATCTTACCGAGGAGCTTTTGTACCTCATTAACTGTCCTTAGCTGCGGTAGGTCCAGGATTGCCTTTATTTTTTCTGGGTTGGCGCTGATGCCTCTCTCCGTGACCATGTATCCGAGGAATTTTCCTCCCTTTACGCCAAACGTGCACTTTTCGGGATTCATCTTCATTCCGTAGTTCCTAATGATGGAAAAGCATTTGTTCAGGTGCTCTACATGTTGTTCTTCAGTATTGCTTTTTACTATCATGTCGTACACATAGACTTCCATAGTTTTGCCTAGCTCCTCCCTGAACATCTTGTTCACCAGTTGTTGGTAAGTAGCGCCCGTGTTCTTGAGGCCGCCGAAAGGCATGACTCTGAAATAGTAGACTCCTACTGCTGCAAAGAAGGTCATCTTCTTGACGTCTTCTTGAGCCATTCTGATTTGATAGAAGCCTTGGTAGGCGTCCATGAAACATAGGAGCGCACATCCTGCGGTGGAGTCTACTAATTGATCGATGCGAGGCAATGGGTAAGGATCCTTTGGGACAAACTTGTTGAGCCTAGTAAAGTCATTGCACATTCTCCACTTCCCTGGAGCTTTCTCAACAAGGACCACATTACAAACCTAATCAGAGTATCTAACTTCTTCAATGTGTCCTGCCTTCATTAACCTTTCCACATCTCCTGCTATGATAGCATACTCAACAGGCCCGAAGTCCTTTCTCTTTTATCAAATATGTTTTACCGAAGGATCCATGTTCAGGCGGTGAACTGCGATCCTGGGGTCTATCCCCTTGAGGTCATCATTGCTCCAAGCGAAGACATCGTGCTTGTCCCGAAGACAGGTGACTAGCTTCATTTGCACCTCATTGCTCATCTCAGTTCCGATACGGGTTATCTTCTCTGGGACTCCCTCAATCAATTGGACTTCTTTTAAGGCTTCATGGGGCTCGATCCTTGCAGTTTTGGGGAATTTCTCCTTGAGTGTCCCCACTCCAATTTCCTCCCTTATTGGTGTAAGAGGCGCAGGTGGAGGGCCCCTGGGTTTTTTGGTGACTGAAAGGACGGGTGTTGAGGCTCCTTTGGTTGACATGGTGTAACATTCCCACGCTTCCCTAACATTGCCCACTTCTTAGAGTAGGGAACTTTACCCTATTGTGTAGGGGAGATGCAATTGCTTTGAATTGGTTGAGTCCTGGGCACCCCAAGATCACATTATAGTCGAACGTGCTGTCGACCACCACAAAGAGGATCGTTTCTGTCACTCTTGTCGGGAAGGTTCCCATAGAGACATGTAGGGGTACACTTCCAATGGGGCGGACTATAGAGCCTCCGAACCCCACTAAGGAGGTGTATACTTGCCCGTATTGAATATTGCCCAAGTGCATCTGTTCCACAGTTCTCTTGGAGATGACATTGGAGGAACTCCCCGTGTCAAGAAGTACTTTGTTAACTTTGTAAGTGGCAATGACTAGAGAAATGACTAGAGGAACATCAGGGTCTTCGAGATCCCCTCCACCAGACGTTGGCGGGGGTATCTCACTAACATCGAAAGTAATGGCATTTGTTTCTTTCAGAGCCGGTGGAGCATAGGCTCTAGCATTGTTTCTCAGATGTTGCGTGGTCCTTTCCCTTGCATTGATAACCCCGCTGTAGAGAAGGTTCTCCATTCCCGCATCTTCGGTGTATCCGTGGTACTTTGTGTATGGTGGGGTGGAATTTTGGTAGGAGGTGGCGGTAAGGATCCTGTCGGACGTTCCAAACCATGCTCCTCCCTTCTTTGTTCATTTCTCTGGTGCCTGGAGGGCTCTTCTTCGTACACTGGTTCCTTCAACTTTCCGCTCCTTATCAATCCCTCTATTTCTGTTTTCAACTGAACACAATCTTCGGTTGAGTGGCCTTTGTGTTTCTGAAACCTACAATATTCCTTTGAAGCTTTGTTCCTCTTACTGTTTCTTGTAGGTTTTGGCCATTGTATGTCTAAATTTTTCTCAACGATAGAGGCCAAGATGTCGGATCTTGGTCTGTTTAGACGAGTATACTCGGCATATCTTCTTGGAGGGGTCTTATCCCTGCGGAACTCACTCTTGTCTTTAAATTACTTCTTTTGTTCAAATTTTCCCGGTTGGGGAGGGGGTTCCTGTTTCATTGGTTCCTTCCCACTTTTGGCCCCGGACCTTATTGGAACATTTATTCGGTACTCCTCACCATACAAGACTCCCTCAAAGATATCTTTCAAGTATTTATCGGTTGTGATTTCTTCATTGGAAAGCTTCCTCCTGAGATCGTCGTTGTAAGTGTTAGCATACAGGTGTCGGACCCGCTCTTTGATGCTGTGAGGTTCGACCTGGCGCACTTCGGCATTAAAGCGATCAAGGAAGGTTCTAAGATCCTCATGCTCTTTCTGAATTACCCCTGCCAGATGCTCCACTGATCTCTTTATCTTCTTTGCTCTTTCAAACCTTTTCAGGAAAAGAGAAGTGATATCCGCATAGGACTTGATGGAGCCATTGGGCAAAGAGGTCCACCAATCCATTGCTTCTCCGAAGAGAGTACTGGAGAAGTTAAGAGCCTTCATGTTGTCATTCAGGCTGTTGGTCTCCATTTTGCTTTAATACCAAGTATGGTGACCCACGAGGCAAGTATCTCCATAATAGTGCTCAAGATTTGGGATGGTGGAGTCCGGATGTTTCCTTTCCCTTCTTATCTCATCACATAAGGGGTTGGGGGCTCTGAGAGTCACCTTCTCATGTGCCTTCACAATCTTACTCAGAGTAGCAATTTGGGTTTCCAAGGCCATTTGTTGAACATAGATTTGTTCTGCGGTTAGCCTTTCGCCCGTCCTTGGGTTGATTGCCACATCTGGAGGAAGATCATCAATGGGAACAATCGAGATGCTTTCTGCCACGTGGTCTCTTAGTCCGTGCTGAAGAGCCCTACGTCGGCTAGTTCTGGCTTCCTCTGCTTGTGGTCTTGCCGGGCTTCTTTCCCGATGTTCTTGAGAAGCAGCGACTCTCCTATTGAGAAGGTTCCTTAGGTCCTCTGGTTGGGCTGGTTCCCCTAACCACTGTTGTATTGGACGATGCTCATTCCTTGACTGTGCGGGTTCAGCTTGTCTTGGATTTTCCAAAGGAGGAGTAGGTTGAGGAAGCTGGAGGTTATTTGATCTAAAGCAACCTTGAATGGTGGTGAGTAAGAGGCCAAACTGGTTCTCGTTCATCCCAAATTCACTAGGGTGAATAATCTGCCCATTTGGAAGAGTGAAGTTTCTCCCTGGAGGAGGACCATGTGTTCGTGGCGGAGGAATTTGTCCTTCATCCCCGGGTGCTTGGATCCTTATTGGTGGATCAGCGGCTCTTTCCTCCTCTGAAGAGGGACTAGCGGTGTGGCCATCACTTGGATAGCCCATTGCGTTTCCTGAAGTGGTTCTCCCCGCCCTTCCCCTCCGAGTGGGAGGTCTGCCTCTTTACCTCGGGGCAGGCGTGTCGATCACTGTAGTGTTGGTCCTTACAAACCTTCTTGTTCTTGCCATTACTGAAGAGAACAGAGCTTTTTGTAAAGATTCCCACAGACGGAGCCAAAATGTCTAGGGTAGAATCCCCCGAACACTTAGATGAATTTCCCTTGTTCTCCTTCTCCCTGAGTACTCAAACCACCTAGCTCGTAAGGGTAAAAAAGTAGAAGCCTGTAAGAACCGTCGTACTGATAAGAAGCGACACGTGAGGACCTTCACAAGTATCTTGGAGGGGGGTTAGAACCTTATACCCGGTTTGCATGGTGTCAAACCGGAAGGAGAGTTTACTTGCGAGAGAGTGAGGACCTGCTCGGTATAAGAATCGGGAATGAGAAGCAATTATGTCTTGCCATGATTATGGGAATGTGTCCCCAAATGGGAGGGTTCCACCAGATCGTGCCAAGTGTCAGGCCCGGATTGAGCCAACAAGGCTTCAATAGGCCCATGGCCCATGAATGACACTTTTCCCATTCCATTTTGCGCTTTCAGGGGTAGTTTTGTCATTAATGTGAGAGTTTTAGAGGCTTTGACGCAGTCTGCCGCGGGTTAGGGTCCGAAGAGGTAGGTTCGAAGTATGGTCCGGACCGTACTCTTATTAGACTGTTAAGTACCTCTCATTTGGACCGTGTGCCTCGGACCTATTTACTCTCTAGTGCCAGAGCATTCGGTTGCTTGTGAGGTTGTTGTGTTGAATCCGGACGGGTGTCCGGGTCAGACCCTATGGTTACGGACCATTGGCAGGGTCGGACCTACTACCCTTTGGGCCCTCCTATTCCTTTCCACCCGGGTTAGTCAGACCTGCGGGGGCTTAAGGTCGGACCATAAGTCTCGGACTCGTAGACAACATGGGACTCCTTAGGATTCGTTCCAAAGGCGTCTATGATGGATTAGACATATTTCCGTATCAACAACTTTATCTACAAAACTCCAAAAAAATATTTTGAACATATATCTTAATTCGCCGTGACAAGACGAATTCATTTAGAACGTTTCGACTTTATGACTCGCATGTTTTCATAAAGTCGACTAACAATAATATTATCTACTATAATGGTGTACTTAAATACAACTCTATGCATATTTTTCTCGAGTTGTTATTTTTTATTTGATATAGATCAAGATAAATTTGATGCTTCTATTTTTTACAATAGGCTCCATCAAATGGGGTTGGAGTGGTTGCAAAATATTATTCCGGAAATATTTGACTTGGATACGGGAGGAATACCCTTTATTTGTGATTCTTAAATGACAGAGGTTGATGCAGAAAAATGCGGAGTCAAAGTTTACACTGCACGACTGGGATAAGGAATAATAACCTTGAGCACGTGTTCGTTATCCACCATCACGTAAATTAGTTGAGTTATTGTTATCATTGACAAAATGTGGCTAAAGTACCTTGCGAATTATTAGGAAATAAAATACGGGTGAGTTTGTTGATGATGCATATGAGCTTAAATTATAATTTAAATCTTTCAATCACTATTAAAAGAAATTAAATATGGATGCACTATATACTACTGTATTATTCCATAATGATTTTTTAATATATTAAAAAGGAAGGAAAGATAAAAGTTATTACTTGATTAATCAACTTTACAATTAGCGAGGAACTCTGATCTAAACCCTGGCCAAAAGAATTTATAAAGTTTGATTGGCACAAGTCTACTAAAATGTTTTTAACAATCAAATGTTTATGACCTACAAATGTAAATTTTGCGTACTAATAAACATAACAACAACTATCCTTTACAATATTAAACCTACATATATACAAATCATTTATCATTTATCTCCATTTTCATGTCCGATATTGATTATCTATTTGTATTAATAAAGAAAACTCAGTTTACCGTATTTTTTTCTAATTTAATTTTTTACATTCAATTAGTGTTTCTCATATAGAGGATTGTCCAAGAATATAAGAACTAGAAATATACTAAATACTAAATAATATACTTATATAAGTCATAATTATCATGAAAAAGTTTGAGTGTACATCTCCTACAAAATTAAACATTTCGATAAAATAGATAGAGGTTGATGAAGTGGATTATATACTCTAAGGAAAATACTAAGCTAATCTAAACTTACACGAATGAAACTTATACAACCTTATATAGTTTAAAATTAGCAAACATTTAAAGTTGTGTTAATTTGTATTCTATGGGTGAAGTTTGATTTAAGGGAATTTTCACTTTAATACGTCCTCGTGTACCATCAAAGCTTTGTTTGAAAAATTCTTAAACAATAAGATATTAAATTTCACACCATATATGTATAAAAGATAAATAATTTCCTATTAGGCTTCATTTGGTTTGAGGGCGAAATGGGGGAAAAGGAAAAAAAATATGGGAAACTATTGTTTTCCATCATTTAGTATTTTTCAGAAAATTCTGGAAAATTTATGAAAATCTTGAACAAATATGTCTATCTACACAAAATAAGAGTTGGTCCAGATAACGGCAAAGTAAAAGAATGGGGGGAAAGTGTTGAATAGTCTTTTCAAACTTTTCTCGATATAACAGTTTCTTAGATATCTTTACAGGTATCTGATACTTATATTCAGAGAGAGGAAGTCTTTTGTGATAAGTGCATGTGTTAGTAAGCAGTAAGGTGTGTAAATACTCAGCAAGCAATAAATAAATAGTAAGTAAATAACACTTTTGCTTTTATAGTGGTATCTGAAGGTGGCGTAATCCTTTAACTAATCCACTCGCCCTTTCTCAGGACTTGAATCCACTAAGATAAGATGGTGAGTTCTCCTTACAAAATCCTATCTCATGATCCTTTTTACACTAGGTTCCCAACCAAGTGTTCCCCCTGAGTTATTCCCCGGCTTTCTCAGCCATGTACTTCCTCTATGCAGTAACCTTTGAGCTATTCCTTAGTTTCCCAAACTAAGTATTTCCTGTGCTCAACGCCTGTTCGGTGTTGGTTATGATAGTTTGTCAGGTGAGCTAGCTTTTATAACTTCTTCAGTTATCTTAGAGAGCTCATTAGAATCAATGTATGTGCACTTAGAGATTTCGTTTTTCATTGTAAAACCTGTAATCCTTACAATCAAGATTTAATTTATAAGTCGAAAGTCCTCAAATCCACAATTTATAGCGGAAAGTTGACTCAGGATGTCGTTCTCCACGGACACTTAGCATAGGAACAAGCAAATAACGTTTGTAAATTGTATGCCGAAAAGTAAACAGATTGATCGCAGACAGAATAATTAAATCGCAGTAAACACTAAATTGATGAGATGTAAACAATGGTGGAAAAGCGTAAAGGATCCCCGACCTACCTCTACTATGCTACTCCCAACTTACTAGTTAAAATCCTACGCGATTACCTCTAACGACAGTAGGGCATAATACTATGGTGCTCAAGGCATAGTCGGCACGAGTACCCCTACTCAATTCAATGAAACTACTGTGTCACTCTTCTGAACATCACACCACGAAGGTTGTATAACCACGATTTACGTCTAATAACTATTCTATTAATATATCACGGTATATAAAGAAGTAGCAAAAGCAAAGTTACAGCGGTTAACCTTTACAAAAGAAAGTTAGCTACTTATAGTTATATAAGAACATAAATAAAAAACTAGAGAATAAAGGAAGAAGAAGCTTAGTCTCTGATGTCTTCGTGTTGCTGCTTCTAGGGTTTCCTCCTTCTGGGTGCCTGACGACCAGCGGTTTTGGGGTTTCACTTCCCTGAGGACTGGTTCTCTCTCAAGAGAGCTACTTTGTGAGCGGTGTAGAATTATGAGACCCTTGAGGTCTTATTTATACTAAAAATTCCAAGCTCTGGCCGCCATTGATCAATAAGGAAGGTTTAGGAAGGCGGGCTTTAGCTTGGTCGGGCCGAAGCCTAAGAGAATGCCTTTGCATTGCGATCGCCTATGGACATGATGACCTTATCGGTCCCCTGGTGGCCTAAGTCACGATTCCTGAAGGTTCGAATCTGTTTCCTTCATTCTTCAATTTTGGGCTTCGTAACTTCGTTTCCTCGGAAAGTCGTCTTCTACAAAGTTGTTGCATCTTCAATTATCTTCGCATTGGTTGGTTGCATGACATGTTTTGACTCCTCGAACTCCGTGCAACGGTCACTCCGGCGTATTCGCTTCACTTTCTCGATTTCTCACAATTATGTCGTTTTGGTGCCTGAAATCGTCCAATTCCTCAAAAATGCGATCATGACCTACAGAAAATACGTGAAGTAGGTAATTGACCATAAAACGATACATATATTGCATTTAATGCAAAAAACGAAGGTCTAAAAGCATGCTATATCGCACATTTCATTGTCACATCACACCCCCAAACTATTTTCTTGCTCATCCTTGACCAAGGCAATAACAATAATCAAGAAGTGACCATGAAATGAGCAGCAAGAATAAACCACCACATAGACAAGCAGCCAATTTCTAGGGTTTCAAACTCTACTGACTCGCTTAGTTTCAACTCCAACTTAATGACTCCACAGTAAACAAATAACAAGTAAGCATTACTCACTACAGGCAGCGGTTACAAGTGTAACCCAATGTCCTTTAGGTGTACTTCAAAATCATTACCTTGCGTTAAAGTTGTGCAATCCTGCTCCCAAAAGTTAAGACACAAATTAAAATAGTACTCAGGTTGGCTTGGTAAGTAAAATACGTAGGATAATATAGAGGAGTGTATGGCTAAGCATCATTAAAAGATAACAAGGTGGAACAATTAGTATTTCAGGGGGACTTATCCTTTCGGACACCGAGTTCCTTCCTTCGACTTCTTCCTCTTGTAATGACAAATCTTCAACTTCTCTTCTATCATCGTAACTATCCCATCGATTGCTACACACATAGACTACTTGCTCCTTTATTTTTTATTTTTTTTCCTTTTCTTTTGACAGACTATTTTTTGTAGTTGTTTTACTGACTCTTATGCTTTTTGTTTGCCATCATTGGGCTCATTTAGTCTCTACATTTTTTTGTAGTGTCTGTTTTACTGAATCCCGCACTTTTGTGCATGCTGGTTTGGTATACATGCCATCCATCCTCACAGACATGTAGCTTTTTAGAGCCACGCCGGTATGTGGGTAGTATCTGTAACATGCCAAACACGAAAACGGTGATCACAAGGACCACAGATCCACTCCGAGACATTTGTACCCTTGCTTTTTTCGGTACTTTGTTTTCTATTTTCTCTGGAGCAAGAGCTAGTGATTTTCAGCACCGGTAATAAATAGTAGGGCCAACAAGCTTACCTTTCGATGATGATCATCTTTTACTTCTCCCCCAAACCAATTTCTCGAATTAGGGTTGGGGTTTTTTTCTCTACTTTTCCCCAAACCAATTCTCGATCATGATCAACACATGATTCTCCTCCATTCATTGGAACTCGTTGCTTTGTTTCATCGTTCAAGCTCAGCGGTAGGTTGCTGCCATCGCTTAAGTAAAGCATGTATAGGATAAATGGTGGAGTTCCACAAGGTCTTAAAAAGCTTTCAGCGGGGTTAGCGAAAGGTATAAAAAGGATTAGGATTGGTGAGTACTACTAATCATATTCATGCTTGATGTGAGGTAAATCCGGATAAGTCAAAACCCTAGGTGAAGTGCATAGAGCGGAGGGGCTAATAGTCAAGTCATGTAGTTCAAATCGTCTAAGTCCTGGGGTCCGTCGTTCGATAGTTAGTTAGGTCCACCAAAGTGTAGGTCCGGAGAGGAGAGCTTTCAGGTTGTTTTCTCAGAAGGGGTCGTCTCCTCGATGTGGCCGGCAAAGTCTGATTCGGGCGCCTCCTGAGAACAAAGGAAGGGGTTAGACCCTTTTGGGCCAGCCTGCCTTGGGCAATCCGGACCAAGGCTCAACTTGGGTAACGGGCTTTTCGAGTTATCTCGGACCCGAAACTTAGAGAGTAGATTTTGTAGTAGTAGTTGCGTACCTTAATGAGTAGTAAATGCGGGCTATTTATAGGGGAAGCTCGGGGGACAAGCTGTCTAACTTCCCAGAACCTTTTCGGTTTGGCGATAGCGTGGCAGGTGGTCTCGGAGGTAGGTGGCGCGTTTATCACACGCTAGTTGGTGCGGCTTCCCTGTAAACGGGCCCTTTTGGTCGGCTGAGTCCGTCAGGACTTTTATGCCGGACTTTTTAGGGTCTTTTCCTTTATGATCTGGAGGTCGGACCAATTGACAGTATGGCTCTATTGTGCTGGGCGTTTTCCTGGGTGACGGACTCTTTTTCCGTGGTGGTGGCTAAAAGAGTTTCTCGAGATCGGGAACGTTGTAGAAAGGTTTAATTCGCTGGGGGGACTTATATGTCCATATCATAAGTCCCCCCCCCCCCAGTTTCCAAGTATCTTAGTAAAAGATAGTTGTGAAATTTTGAATTAGTCCGTCAAGAGTGCAAGTTTTTTTTTTTTTCCGCTTACGGGCTTGCGATTGACCCAAATCGAAGGCCCAAAGGGCGTGACTCGAGCCCATTAAGTTGGTGTCACTAGGCTGACGTGGCGAGATCTGATTGGACCTTTTTTCTTATAAATACTCCCTCAGCTCAAATTCTGGCTCCAACTGTTTTCTTGCTTCTTTCGTTCCTTTCTTTCGCAAGAAAACGTCCGTGACATTTCTTCAGCCAGTCGGTCCTTTTGCCGTCTTTTGATGTAGATGAACCGGGATTAGTGACCCGTTGTTGTTTTTATCCACCTGAGGCTTTTCTTGGCCATGAGTCGGCTAGGCGGACCTTCTTTCTTCGAGTGGCTGTCAGGAGGATAGGCCATCAATGTGTCAATAGCTTTCTCGGTAGAGTTTGATCCGTCATCCGTTTTGATTATTTGAGGGCTATGTTTCTCCGTCTCGTCTGCCTCTTCCATCATTTACCATTTTCTATGTTTTACTCATTACTTTGAAAATGGTGGTGGTGGAAGACGTAGGATTATCGTAGATTGTCCGCCTAATCGGGAGTTCGGTCCCCAAAAGATAACTTTTGAGGTATTTGTGTCCTTCCTAACACAATCATGCCAAAGGGAAGATCTTCTGTTTTAGAAAATTAGTCATCGTTTCAAGGATGGACCGGCAAAGGATCAAGAAATCCAGTTGTTGGTGTGTATACCCCTAGTCCGTCCAAGTTTCGAGCTTGGTAAAAAATACCAAGGTGGGGACTTTAATTGTAAATTCGGACCTTCTTCTTTAAGATTAATGGTTCGTCATGACTAACCGAACTATGATCTCCACGCCCTAGGGTGAATTAGCCGGCTTAATGGTAATGTCGCCATTATTACTGCGTCTTTTCATCTTCCGAACCGTTGGATGGTGGACACGTGGCGTGATCGTAGGGATTCTTCGTTCCTACAAATAGGGTTATGGTAATTCCTCCTTTTGCATTTTTTCATCTTTTTCTTTCTTCTGCCTTTCTTTTTCTATGATGTCGGAAGCTGCCCGTGAGGGGCTCGGGAAGCTGCAAGCCGAGCCAATCCACTTCCCTTGGAGAACTTCAACTTTGGAGATACAGATGATCCCGACAATGATTGTTGTCTGTACTAGATACATTGTGCCTGTGGAAATATGCACCCTCCGATTTATTCTAGTGCAGGCACACTAGACGACCCAATCATTCTCGATCCAGAAGGTGATCCCCCTTTGTGCCTGGTGGTCATCAGGAGGCAGGCCGAGGAAGAGAGAGAGCGGATGCTGAAGATGATCCGTAGGAGGATCCGAATGCAGCAGCAAGCTCGTCGGGCTTCAGGTGTGGCTCGGAATCTCAAGGCTCAACCTCAGGAATCCACTGAACGGAGAAGGCGGGGTATGCCCCGTAGGCATTTGTACGGTCCTCGGACCTTGAAAAGTTGTACTTTGTATTTTTCGAATGTTCGGATGATTTTTTAATGAAATATGACCTAACCTTAATTACTGAAGTCGGACTTTCTTCTTTAAGATTAATGGTCCGTCATGAATTGTAAGAACCCGTCGTTAGAAATTGAAGATATTCCGGTTTTGTAATGCTAATCGAACCGCGATCTCCACGTCCTAGGTCGAATTAGGCCGGTTTAATTCGCCATCATTATAGTTTCTCGTTGTTCGATGCAACAGTTGAATTGTCGCCCCATGGGCCTGGTTCGACCGGCCTAGTAACTTCTATAAATACCTCCGGTTGTCTGTCATTTTAGCATTTTTACTTTCGTGAATTTTTACCTAGAGAGAGAAAGAGACCATCATCCAGTTTGCAGGAGAAACTCCTTTGTGCCCGTGACTCTCCCTTTGCAGCCCGAGACCCGTTGTCTTGTTTCCCAAACAAGTAAGTTTATTTTCTTACTCCGTGATTATACAATTTTTTATCTCTTTGTCCCTTGTATATGTTGTCGATCCGTAGGTTTGTAGAAAATAGGGTAGAGGACCGAGGTTGGGGCTGTAGACTCCCCATCTCGGTCCTTTTCTTCCTTAATCTCGCTATGTCCAACCGTGCTAGTGATTTGGGCGATATCTTTGTAAATGAGGGCGAAGAAGTTGTACAGCCAGCCCCCATAATTAACCTGGACTCTGACCAAGGATCTGAGGTGGAAGAGGGCTCGCCATCGCCTTCTGAGGTTGAATTGGTGGGAGTCTTTCCGAAGCGCCCGGTGTCCCAAAACATGGTGGGATCTTCTGGGGCGAGGATTGAGCTTGTCGATCCCAAGCCTCGCCCGACGGCCATTATTCCTCCGGAACCCACTTATCCGAGGAATCCATATCCTCTTTTTTCGTTCGCCAGTCTCGGGTATAATTTTAGAGCTACCCTGTACTCAGACGGATCCATTCCCAATTTTGAAGCCGGGAGTTCATCCGCAACTGTTCAGACACAGCGCGCTCCGTTGATAGAGGAAGTTTTGTCCCGAGAAGGTTGAGTCCCCATTATCCTTTGACTCGAATTCCTTGGTGAGGAGAAGAGCCACCATAAGTGATCCTGAGGTTCAATCGGAGGTGGCTCCTGCTGAAAGTGATCCGTCAGGTGGAGATTCATCTTCTTCGTCCTCATCAGATGGGAGTTCGTCTGATGAGAGTTCTTCGGTATCGGAATCCGATGAGGAAGAAGAGGTTGGCAAGAGGCGTGGATCTGGTGAGCAGGCTAGTGCAAGTGGGGCCGGGGATGATGAAGATGATGATGTTAACATCATGGACTCCGAGGAAGAAGAGGCCGAAGAGAACGAGGGGGCCGAGCAAGAGGAGGAGCCTCACATTGTTAACCCGTGCCGGGCACTGATGGTGGTAGCTGAAGGTGAAACTCAGTTGCCAAGTAAACCAAGGAAGAAGATGTCGGCCAAGGAGACCAAGTCTCATAGGACTGGACCCATTAGAGGACTGAGGACTGAGGCCTGAGGCCGAACAAAATGACGACGGGTTAATCCCCATTTGTACCTCCAGCTTGAAGCCTCGGGACATCGCCAAAATCCGAGCGGTTTATGAGATCCCTGATGACTATGAGATAATGATCCCGGGACCTAATGACACTTTTTATAACCCGCCCAAAGGTTACATGACCTTTCATGTACGGGCTTTTAAGTGTGGATGGAGGCTTCCTATGATCGAACCGATAGCGGACTTTTTCCGTTTTATCCAGCTTTGCCCGACACAACTTCTGCCCAACGCCCTCGGTACCATTATGTGTATGGGCGTTATTTTGGCTCTGAAGGGCGAAGAGTTTCGGTATGATAAGATGTTGGCGGCCTTCACTCTTGCTTCTAGTCCCAGGATCCCATTTTACTATTTCAACGCTCGTAGGGGTTATAAGTTTTTAGATCGCTACGAGAGTTGTCACAGTACAAATGGTGGCCCAAATACATCTACGTAAAACATCTGTCTGGTGATTGGAACCTTCCTCTGAACATTCGGAGGGACAAGTTCCAAGCTCTAGCTTTGAAGAAGGTCCCGGCGTGGATGAAGTCTCTGTGCCCGTTAGAGTTTACGGATGAGCATATAATTCGTACCGCGACTGGAGAACAAGAGGTCGTGACGGAGAAGGTAGTTCCTCTGATTGGGACCCGGGGCTCGGCAAGTCTTTACCATGATACTGATTCGGGTCTCCAATATGAAAAGGCCGCCGTACTAGGGGTAAATGGGGGGGGGGATCCGACACTTTTTTACCCATATGGTTTGGTGGTCCAACCACACATGTGGCTTGCCAAACTAACTCCTAACCCCGTTTTATGTAATAGAAATGAGGATTTAAGTAAGCCTTGCATTACTTATTTTTTCTATAATGTTTATGTCTGTGAATCTCGGACTTCTGATATTTCTTCATATTGTTGATGCAGGGTATTGGATAATGTCTTCCGCCAAGAGGATCTTGGAACTGAGGAATAAGGATAAAGCAGCCGAGCTTGAGAAGCTGAGGCAAGGGACTTCAAAGAAGTCCCAAAAAAACCCAGACCCCAAAAGTTACCCGACGTCAATCATGCAAACATCAGCAATCCCCAGAGTGTGTCCGGCTCCCGTCCTAGTCGGCAGGCTGAACAGATAATTGGCCATAACTACGTTCTGAAGTCTCGTGGCCACGGGTACTCGACCACCATTAATGGCTCGAGGGTCCATGTAATTTCCCCTGTCCCTCTAACACATAGTCAGGTGCAGGCTCAAGGTACCAAGCTCTTTGGCAAGATACTAGGGGCCATGACAAGAGGAGGGGGAAGGACCCAGAGGAGCCTTCCAAGAGGCAAAAGACCGGCGGTTCCAGCCTTGTCGTGCCGGTGGATCAGAGCGTGCTGCGGGCTCTTTCCTGCGTAGAGTTGGCCGAGAGTCTTGAGGCCGTTACCGACGTGCTTCGGGCTCATCTCGAGACGGTGAGTTTGTCTGTTTCTTTGAGGTAATTTAGTTCTTAAGAGCAAGAGAGCTGACTCTGGTCTTTTTAAGGACTCGGCACATAATCTGGCCTTCGAGGAGGCGGAGGACGACAGCTCCGCCAAGTACAAAAAATTGCTTGAGGAGGCTGAGGCCGAGATGAAGAGGCTGAAGGCCGAGAAGTCTACACTTTAGAAGTCTCTCGAGTCTGAAAAAGTAGCTACCACGAGGGCCGAGAAAGGGCTCGAGGTTCATTCCCGGGCCCGGACAAAATTGGCTGAAGCCTTGGTGGCTAAATGCAAAACTACAAGGATGGAGGCTGTCGAAGACTTCTTGAGGTCCGACGCTTACTACTTCCTGACATGGATGGATGTTGGGTCCACTCGGACGGAGGCCTTTTTTGACTGTCTTGGCCAACTTCAAACTTTGGGTCTGGCGGAAGAGAGTCTTGAAGTGATGGATGAGCGGTTGGACATTCAGGCCAATCATGCCGGAATTCCTGTGGACGATCCCAAGCTTAAGTCGCCCGAGGAGATGGGCGGGATTGAATTTTGGCCCGTTGTGGCCTCGTACTTGGACTTGGAGAATACTCCTGCTCCTGTCTACCCGGCTTGGCTTCCAGAGGTGATGGAGGCCGGGATCCTTGATCATAGGAATTTCAGGGAAAATAATGCCAGGTTCCTCGATCTTCCCGGTCCCATCAAGGATCACGGGCAAGTTGAGGCCGATGTGGAGATTTAAGGTGGGAAGATAATCACCAAGATGTTTTGGAGAAGGGTTGAGAAGTCGGTCCCTCTCCCCTCAACTGAAGGTGGCAATTCGGCCGAGGAGAATCCTTCCGGTCAGGGGAACTCTGTTGACCGTGGAAATCCCCCTACTCCGGGAGCTTAGGTAGTAGGGTTAAGTACTTTTGTCGAACACTTGTAGGCTCTAAATTTTTTTTTCTTTATATTTTTGGGTTATTCCTCCGGCCTGTGGAGGGTTCTTCATTTTAGCCTAACTTTTTTAAGTATTGTAATGCCGGTCATTCCTAGATCTTATCTTGTTAGGAATTGGTGTCTCTTTGTAGATCTTGGAAAGACCGGACCATCTGATGAAATGAAATGAATCTTTCCCGACCATTTTTCCCGAATAATTTCTTTTGCCAAGTTCTTGTAAAATTTTCCATTTTGGCGATTCGAACTAGGTACCGTCCTTACTGGGTCTTCGGCTTTTCTTTGATTCAAGGCTTTGGCTTGTAGTGAAGGAGTGTCGGACTTTTCAAGTTCTTAACACTTTCAACGTGGTACCGGACTCTGTGAGTCTCGGTTCTTCTTTCACTCAAGGCTTTGGCTTATAGTGAAGGATTGTCGGACATTTCAAGACCTTGACACTTTCAATGTGGTACCGGACTCTGTGAGTCTCGGTTCTTCTTTCACTCAAGGCTTTGGCTTGTAGTGAAGGAGTGTCGGACTTTTCTAGTCTTTGACCCTTTCGACGTGGTACCGGACTTTGTGAGTCTCGGTTCATCTTTCACTCAAGGCTTTGGCTTGTAGTTAAGGAGTGTCGGACTTTTCAAGTTCTTCACACTTTCAAAGTTGTACCGGACTCTGTGAGTCTCAGTTCTCCTTTCACTAAAGGCTTTGGCTTGTAGTGAAGGAGTGTCGGACTTTTCAAGTCCTCGATACTTTCAACGTGGTACCGGACTCTGTGAGTCTCGGTTCTCCTTTTACTAAAGGCTTTGGCTTGTAGTGAAGGAGTGTCGGACTTTTCAAGTCCTTAATACTTTCAACGTGGTACCGGACTCTGTGAGTATCGCTTCCCCTTTTACTCAAGGCTTTGGCTTATAGTGAAGGAGTGCTGGACTTTTCAAGTCCTTGATACTTTCAACGTGGTACCGGACTCTGTGAGTCTCGGTTCTCCTTTTACTAAAGGCTTTGGCTTGTAGTGAAGGAGTGTCGGACTTTTCAAGTCCTCGATACTTTCAACGTGGTACCGGACTCTGTGAGTCTCGGTTCTCCTTTTACTAAAGGCTTTGGCTTGTAGTGAAGGAGTGTCGGACTTTTCAAGTTCTTCACACTTTCAAAGTTGTACCAGACTCTGTGAGTCTCGGTTCTCCTTTCACTCAAGGCTTTGGCTTGTAGTGAAGGAGTGTCGGACTTTTCAAGTCCTTGATACTTTCAACGTGGTACCGGACTCTTTGAGTCTCGGTTCTCCTTTTACTCAAGGCTTTGGCTTGTAGTGAAGGAGTGTCGGACTTTTCAAGTCCTTGATACTTTCAACGTGGTACTGGACTCTGTGAGTATCGGTTCCCCTTTTACTCAAGGCTTTGGCTTATAGTGAAGGAGTGTCGGACTTTTCAAGTCCTTGATACTTTCAACGTGGTACCGGACTCTGTGAGTCTCGGTTCTCCTTTTAGTAAAGGCTTTGGCTTGTAGTGAAGGAGTGTCGGACTTTTGAAGTCCTTGATACTTTCAACGTGGTACCGTACTCTATGAGTCTCGGTTCTCCTTTTACTCAAGGCTTTGGCTTGTAGTGAAGGAGTGTCGGACTTTTCAAGTTCTTAACACTTTCAACGTGGTACCGGACTCTGTGAGTCTCGGTTCTCCTTTCACTCAAGGCTTTGGCTTGTAGTGAAGGAGTGTCGGACTTTTCAAGTTCTTAACACTTTCAACGTGGTACCGGACTCTGTGAGTCTCGGTTCTCCTTTTACTCAAGGCTTTGGCTTGTAGTGAAGGAGTGTCGGACTTTTCAAGTTCTTAACACTTTCAACGTGGTACCGGACTCTGTGAGTCTCGGTCCGCCTTGCACTCAAGGCTTTGGCTTGTAGTGAAGGAGTGTCGGAATTTTCAAGTCCTTGACACTTTCAACGTGGTACCGGACTCTGTGAGTATCGGTTCCCCTTTTACTCAAGGCTTTGGCTTATAGTGAAGGAGTGTCGGACTTTTCAAGTCCTTGACACTTTCAACGTGGTACCGGACTCTGTGAGTCTCGATTCTCCTTTTACTCAAGGCTTTGGCTTGTAGTGAAGGAGTGTCGGACATTTCAAGTCCTTGATACCTTCAACGTCGTACCGGACTCTGTGAGTCTCGGTTCCCCTTTCACTCAAGGCTTTGGCTTGTAGTGAAGGAGTGTCGGACTTTTCAAGTCCTTGATACTTTCAACGTGGTACCGGACTCTGTGAGTCTCGGTTCTCCTTTTACTCAAGGCTTTGGCTTGTAGTGAAGGAGTGTCGGACTTTTCAAGTCCTTGATACTTTCAACGTGGTACTGGACTCTGTGAGTCTCGGTTCTCCTTTCACTCAAGGCTTTGGCTTGTAGTGAAGGAGTGTCGGACTTTTCAAGTCCTTGATACTTTCAACGTGGTACCGGACTCTGTGAGTCTCGGTTCTCCTTTTACTCAAGGCTTTGGCTTGTAGTGAAGGAGTGTCGGACTTTTCAAGTTCTTAACACTTTCAACGTCGTACCGGACTCTGTGAGTCTCGGTTCTCCTTTTACTAAAGGCTTTGGCTTGTAGTGAAGGAGTGTCGGACTTTTCAAGTGCTTGAAACTTTCAACGTGGTACAGGACTCTGTGAGTCTCGGTTCTCCTTTGACCCAAGGCTTTGGCTTGTAGTGAAGGAGTGTCGGACTTTTCAAGTCCTTGATACTTTCAGCGTGGTACGGACTGCATGAGTCTCGGTTCCCCTTTTACTCAAGGCTTTGGTTTGTAGTGAAGGAGTGTCATACTTTTCAAGCCCTTGATACTTTCAGCGTCGTACCGGACTCTGTGAGTCTCGGTTCTCCTTTTACTAAAGGCTTTGGCTTGTAGTGAAGGAGTGTCGGACTTTTCAAGTCCTTGATACTTTCAACGTGGTACAGGACTCTATGAGTCTCGGTTCTCCTTGTACTCAAGGCTTTGGCTTGTAGTGAAGGAGTGTCGGACTTTTCAAGTTCTTAACACTTTCAACGTGGTACCGGACTCTGTGAGTCTCGGTCCGCCTTTCACTCAAGGCTTTGGCTTGTAGTGAAGGAGTGTCGGACTTTTCAAGTCCTTGATACTTTCAACGTGGTACAGGACTCTGTGAGTCTCGGTTCCCCTTTCACTCAAGGCTTTGGCTTGTAGTGAAGGAGTGTCGGACTTTTCAAGTCCTCAATACTTTCAACGTGGTACCGGACTCTGTGAGTCTCGGTTCCCCTTTTACTCAAGGCTTTGGCTTGTAGTGAAGGAGTGTCGGACATTTCAAGTCCTTGATACTTTCAACGTCGTACCGGACTCTGTGAGTCTCGGTTCCCCTTTCACTCAAGGCTTTGGCTTGTAGTGAAGGAGTGTCGGACTTTTCAAGTCCTCAATACTTTCAACGTGGTACCGGACTCTGTGAGTCTCGGTTCCCCTTTTACTCAAGGCTTTGGCTTATAGTGAAGGAGTGTAGGACTTTTCAAGTCCTTGACACTTTCAACGTGGTACCGGACTCTGTGAGTCTCGGTCCTCCTTTTACTCAAGGCTTTGGCTTGTAGTGAAGGAGTGTCGGACTTTTCAAGTTCTTAACACTTTCAACGTGGTACCGGACTCTGTGAGTCTCGGTTCCCCTTTTACTCAAGGCTTTGGCGTGTAGTGAAGGAGTGTCGGACTTTTCAAGTCCTTGACACTTTCAACGTGGTACCGGACTCTGTGAGTCTCGGTTCCCCTTTTACTCAAGGCTTTGGCGTGTAGTGAAGGAGTGTCGGACTTTTCAAGTCCTTGACACTTTCAACGTGGTACCGGACTCTGTGAGTCTCGGTCCTCCTTTTAATCAAGGCTTTGGCTTGTAGTGAAGGAGTGTCGGACTTTTCAAGTTCTTAACACTTTCAACGTGGTACCGGACTCTGTGAGTCTCGGTTCTTCTTTCACTCAAGGCTTTGGCTTATAGTGAAGGATTGTCGGACATTTCAAGACCTTGACACTTTCAACGTGGTACCGGACTCTGTGAGTCTTGGTTCTTCTTTCACTCAAGGCTTTGGCTTGTAGTGAAGGAGTGTCGGAATTTTCCAGTCCTTGACACTTTCAATGTGGTACCGGACTCTGAGTCTCGGTACTCCTTTCACTCAAGGCTTTGGCTTGTAGTGAAGGAGTGTCGGAATTTTCAAGTTCTTGATACTTTCAGCGTGGTACGGACTCTGTGAGTCTCGGTACTCCTTTTACTCAAGGCTTTGGCTTGTAGTGAAGGAGTGTCGGACTTTTCAAGTTCTTAACACTTTCAGCGTGGTACGGACTCTGAGTCTCGGTTCTTCTTTAACTAAAGGCTTTGGCTTGTAGTGAAGGAGTGTCGGACTTTTCTAGTCCTTGATACTTTCAGCGTGGTACGGACTCTGTGAGTCTCGGTTCTCCTTTCACTAAAGGCTTTGGCTTGTAGTGAAGGAGTGTCGAACTTTTCAAGTTCTTGAACACTTTCAACGTGGTACGGACTCTGTGAGTCTCGGTTCTCCTTTACTCAAGGCTTTGGCTTGTAGTGAAGGAGTGTCGGACTTTTCAAGTTCTTAACACTTTCAGCGTGGTACGGACTCTGTGAGTCTGGGTTCCCCTTTCACTCAAGGCTATGGCTTGTAGTGAAGGAGTGTCGGACTTTTCAAGTCCTTGATACTTTCAGCGTGGTACGGACTCTGTGAGTCTCGGTTCTCCTTTACTCAAGGCTTTGGCTTGTAGTGAAGGAGTGTCGGACTTTTCAAGTCCTCTTACTTTCAGCGTGGTACGGACTCTGAGTCTCGGTCCGCCTTGCACTCAAGGCTTTGGCTTGTAGTGAAGGAGTGTCTGAATATTCAAGTCCTTGATACTTTCAACGTGGTACCGGACTCTGTGAGTCTCGGTTCTCCTTTCACTCAAGGCTTTGGCTTGTAGTGAAGGAGTGTCGGACTTTTCAAGTTCTTAACACTTTCAACGTGGTACCGGACTCTGTGAGTCTCGGTTCCCCTTTTACTCAAGGCTTTGGCTTGTAGTGAAGGAGTGTCGGACTTTTCAAGTCCTTGATACTTTCAACGTCGTACCGGACTCTGTGAGTCTCGGTTCTCCTTTTACTAAAGGCTTTGGCTTGTAGTGAAGGAGTGTCGGACTTTTCAAGTTCTTAACACTTTCAACGTGGTACCGGACTCTGTGAGTCTCGGTTCTCCTTTTACTCAAGGCTTTGGCTTGTAGTGAAGGAGTGTCGGACTTTTCAAGTTCTTAACACTTTCAACGTGGTACCGGACTCTGTGAGTCTCGGTTCCCCTTTTACTTAAGGATTTGGCTTGTAGTGAAGCAGTGTCAGACTTTTCAAGTCCTTGATACTTTCAACGTCGTACCGGACTCTGTGAGTCTCGGTTCTCTTTTCACTCAAGGCTTTGGCTTATAGTGAAGGAGTGTCGGACTTTTCAAGTCCTTGACACTTTCAATGTGGTACCGAACTCTGTGAGTCTCGGTTCCCCTTTTACTCAAGGCTTTGGCTTGTAGTGAAGGAGTGTCAGACTTTTCAAGTCCTTGACACTTTCAACGTGGTACCGGACTCTGTGAGTCTCGGTTCCCCTTTTACTCAAGGCTTTGGCTTGTAGTGAAGGAGTGTCGGACTTTTCAAGTCCTTGACACTTTCAACGTGGTACCTGACTCTGTGAGTCTCGGTTCTCCTTTACTCAAGGCTTTGGCTTGTAGTGAAGGAGTGTCGGACTTTTCAAGTTCTTGACACTTTCAGCGTGGTACGGACTCTGTGAGTCTCGGTTCTCCTTTCACTCAAGGCTTTGGCTTGTAGTGAAGGAGTGTCGGACTTTTCAAGTCCTTGAAACTTTATAGCTGGGTCCGGTCTCTGAGAGTCTCGGTTCTCGTTTTACTCAAGGCTTTGGCTTGTAGTGAAGGAGTGTCGGACTTTTAAAGTTCTTAACACTTTCAACGTGGTACGGACTCATGAGTCTCGGTTCTCCTTTTACTAAAGGCTTTGGCTTGTAGTGAAGGAGTGTCGGACTTTTCAAGTCCTTGATACTTTCAACGTGGTACCGGACTCTGTGAGTCTCGGTTCTCCTTTTACTCAAGGCTTTGGCTTGTAGTGAAGGAGTGTCGGACTTTTCAAGTCCTTGATACTTTCAACGTCGTACCGGACTCTATGAGTCTCGGTTCCCCTTTCACTCAAGGCTTTGGCTTGTAGTGAAGGAGTGTCCGACTTTTCAAGTCCTCAATACTTTCAACGTGGTACCGGACTCTGTGAGTCTCGGTTCCCCTTTTAATCAAGGCTTTGGCTTATAGTGAAGGAGTGTAGGACTTTTCAAGTCCTTGACACTTTCAACGTGGTTCTGGACTCTGTGAGTCTCGGTCCTCCTTTTACTCAAGGCTTTTGCTTGTAGTGAAGGAATGTCGGACTTTTCAAGTTCTTCACACTTTCAAAGTTGTACCGGACTCTGTGAGTCTCAGTTCTCCTTTCACTAAAGGCTTTGGCTTGTAGTGAAGGAGTGTCGGACTTTTGAAGTCCTTGATACTTTCAACGTGGTACCGTACTCTATGAGTCTCGGTTCTCCTTTTACTCAAGGCTTTGGCTTGTAGTGAAGGAGTGTCGGACTTTTCAAGTTCTTAACACTTTCAACGTGGTACCGGACTCTGTGAGTCTCGGTTCCCCTTTTACTCAAGGCTTTGGCGTGTAGTGAAGGAGTGTCGGACTTTTCAAGTGCTTAACACTTTCAGCGTGGTACGGACTCTGTGAGTCTCGGTTCTCCTTTACTCAAGGCTTTGGCTTGTAGTGAAGGAGTGTCGGACTTTTCAAGTTCTTGACACTTTCAGCGTGGTACGGACTCTGAGTCTCGGTTCTCCTTTACTCAAGGCTTTGGCTTGTAGTGAAGGAGTGTCAGACTTTTTAAGTTCTTGACACTTTCAGCGTGGTACCGGACCCTGTGAGTCTCGGTTCTCCTTTACTCAAGGCTTTGGCTTGTAGTGAAGGAGTGTCAGACTTTTTAAATCCTTGACACTTTCAGCGTGGTACCGAACTCTGTGAGTCTTGGTTCTTTCACTCAAGGATCTGGCCTGTAATGAAGGAATGTCGGACTTTTTAAGTCCTTGACACTTTAGGCGTGGTACCGGACTCTGTGAGTCTCGGTTCTTCTTTCACTCAAGGTTCTGGCCTGTAGTGAAGGAGTGTCGGACTTTTTAAGTCCTTGACACTTTTACCGGACTCTGTGAGTCTCGGTTCTTCTTTACTCAGGCTTTGGCTTGTAGCGAAGGAGTGTCGGACTTTTTAAGTCCTTGACACTTTCAGCGTGGTACCGGACTCTGAGTCTCGGTTCTCCTTTTACTCAGGGATTTGGCTTGTAGTGAAGGAGTGTCGGACTTTTCAAGTCCTTGATACTTTCAGCGTGGTACGGACTCTGTGAGTCTCGGTTCTCCTTTACTCAAGGCTTTGGCTTGTAGTGAAGGAGTGTCGGACTTTTCAAGTCCTTGACACTTTCAGCGTGGTACGGACTCTGTGAGTCTCGGTTCTCCTTTACTCAAGGCTTTGGCTTGTAGTGAAGGAGTGTCGGACTTTTCAAGTTCTTAACACTTTCAGCGTGGTACGGACTCTGTGAGTCTCGGTTCTCCTTTCACTCAAGGCTTTGGCTTGTAGTGAAGGAGTGTCGGACTTTTCAAGTCCTTGATACTTTCAGCGTGGTACGGACTCTGTGAGTCTCGGTTCTCCTTTACTCACGCCTTTGGCTTGTAGTGAAGGAGTGTCGGACTTTTCAAGTCCTTGATACTTTCAGCGTGGTACCGGACTCATGAGTCTCGGTTCTCCTTTCACTCAAGGATTTGGCTTGTAGTGAAGGAGTGTCGGACATTTCAAGTCCTTGATACTTTCAGCGTGGTACGGACTCTGTGAGTCTCGGTTCTCCTTTACTCAAGGCTTTGGCTTGTAGTGAAGGAGTGTCGGACTTTTCAAGTCCTTGACACTTTCAGCGTGGTACGGACTCTGTGAGTCTCGGTTCTCCTTTTACTCAAGCCTTTGGCTTGTACTGAAGGAGTGTCGGACTTTTCAAGTTCTTAACACTTTCAACGTGGTACCGGACTCTGTGAGTCTCGGTTCTCCTTTCACTCAAGGCTTTGGCTTGTAGTGAAGGAGTGTCGGACATTTCAAGTCCTTGATACCTTCAGCGTGGTACGGACTCTGTGAGTCTCGGTTCTCCTTTACTCAAGGCTTTGGCTTGTAGTGAAGGAGTGTCGGACTTTTCAAGTTCTTAACACTTTCAGCGTGGTACCGGACTCTGTGAGTCTCGGTTCTCCTTTTACTCAGGGATTTGGCTTGTAGTGAAGGAGTGTCGGACTTTTCAAGTTCTTAACACTTTCAACGTGGTACCGGACTCTGTGAGTCTCGGTTCCCCTTTTACTCAAGGCTTTGGCTTGTAGTGAAGGAGTGTCAGACTTTTCAAGTCCTTGATACTTTCAGCGTCGTACCGGACTCTGTGAGTCTCGGTTCTCCTTTTACTAAAGGCTTTGGCTTGTAGTGAAGGAGTGTCGGACTTTTCAAGTTCTTAACACTTTCAACGTGGTACCGGACTCTGTGAGTCTCGGTTCTCCTTTCACTCAAGGCTTTGGCTTGTAGTGAAGGAGTGTCGGACTTTTCAAGTCCTTGATACTTTCAACGTGGTACCGGACTCTGTGAGTCTCGGTTCCCCTTTTACTCAAGGCTTTGGCTTATAGTGAAGGAGTGTCGGACTTTTCAAGTCCTTGACACTTTCAACGTGGTACCGGACTCTGTGAGTCTCGGTTCTCCTTTTACTCAAGGCTTTGGCTTGTAGTGAAGGAGTGTCGGACTTTTCAAGTTCTTAACACTTTCAACGTGGTACCGGACTCTGTGAGTCTCGGTTCTCCTTTCACTCAAGGCTTTGGCTTGTAGTGAAGGAGTGTCGGACTTTTCAAGTCCTTGATACTTTCAACGTCGTACCGGACTCTGTGAGTCTCGGTTCTCCTTTTACTAAAGGCTTTGGCTTGTAGTGAAGGAGTGTCGGACTTTTCAAGTTCTTAACACTTTCAACGTGGTACCGGACTCTGTGAGTCTCGGTTCTCCTTTCACTCAAGGCTTTGGCTTGTAGTGAAGGAGTGTCGGACTTTTCAAGTCCTTGATACTTTCAACGTGGTACCGGACTCTGTGAGTCTCGGTTCTCCTTTTACTCAAGGCTTTGGCTTGTAGTGAAGGAGTGTCGGACTTTTCAAGTTCTTAACACTTTCAACGTGGTACCGGACTCTGTGAGTCTCGGTTCTCCTTTCACTCAAGGCTTTGGCTTATAGTGAAGGAGTGTCGGACTTTTCAAGTCCTTGACACTTTCAACGTGGTACCGGACTCTGTGAGTCTCGGTTCCCCTTTTACTCAAGGCTTTGGCTTGTAGTGAAGGAGTGTCGGACTTTTCAAGTCCTTGATACTTTCAACGTGGTACTGGACTCTGTGAGTATCGGTTCCCCTTTTACTCAAGGCTTTGGCTTATAGTGAAGGAGTGTCGGACTTTTCAAGTTCTTAACACTTTCAACGTGGTACCGGACTCTATGAGTCTCGGTTCTCCTTTTACTCAAGGCTTTGGCTTGTAGTGAAGGAGTGTCGGACTTTTCAAGTTCTTAACACTTTCAACGTGGTACCGGACTCTGTGAGTCTCGGTTCTCCTTTCACTCAAGGCTTTGGCTTGTAGTGAAGGAGTGTCGGACTTTTCAAGTCCTTGATACTTTCAACGTGGTACTGGACTCTGTGAGTATCGGTTCCCCTTTTACTCAAGGCTTTGGCTTATAGTGAAGGAGTGTCGGACTTTTCAAGTCCTTGACACTTTCAACGTGGTACCGGACTCTGTGAGTCTCGGTTCCCCTTTTACTCAAGGCTTTGGCTTGTAGTGAAGGAGTGTCGGACTTTTCAAGTCCTCGATACTTTCAACGTGGTACCGGACTCTGTGAGTCTCGGTTCTCCTTTCACTCAAGGCTTTGGCTTGTAGTGAAGGAGTGTCGGACATTTCAAGTCCTTGATACCTTCAACGTCGTACCGGACTCTGTGAGTCTCGGTTCCCCTTTCACTCAAGGCTTTGGCTTGAAGTGAAGGAGTGTCGGACTTTTCAAGTTCTTAACACTTTCAACGTGGTACCGGACTCTATGAGTCTCGGTTCTCCTTTTACTCAAGGCTTTGGCTTGTAGTGAAGGAGTGTCGGACTTTTCAAGTTCTTAACACTTTCAACGTCGTACCGGACTCTGTGAGTCTCGGTTCTCCTTTTACTAAAGGCTTTGGCTTGTAGTGAAGGAGTGTCGGACTTTTCAAGTCCTTGATACTTTCAACGTGGTACCGGACTCTGTGAGTCTCGGTTCTCCTTTTACTCAAGGCTTTGGCTTGTAGTGAAGGAGTGTCGGACTTTTCAAGTTCTTAACACTTTCAACGTGGTACCGGACTCTATGAGTCTCGGTTCTCCTTTCACTCAAGGCTTTGTCTTGTAGTGAAGGAGTGTCAGACTTTTCAATTCCTTGATACTTTCAACGTGGTACCGGACTCTGTGAGTCTCGGTTCTCCTTTTACTCAAGGATTTGGCTTGTAGTGAAGGAGTGTCGGACTTTTAAAGTTCTTAACACTTTCAACGTGGTACCGGACTCTGTGAGTCTCGGTTCTCCTTTTACTAAAGGCTTTGGCTTGTAGTGAAGGAGTGTCGGACTTTTCAAGTCCTTGATACTTTCAACGTGGTACCGGACTCTGTGAGTCTCGGTTCTCCTTTTACTCAAGGCTTTGGCTTGTATTGAAGGAGTGTCGGACTTTTCAACTTCTTAACACTTTCAACGTGGTACCGGACTCTGTGAGTCTCGGTTCTCCTTTACTCAAGGCTTTGGCTTGTACTGAAGGAGTGTCGGACTTTTCAAGTTCTTAACACTTTCAGCGTGGTACGGACTCTGTGAGTCTCGGTTCTCCTTTCACTCAAGGCTTTGGCTTGTAGTGAAGGAGTGTCGGACTTTCAAGTTCTTGATACTTTCAGCGTGGCCGGACTCTGTGAGTCTCGGTTCTCCTTTACTCAAGGATTTGGCTTGTAGTGAAGGAGTGTCGGACTTTTAAAGTTCTTAACACTTTCAACGTGGTACCGGACTCTG
This sequence comes from Plantago major, assembly GCA_026545765.1. NCBI lineage: Eukaryota > Viridiplantae > Streptophyta > Magnoliopsida > Lamiales > Plantaginaceae > Plantago > Plantago major. Next base: position 73,955,256 of record CM048839.1, read on the forward strand.
TGAGTCTCGGTTCTCCTTTCACTCAAGGCTTTGGCTTGTAGTGAAGGAGTGTCGGACTTTTCTAGTCCTTGATACTTTCAACGTGGTACGGACTCTGTGAGTCTCGGTTCTCCTTTACTCAAGGCTTTGGCTTTTACTGAAGGAGTGTCGGACTTTTCAAGTCCTTGACACTTTCAGCGTGGTACGGACTCTGTGAGTCTCGGTTCTCCTTTACTCAAGGCTTTGGTTTGTAGTGAAGGAGTGTCGGACTTTTCAAGTTCTTAACACTTTCAGCGTGGTACGGACTCTGTGAGTCTCGGTTCTCCTTTACTCAAGGCTTTGGCTTGTAGTGAAGGAGTGTCGGACTTTTCAAGTTCTTGACACTTTCAGCGTGGTACCGGACTCTGTGAGTCTCGGTTCTCCTATTACTCTAGGATTTGGCTTGTAGTGAAGGAGAGTCGGACTTTTCAAGTTCTTAACACTTTCAGCGTGGTACCGGACTCATGAGTCTCGGTTCTCCTTTACTCAAGGCTTTGGCTTGTAGTGAAGGAGTGTCGGACTTTTCAAGTCCTTGATACTTTCAGCGTGGTACGGACTCTGTGAGTCTCGGTTCTCCTTTACTCAAGGCTTTGGTTTGTAGTGAAGGAGTGTCGGACTTTTCAAGTTCTTAACACTTTCAGCGTGGTACGGACTCTGTGAGTCTCGGTTCTCCTTTTACTAAAGGCTTTGGCTTGTAGTGAAGGAGTGTCGGACTTTTCAAGTCCTTGATACTTTCAACGTGGTACCGGACTCTATGAGTCTCGGTTCTCCTTGTACTCAAGGCTTTGGCTTGTAGTGAAGGAGTGTCGGACTTTTCAAGTTCTTAACACTTTCAACGTGGTACCGGACTCTGTGAGTCTCGGTTCTCCTTTTACTCAAGGCTTTGGCTTGTAGTGAAGGAGTGTCGGACTTTTCAAGTCCTTGATACTTTCAACGTGGTACCGGACTCTGTGAGTCTCGGTTCCCCTTTTACTCAAGGCTTTGGCTTATAGTGAAGGAGTGTAGGACTTTTCAAGTCCATGACACTTTCAACGTGGTACCGGACTCTGTGAGTCTCGGTCCTCCTTTTACTCAAGGCTTTGGCTTGTAGTGAAGGAGTGTCGGACTTTTCAAGTTCTTAACACTTTCAACGTGGTACCGGACTCTGTGAGTCTCGGTTCCCCTTTTACTCAAGGCTTTGGCGTGTAGTGAAGGAGTGTCGGACTTTTCAAGTCCTTGACACTTTCAACGTGGTACCGGACTCTGTGAGTCTCGGTCCTCCTTTTAATCAAGGCTTTGGCTTGTAGTGAAGGAGTGTCGGACTTTTCAAGTTCTTAACACTTTCAACGTCGTACCGGACTCTGTGAGTCTCGGTTCTTCTTTCACTCAAGGCTTTGGCTTGTAGTGAAGGATTGTCGGACATTTCAAGACCTTGACACTTTCAACGTGGTACCGGACTCTGTGATTCTTGGTTCTTCTTTCACTCAAGGCTTTGGCTTGTAGTGAAGGAGTGTCGGACCTTTCAACTTCTTAACACTTTCAACGTGGTACCGGACTCTATGAGTCTCGGTTCTCCTTTTACTCAAGGCTTTGGCTTGTAGTGAAGGAGTGTCGGACTTTTCAAGTTCTTAACACTTTCAGCGTGGTACCGGACTCTGTGAGTCTCGGTTCTCCTTTACTCAAGGCTTTGGCTTGTAGTGAAGGAGTGTCGGACTTTCAAGTCCTTGATACTTTCAGCGTGGTACGGACTCTGAGTCTCGGTTCTCCTTTACTCAAGGCTTTGGCTTGTAGTGAAGGAGTGTCGGACTTTTCAAGTTCTTAACACTTTCAGCGTGGTACGGACTCTGTGAGTCTCGGTTCCCCATTTACTCAAGGCTTTGGCTTGTAGTGAAGGAGTGTCGGACATTTCAAGTTCTTGACACTTTCAGCGTGGTACGGACTCTGTGAGTCTCGGTTCTCCTATCACTCAAGGCTTTGGCTTGTAGTGCAGGAGTGTCGGACTTTTCAAGTCCTTGATACTTTCAGCGTGGTACGGACTCTGTGAGTCTCGGTTCTCCTTTACTCAAGGCTTTGGCTTGTAGTGAAGGAGTGTCGGACTTTTCAAGTTCTTGATAACACTTTCAGCGTGGTACGGACTCTGAGTCTCGGTTCTCCTTTCACTCAAGGCTTTGGCTTGTAGTGAAGGAGTGTCGGACATTTCAAGTTCCTTGACACTTTCAGCGTGGTACGGACTCTGTGAGTCTCGGTTCTCCTTTACTCAAGGCTTTGGCTTGTAGTGAAGGAGTGTCGGACTTTTCAAGTTCTTAACACTTTCAGCGTGGTACGGACTCTGAGTCTCGGTTCTCCTTTACTCAAGGCTTTGGCTTGTAGTGAAGGAGTGTCGGACTTTTTAAGTCCTTGACACTTTCGGCGTGGTACCGGACTCTGTGAGTCTCGGTTCTTCTTTCACTCAAGGCTTTTGCTTGTAGTGAAGGAGTGTCGGACTTTTTAAATCCTTGACACTTTCAGCGTGGTACCGAACTCTGTGAGTCTTGGTTCTTTCACTCAAGGATCTGGCCTGTAATGAAGGAATGTCGGACTTTTTAAGTCCTTGACACTTTAGGCGTGGTACCGGACTCTGTGAGTCTCGGTTGTCCTTTTACTCAAGGCTTTGGCTTATAGTGAAGGAGTGTCGGACTTTTCAAGTTCTTAACACTTTCAACGTGGTACCGGACTCTATGAGTCTCGGTTTCCTTTTCACTCAAGGCTTTGGCTTATAGTGAAGGAGTGTCGGACTTTTCAAGTCCTTGACACTTTCAACGTGGTACCGGACTCTGTGAGTCTCGGTTCTCCTTTACTCAAGGATTTGGCTTGTATTGTAGGAGTGTAGGACTTTTCAAGTTCTTAAAACTTTCATCGTGGTACCGGACTCTGAGTCTCGGTTCTCCTTTACTCAAGGCTTTGGCTTGTAGTGAAGGAGTGTCGGACTTTTCAAGTTCTTAACACTTTCAGCGTGGTACCGGACTGCATGAGTCTCGGTTCTCCTTTCACTCAAGGCTTTGGCTTGTATTGAAGGAGTGTCGGACTTTTCAAGTACTCGAAACTTTCAACGTGGTACCGGACTCTATGAGTCTCGGTTCTCCTTTTACTCAAGGCTTTGGCTTGTAGTGAAGGAGTGTCGGACTTTTCAAGTTCTTAACACTTTCAACGTGGTACCGGACTCTGTGAGTCTCGGTTCTCCTTTTACTCAAGGCTTTGGCTTGTAGTGAAGGAGTGTCGGACTTTTCAAGTTCTTAACACTTTCAACGTGGTACCGGACTCTGTGAGTCTCGGTTCTCCTTTCACTCAAGGCTTTGTCTTGTAGTGAAGGAGTGTCGGACTTTTCAAGTCCTCGATACTTTCAACGTGGTACCGGACTCTGTGAGTCTCGGTTCCCCTTTTACTCAAGGCTTTGGTTTGTAGTGAAGGAGTGTCAGACTTTTCAAGTCCTTGATACTTTCAGCGTCGTACCGGACTCTGTGAGTCTCGGTTCTCCTTTTACTAAAGGCTTTGGCTTGTAGTGAAGGAGTGTCGGACTTTTCAAGTTCTTAACACTTTCAACGTGGTACCGGACTCTGTGAGTCTCGGTTCTCCTTTCACTCAAGGCTTTGGCTTGTAGTGAAGGAGTGTCGGACTTTTCAAGTCCTTGATACTTTCAACGTGGTACCGGACTCTGTGAGTCTCGGTTCTCCTTTTACTCAAGGCTTTGGCTTGTAGTGAAGGAGTGTCGGACTTTTCAAGTTCTTAACACTTTCAACGTGGTACCGGACTCTGTGAGTCTCGGTTCTCCTTTCACTCAAGGCTTTGGCTTGTAGTGAAGGAGTGTCGGACTTTTCAAGTCCTTGATACTTTCAACGTGGTACAGGTCTGAGTGAGTCTCGGTTCTCCTTTCACTCAAGGCTTTGGCTTGTAGTGAAGGAGTGTCGGACTTTTCAAGTTCTTAACACTTTCAACGTGGTACCGGACTCTGTGAGTCTCGGTTCTCCTTTTACTCAAGGCTTTGGCTTGTAGTGAAGGAGTGTCGGACTTTTCAAGTTCTTAACACTTTCAACGTGGTTACGGACTCATGAGTCTCGGTTCTCCTTTACTCAAGGCTTTGGCTTGTAGTGAAGGAGTGTCGGACTTTTCAAGTTCCTTGACACTTTCAGCGTGGTACGGGACTCTGTGAGTCTCGGTTCTCCTTTCACTCAAGGCTTTGGCTTGTAGTGAAGGAGTGTCGGACTTTTCAAGTCCTTGATACTTTCGACGTGGTACGGACTCTCTGAGTCTCGGTTCTCCTTTTACTCAAGGCTTTGGCTTGTAGTGAAGGAGTGTCGGACTTTTCAAGTTCTTAACACTTTCAACGTGGTACCGGACTCTGTGAGTCTCGGTTCTCCTTTTACTAAAGGCTTTGGCTTGTAGTGAAGGAGTGTCGGACTTTTCAAGTCCTTGATACTTTCAACGTGGTACCGGACTCTGTGAGTCTCGGTTCTCCTTTTACTAAAGGCTTTGGCTTGTAGTGAAGGAGTGTCGGACTTTTCAAGTCCTTGATACTTTCAACGTGGTACCGGACTCTGTGAGTCTCGGTTCTCCTTTTACTCAAGGCTTTGGCTTGTAGTGAAGGAGTGTCGGACTTTTCAAGTTCTTAACACTTTCAACGTGGTACCGGACTCTGTGAGTCTCGGTTCCCCTTTTACTCAAGGCTTTGGCGTGTAGTGAAGGAGTGTCGGACTTTTCAAGTCCTTGACACTTTCAACGTGGTACCGGACTCTGTGAGTCTCGGTTCTCCTTTCACTCAAGGCTTTGGCTTGTAGTGAAGGAGTGTCGGACTTTTCAAGTCCTTGATACTTTCAACGTGGTACCGGACTCTGTGAGTCTCGGTTCTCCTTTTACTAAAGGCTTTGGCTTGTAGTGAAGGAGTGTCGGACTTTTCAAGTTCTTAACACTTTCAACGTGGTACTGGACTCTGTGAGTCTCGGTTCTCCTTTCACTCAAGGCTTTGGCTTGTAGTGAAGGAGTGTCGGACTTTTCAAGTCCTTGATACTTTCAACGTGGTACCGGACTCTGTGAGTCTCGGTTTTTTCCTTTTACTCAAGGCTTTGGCTTGTATTGAAGGAGTGTCGGACCTTTCAACTTCTTAACACTTTCAACGTGGTACCGGACTCTGTGAGCCTTGGTTCTCCTTTTACTCAAGGCTTTGGCTTGTAGTGAAGGAGTGTCGGACTTTTCAAGTTCTTAACACTTTCAACGTGGTACCGTACTCTATGAGTCTCGGTTCTCCTTTTACTCAAGGCTTTGGCTTGTACTGAAGGAGTGTCGGACTTTTCAAGTTCTTAACACTTTCAACGTGGTACCGGACTCTATGAGTCTCGGTTCTCCTTTTACTCAAGGCTTTGGCTTGTAGTGAAGGAGTGTCGGACTTTTCAAGTTCTTAACACTTTCAACGTGGTACCGGACTCTGTGAGTCTCGGTTCTCCTTTCACTCAAGGCTTTGGCTTGTAGTGAAGGAGTGTCGGACTTTTCAAGTCCTTGATACTTTCAACGTGGTACCGGACTCTGTGAGTCTCGGTTCTCCTTTTACTCAAGGCTTTGGCTTGTAGTGAAGGAGTGTCGGACTTTTCAAGTTCTTAACACTTTCAACGTGGTACCGGACTCTGTGAGTCTCGGTTCTCCTTTCACTCAAGGCTTTGTCTTGTAGTGAAGGAGTGTCGGACTTTTCAAGTTCTTAACACTTTCAACGTGGTACCGGACTCTATGAGTCTCGGTTCTCCTTTTACTCAAGGCTTTGGCTTGTAGTGAATTAGTGTCGGACTTTTCAAGTTCTTAACACTTTCAGCGTGGTACGGACTCTGTGAGTCTCGGTTCTTCTTTCACTCAAGGCTTTGGCTTGTAATGAAGGAGTGTCGGACTTTCAAGTCCTTGACACTTTCAGCGTGGTACCGGACTCTGTGAGTCTCTGTTCTCCTTTCACTCAAGGCTTTGGCTTGTAATGAAGGAGTGTCGGACTTTTCAAGTTCTTAACACTTTCAACGTGGTACGGACTCTATGAGTCTCGGTTCTCCTTTACTCAAGGCTTTGGCTTGTAGTGAAGGAGTGTCGGACTTTTCAATTTCTTAACACTTTCAGCGTGGTACTGGACTCTGTGAGTCTCGGTTCTCCTTTCACTCAAGGCTTTGGCTTGTAGTGAAGGAGTGTCGGACTTTTCAAGTTCCTTGATACTTTCAGCGTGGTACGGACTCTGTGAGTCTCGGTTCTCCTTTACTCAAGGCATTGGCTTGTAGTGAAGGAGTGTCGGACTTTTCAAGTTCTTAACACTTTCAACGTGGTACCGGACTCTGTGAGTCTCGGTTCCCCTTTTACTCAAGGCTTTGGGTTGTAGTGAAGGAGTGTCAGACTTTTCAAGTCCTTGATACTTTCAGCGTCGTACCGGACTCTGTGAGTCTCGGTTCTCCTTTTACTAAAGGCTTTGGCTTGTAGTGAAGGAGTGTCGGACTTTTCAAGTTCTTAACACTTTCAACGTGGTACCGGACTCTATGAGTCTCGGTTCTCCTTTTACTCAAGGCTTTGGCTTGTACTGAAGGAGTGTCGGACTTTTCAAGTTCTTAACACTTTCAACGTGGTACCGGACTCTGTGAGTCTCGGTTCTCCTTTAACTCAAGGCTTTGGCTTGTAGTGAAGGAGTGTCGGACTTTTCAAGTCCTTGATACTTTCAGCGTGGTACCGGACTCTGTGAGTCTCGGTTCTCCTTTTACTCAAGTCTTTGGCTTGTAGTGAAGGAGTGTCGGACTTTTCAAGTTCTTAACACTTTCAACGTGGTACCGGACTCTGTGAGTCTCGGTTCTCCTTTCACTCAAGGCTTTGTCTTGTAGTGAAGGAGTGTCGGACTTTTCAATTCCTTGATACTTTCAACGTGGTACCGGACTCTGTGAGTCTCGGTTCTCCTTTTACTCAAGGCTTTGGCTTGTAGTGAAGGAGTGTCGGACTTTTCAAGTTCTTAACACTTTCAACGTGGTACCGGACTCTATGAGTCTCGGTTCTCTTTTCACTCAAGGCTTTGGCTTATAGTGAAGGAGTGTCGGACTTTTCAAGTCCTTGACACTTTCAACGTGGTACCGGACTCTGTGAGTCTCGGTTCCCCTTTTACTCAAGGCTTTGGCTTGTAGTGAAGGAGTGTCGGACTTTTCAAGTCCTTGATACTTTCAACGTGGTACCGGACTCTGTGAGTCTCGGTTCTCCTTTTACTCAAGGCTTTGGCTTGTAGTGAAGGAGTGTCGGACTTTTCAAGTTCTTAACACTTTCAACGTGGTACCGGACTCTATGAGTCTCGGTTCTCCTTTTACTCAAGGCTTTGGCTTGTAGTGAAGGAGTGTCGGACTTTTCAAGTTCTTAACACTTTCAACGTGGTACCGGACTCATGAGTCTCGGTTCTCCTTTACTCAAGGCTTTGGCTTGTAGTGAAGGAGTGTCGGACTTTTCAAGTTCTTGATACTTTCAGCGTGGTACGGACTCTGTGAGTCTCGGTTCTCCTTTACTCAAGGCTTTGGCTTGTAGTGAAGGAGTGTCGGACTTTTCAAGTTCTTAACACTTTCAGCGTGGTACCGGACTCTGTGAGTCTCGGTTCTCCTTTACTCAAGGCTTTGGCTTGTAGTGAAGGAGTGTCGGACTTTTCAAGTTCCTTGATACTTTCAGCGTGGTACCGGACTCTGAGTCTCGGTTCTCCTTTACTCAAGGCTTTGGCTTGTAGTGAAGGAGTGTCGGACTTTTCAAGTTCTTAACACTTTCAGCGTGGTACGGACTCATGAGTCTCGGTTCTCCTTTCACTCAATGCTTTGGCTTGTAGTGAAGGAGTGTCGGACTTTTCAAGTCCTTGACACTTTCAACGTGGTACCGGACTCTTTGAGTCTCGGTTCTCCTTTTACTCAAGGCTTTGGCTTGTAGTGAAGGAGTGTCGGACTTTTAAAGTTCTTAACACTTTCAACGTGGTACGGACTCTGAGTCTCGGTTCTCCTTTGACTCAATGCTTTGGCTTGTAGTGAAGGAGTGTCGGACTTTTCAAGTCCTTGATACTTTCAGCGTGGTACGGACTCTGTGAGTCTCGGTTCTCCTTTACTCAAGGCTTTGGCTTGTAGTGAAGGAGTGTCGGACTTTTCAAGTTCTTAACACTTTCAACGTGGTACCGGACTCTATGAGTCTCGGTTCTCCTTTCACTCAAGGCTTTGTCTTGTAGTGAAGGAGTGTCGGACTTTTCAATTCCTTGACACTTTCAACGTGGTACCGGACTCTGTGAGTCTCGGTTCTCCTTTTACTCAAGGCTTTGGCTTGTAGTGAAGGAGTGTCGGACTTTTCAAGTTCTTAACACTTTCAACGTGGTACCGGACTCTGTGAGTCTCGGTTCTCCTTTTACTCAAGGCTTTGGCTTGTAGTGAAGGAGTGTCGGACTTTTCAAGTTCTTAACACTTTCAACGTGGTACCGGACTCTATGAGTCTCGGTTCTCCTTTTACTCAAGGCTTTGGCTTGTAGTGAAGGAGTGTCGGACTTTTCAAGTCCTTGATACTTTCAACGTGGTACCGGACTCTGTGAGTCTCGGTTCTCCTTTTACTCAAGGCTTTGGCTTGTAGTGAAGGAGTGTCGGACTTTTCAAGTCCTTGACACTTTCAACGTGGTACCGGACTCTGTGAGTCTCGGTTCTCCTTTTACTCAAGGCTTTGGCTTGTAGTGAAGGAGTGTCGGACTTTTCAAGTTCTTAACACTTTCAACGTGGTACCGGACTCTATGAGTCTCGGTTCTCCTTTTAATCAAGGCTTTGGCTTGTAGTGAAGGAGTGTCGGACTTTTCAAGTTCTTAACACTTTCAACGTGGTACCGGACTCTGTGAGTCTCGGTTCTCCTTTTACTCAAGGCTTTGGCTTGTAGTGAAGGAGTGTCGGACTTTTCAAGTCCTTGATACTTTCAACGTGGTACCGGACTCTGTGAGTCTCGGTTCTCCTTTTACTCAAGGCTTTGGCTTGTAGTGAAGGAGTGTCGGACTTTTCAAGTTCTTAACACTTTCAACGTGGTACCGGACTCTGTGAGTCTCGGTTCTCCTTTCACACAAGGCTTTGTCTTCTAGTGAAGGAGTGTCGGACTTTTCAATTCCTTGATACTTTCAACGTGGTACCGGACTCTGTGAGTCTCGGTTCTCCTTTTACTCAAGGATTTGGCTTGTAGTGAAGGAGTGTCGGACTTTTCAAGTTCTTAACACTTTCAACGTGGTACCGGACTCTATGAGTCTCGGTTCTCCTTTCACTCAAGGCTTTGGCTTATAGTGAAGGAGTGTCGGACTTTTCAAGTCCTTGACACTTTCAACGTGGTACCGGACTCTGTGAGTCTCGGTTCTCCTTTTACTCAAGGCTTTGGCTTGTACTGAAGGAGTGTCGGACTTTTCAAGTTCTTAACACTTTCAACGTGGTACCGGACTCTATGAGTCTCGGTTCTCCTTTTACTCAAGGCTTTGGCTTGTAGTGAAGGAGTGTCGGACTTTTCAAGTTCTTAACACTTTCAACGTGGTACCGGACTCTGTGAGTCTCGGTTCTCCTTTCACTCAAGGCTTTGTCTTGTAATGAAGGAGTGTCGGACTTTTCAATTCCTTGATACTTTCAACGTGGTACCGGACTCTGTGAGTCTCGGTTCTCCTTTTACTCAAGGCTTTGGCTTATAGTGAAGGAGTGTCGGACTTTTCAAGTTCTTAACACTTTCAACGTGGTACCGGACTCTGTGAGTCTCGGTTCTCCTTTCACTCAAGGCTTTGGCTTGTAGTGAAGGAGTGTCGGACTTTTCAAGTTCTTAACACTTTCAACGTGGTACCGGACTCTGTGAGTCTCGGTTCTCCTTTTACTCAAGGCTTTGGCTTATAGTGAAGGAGTGTCGGACTTTTCAAGTTCTTAACACTTTCAACGTGGTACCGGACTCTATGAGTCTCGGTTCTCTTTTCACTCAAGGCTTTGGCTTATAGTGAAGGAGTGTCGGACTTTTCAAGTCCTTGACACTTTCAACGTGGTACCGGACTCTGTGAGTCTCGGTTCTCCTTTTACTCAAGGCTTTGGCTTGTAGTGAAGGAGTGTCGGACTTTTCAAGTTCTTAACACTTTCAACGTGGTACTGGACTCTGTGAGTCTCGGTTCTCCTTTCACTCAAGGCTTTGGCTTGTAGTGAAGGAGTGTCGGACTTTTCAAGTCCTTGATACTTTCAACGTGGTACCGGACTCTATGAGTCTCGGTTCTCCTTTTACTCAAGGCTTTGGCTTGTACTGAAGGAGTGTCGGACTTTTCAAGTTCTTAACACTTTCAACGTGGTACCGGACTCTATGAGTCTCGGTTCTCCTTTCACTCAAGGCTTTGGCTTGTAGTGAAGGAGTGTCGGACTTTTCAAGTCCTTGATACTTTCAACGTGGTACCGGACTCTGTGAGTCTCGGTTCTCCTTTTACTCAAGGCTTTGGCTTGTAGTGAAGGAGTGTCGGACTTTTCAAGTTCTTAACACTTTCAACGTGGTACCGGACTCTGTGAGTCTCGGTTCTCCTTTCACTCAAGGCTTTGGCTTGTAGTGAAGGAGTGTCGGACTTTTCAAGTCCTTGATACTTTCAACGTGGTACCGGACTCTGTGAGTCTCGGTTCTCCTTTTACTCAAGGCTTTGGCTTGTAGTGAAGGAGTGTCGGACTTTTCAAGTTCTTAACACTTTCAACGTGGTACCGGACTCTATGAGTCTCGGTTCTCCTTTTACTCAAGGCTTTGGCTTGTAGTGAAGGAGTGTCGGACTTTTCAAGTTCTTAACACTTTCAACGTGGTACCGGACTCTATGAGTCTCGGTTCTCCTTTCACTCAAGGCTTTGTCTTGTAGTGAAGGAGTGTCGGACTTTTCAATTCCTTGATACTTTCAACGTGGTACCGGACTCTGTGAGTCTCGGTTCTCCTTTTACTCAAGGCTTTGGCTTGTAGTGAAGGAGTGTCGGACTTTTCAAGTTCTTAACACTTTCAACGTGGTACCGGACTCTGTGAGTCTCGGTTCTCCTTTCACTCAAGGCTTTGGCTTGTAGTGAAGGAGTGTCGGACTTTTCAAGTCCTTGATACTTTCAACGTGGTACCGGACTCTGTGAGTCTCGGTTCTCCTTTTACTCAAGGCTTTGGCTTGTAGTGAAGGAGTGTCGGAATTTCAAGTTCTTAACACTTTCAACGTGGTACCGGACTCTGTGAGTCTCGGTTCTCCTTTTACTCAAGGCTTTGGCTTGTAGTGAAGGAGTGTCGGACTTTTCAAGTTCTTAACACTTTCAACGTGGTACCGGACTCTATGAGTCTCGGTTCTCCTTTTACTCAAGGCTTTGGCTTGTAGTGAAGGAGTGTCGGACTTTTCAAGTTCTTAACACTTTCAACGTGGTACCGGACTCTGTGAGTCTCGGTTCCCCTTTTACTCAAGGCTTTGGTTTGTAGTGAAGGAGTGTCAGACTTTTCAAGTCCTTGATACTTTCAGCGTCGTACCGGACTCTGTGAGTCTCGGTTCTCCTTTTACTAAAGGCTTTGGCTTGTAGTGAAGGAGTGTCGGACTTTTCAAGTTCTTAACACTTTCAACGTGGTACCGGACTCTGTGAGTCTCGGTTCTCCTTTTACTCAAGGCTTTGGCTTGTAGTGAAGGAGTGTCGGACTTTTCAAGTCCTTGATACTTTCAACGTGGTACCGGACTCTATGAGTCTAGGTTCTCCTTTCACTAAAGGCTTTGGCTTGTAGTGAAGGAGTGTCGGACTTTTCAAGTCCTTGATACTTTCAACGTGGTACCGGACTCTGTGAGTCTCGGTTCTCCTTTTACTCACTGCTGTGGATTGGAGTGAAGGAGGGTCGGAGTTTTCAAGTTCTTAACACTTTCAGCGTGGTACGGACTCTGAGTCTCGGTTCTCCTTTACTCAAGACTTAGGCTTGTAGTGAAGGAGTGTCGGACTTTTCAAGTTCTTAACACTTTCAACGTGGTACCGGACTCTATGAGTCTCGGTTCTCCTTTCACTCAAGGCTTTGGCTTGTAGTGAAGGAGTGTCGGACTTTTCAAGTCCTTGATACTTTCAACGTGGTACCGGACTCTGTGAGTCTCGGTTCTCCTTTTACTAAAGGCTTTGGCTTGTAGTGAAGGAGTGTCGGACTTTTCAAGTCCTTGATACTTTCAACGTGGTACCGGACTCTGTGAGTCTCGGTTCTCCTTTTACTCAAGGCTTTGGCTTGTAGTGAAGGAGTGTCGGACTTTTCAAGTTCTTAACACTTTCAACGTGGTACCGGACTCTGTGAGTCTCGGTTCTCCTTTCACTCAAGGCTTTGTCTTGTAGTGAAGGAGTGTCGGACTTTTCAATTCCTTGATACTTTCAACGTGGTACCGGACTCTGTGAGTCTCGGTTCTCCTTTTACTCAAGGCTTTGGCTTGTAGTGAAGGAGTGTCGGACTTTTCAAGTTCTTAACACTTTCAACGTGGTACCGGACTCTATGAGTCTCGGTTCTCCTTTTACTCAAGGCTTTGGCTTGTAGTGAAGGAGTGTCGGACTTTTCAAGTTCTTAACACTTTCAACGTGGTACCGGACTCTGTGAGTCTCGGTTCTCCTTTCACTCAAGGCTTTGTCTTGTAGTGAAGGAGTGTCGGACTTTTCAAGTCCTTGATACTTTCAACGTGGTACCGGACTCTGTGAGTCTCGGTTCTCCTTTTACTAAAGGCTTTGGCTTGTAGTGAAGGAGTGTCGGACTTTTCAAGTCCTTGATACTTTCAACGTGGTACCGGACTCTGTGAGTCTCGGTTCTCCTTTTACTCAAGGCTTTGGCTTGTAGTGAAGGAGTGTCGGACTTTTCAAGTCCTTGATACTTTCAACGTGGTACCGGACTCTGTGAGTCTCGGTTCTCCTTTTACTCAAGGCTTTGGCTTGTAGTGAAGGAGTGTCGGACTTTTCAAGTTCTTAACACTTTCAACGTGGTACCGGACTCTGTGAGTCTCGGTTCTCCTTTTACTCAGGGATTTGGCTTGTAGTGAAGGAGTGTCGGACTTTTCAAGTTCTTAACACTTTCAACGTGGTACCGGACTCTATGAGTCTCGGTTCTCCTTTTACTCAAGGCTTTGGCTTGTAGTGAAGGAGTGTCGGACTTTTCAAGTTCTTAACACTTTCAACGTGGTACCGGACTCTATGAGTCTCGGTTTCCTTTTCACTCAAGGCTTTGGCTTATAGTGAAGGAGTGTCGGACTTTTCAAGTCCTTGACACTTTCAACGTCGTACCGGACTCTGTGAGTCTCGGTTCTCCTTTCACTCAAGGCTTTGTCTTGTAGTGAAGGAGTGTCGGACTTTTCAATTCCTTGATACTTTCAACGTGGTACCGGACTCTGTGAGTCTCGGTTCTCCTTTTACTCAAGGCTTTGGCTTGTAGTGAAGGAGTGTCGGACTTTTCAAGTTCTTAACACTTTCAACGTGGTACCGGACTCTATGAGTCTCGGTTCTCCTTTTACTCAAGGCTTTGGCTTGTAGTGAAGGAGTGTCGGACTTTTCAAGTCCTCGATACTTTCAACGTGGTACCGGACTCTATGAGTCTCGGTTCTCCTTTCACACAAGGCTTTGTCTTGTAGTGAAGGAGTGTCGAACTTTTCAATTCCTTGATACTTTCAACGTGGTACCGGACTCTGTGAGTCTCGGTTCTCCTTTTACTAAAGGCTTTGGCTTGTAGTGAAGGAGTGTCGGACTTTTCAAGTCCTTGATACTTTCAACGTGGTACCGGACTCTGTGAGTCTCGGTTCTCCTTTTACTCAGGGATTTGGCTTGTAGTGAAGGAGTGTCGGACTTTTCAAGTTCTTAACACTTTCAACGTGGTACCGGACTCTATGAGTCTCGGTTCTCCTTTCACTCAAGGCTTTGTCTTGTAGTGAAGGAGTGTCGGACTTTTCAATTCCTTGATACTTTCAACGTGGTACCGGACTCTGTGAGTCTCGGTTCTCCTTTTACTCAAGGCTTTGGCTTGTAGTGAAGGAGTGTCGGACTTTTCAAGTTCTTAACACTTTCAACGTGGTACTGGACTCTGTGAGTCTCGGTTCTCCTTTCACTCAAGGCTTTGGCTTGTAGTGAAGGAGTGTCGGACTTTTCAAGTCCTTGATACTTTCAGCGTCGTACCGGACTCATGAGTCTCGGTTCTCCTTTCACTCAAGGCTTTGGCTTGTAGTGAAGGAGTGTCGGACTTTTCAAGTTCTTAACACTTTCAACGTGGTACCGGACTCTATGAGTCTCGGTTCTCCTTTTACTCAAGGCTTTGGCTTGTAGTGAAGGAGTGTCGGACTTTTCAAGTTCTTAACACTTTCAACGTGGTACCGGACTCTATGAGTCTCGGTTCTCCTTTCACTCAAGGCTTTGTCTTGTAGTGAAGGAGTGTCGGACTTTTCAATTCCTTGATACTTTCAACGTGGTACCGGACTCTGTGAGTCTCGGTTCTCCTTTTACTCAAGGCTTTGGCTTGTAGTGAAGGAGTGTCGGACTTTTCAAGTTCTTAACACTTTCAACGTGGTACCGGACTCTGTGAGTCTCGGTTCTCCTTTCACTCAAGGCTTTGTCTTGTAGTGAAGGAGTGTCGGACTTTTCAAGTCCTCGATACTTTCAACGTGGTACCGGACTCTGTGAGTCTCGGTTCCCCTTTTACTCAAGGCTTTGGTTTGTAGTGAAGGAGTGTCAGACTTTTCAAGTCCTTGATACTTTCAACGTCGTACCGGACTCTGTGAGTCTCGGTTCTCCTTTTACTAAAGGCTTTGGCTTGTAGTGAAGGAGTGTCGGACTTTTCAAGTCCTTGATACTTTCAACGTCGTACCGGACTCTGTGAGTCTCGGTTCTCCTTTTACTCAAGGCTTTGGCTTGTAGTGAAGGAGTGTCGGACTTTTCAAGTTCTTAACACTTTCAACGTGGTACCGGACTCTATGAGTCTCGGTTCTCCTTTTACTCAAGGCTTTGGCTTGTAGTGAAGGAGTGTCGGACTTTTCAAGTTCTTAACACTTTCAACGTGGTACCGGACTCTGTGAGTCTCGGTTCTCCTTTTACTCAAGGCTTTGGCTTGTAGTGAAGGAGTGTCGGACTTTTCAAGTTCTTAACACTTTCAACGTGGTACCGGACTCTGTGAGTCTCGGTTCTCCTTTCACTCAAGGCTTTGTCTTGTAGTGAAGGAGTGTCGGACTTTTCAAGTCCTTGATACTTTCAGCGTCGTACCGGACTCTGTGAGTCTCGGTTCTCCTTTTACTAAAGGCTTTGGCTTGTAGTGAAGGAGTGTCGGACTTTTCAAGTCCTTGATACTTTCAACGTGGTACCGGACTCTGTGAGTCTCGGTTCTCCTTTTACTCAAGGCTTTGGCTTGTAGTGAAGGAGTGTCGGACTTTTCAAGTCCTTGATACTTTCAACGTGGTACCGGACTCTGTGAGTCTCGGTTCTCCTTTTACTCAAGGCTTTGGCTTGTAGTGAAGGAGTGTCGGACTTTTCAAGTTCTTAACACTTTCAACGTGGTACCGGACTCTGTGAGTCTCGGTTCTCCTTTTACTCAAGGCTTTGGCTTGTAGTGAAGGAGTGTCGGACTTTTCAAGTTCTTAACACTTTCAACGTGGTACCGGACTCTATGAGTCTCGGTTCTCCTTTTACTCAAGGCTTTGGCTTGTAGTGAAGGAGTGTCGGACTTTTCAAGTTCTTAACACTTTCAACGTGGTACCGGACTCTATGAGTCTCGGTTCTCCTTTCACTCAAGGCTTTGGCTTGTAGTGAAGGAGTGTCGGACTTTTCAAGTTCTTAACACTTTCAACGTGGTACCGGACTCTGTGAGTCTCGGTTCTCCTTTCACTCAAGGCTTTGTCTTGTAGTGAAGGAGTGTCGGACTTTTCAATTCCTTGATACTTTCAACGTGGTACCGGACTCTGTGAGTCTCGGTTCTCCTTTTACTCAAGGCTTTGGCTTGTAGTGAAGGAGTGTCGGACTTTTCAAGTTCTTAACACTTTCAACGTGGTACCGGACTCTGTGAGTCTCGGTTCTCCTTTCACTCAAGGCTTTGTCTTGTAGTGAAGGAGTGTCGGACTTTTCAAGTCCTCGATACTTTCAACGTGGTACCGGACTCTGTGAGTCTCGGTTCTCCTTTCACTCAAGGCTTTGGCTTGTAGTGAAGGAGTGTCGGACTTTTCAAGTCCTTGATACTTTCAACGTGGTACCGGACTCTGTGAGTCTCGGTTCTCCTTTTACTAAAGGCTTTGGCTTGTAGTGAAGGAGTGTCGGACTTTTCAAGTCCTTGATACTTTCAACGTGGTACCGGACTCTGTGAGTCTCGGTTCTCCTTTTACTCAAGGCTTTGGCTTGTAGTGAAGGAGTGTCGGACTTTTCAAGTTCTTAACACTTTCAACGTGGTACCGGACTCTATGAGTCTCGGTTCTCCTTTTACTCAAGGCTTTGGCTTGTAGTGAAGGAGTGTCGGACTTTTCAAGTTCTTAACACTTTCAACGTGGTACCGGACTCTATGAGTCTCGGTTCTCCTTTTACTCAAGGCTTTGGCTTGTAGTGAAGGAGTGTCGGACTTTTCAAGTTCTTAACACTTTCAACGTGGTACCGGACTCTGTGAGTCTCGGTTCTCCTTTCACTCAAGGCTTTGTCTTGTAGTGAAGGAGTGTCGGACTTTTCAAGTCCTCGATACTTTCAACGTGGTACCGGACTCTGTGAGTCTCGGTTCTCCTTTTACTAAAGGCTTTGGCTTGTAGTGAAGGAGTGTCGGACTTTTCAAGTCCTTGATACTTTCAACGTGGTACCGGACTCTGTGAGTCTCGGTTCTCCTTTCACTCAAGGCTTTGGCTTGTAGTGAAGGAGTGTCGGACTTTTCAAGTCCTTGATACTTTCAACGTGGTACCGGACTCTGTGAGTCTCGGTTCTCCTTTTACTCAAGGCTTTGGCTTGTAGTGAAGGAGTGTCGGACTTTTCAAGTTCTTAACACTTTCAACGTGGTACCGGACTCTGTGAGTCTCGGTTCTCCTTTTACTCAAGGCTTTGGCTTGTAGTGAAGGAGTGTCGGACTTTTCAAGTTCTTAACACTTTCAACGTGGTACCGGACTCTATGAGTCTCGGTTCTCCTTTTACTCAAGGCTTTGGCTTGTAGTGAAGGAGTGTCGGACTTTTCAAGTTCTTAACACTTTCAACGTGGTACCGGACTCTATGAGTCTCGGTTCTCCTTTTACTCAAGGCTTTGGCTTGTAGTGAAGGAGTGTCGGACTTTTCAAGTTCTTAACACTTTCAACGTGGTACCGGACTCTGTGAGTCTCGGTTCTCCTTTCACTCAAGGCTTTGTCTTGTAGTGAAGGAGTGTCGGACTTTTCAATTCCTCGATACTTTCAACGTGGTACCGGACTCTGTGAGTCTCGGTTCTCCTTTTACTCAAGGCTTTGGCTTATAGTGAAGGAGTGTCGGACTTTTCAAGTTCTTAACACTTTCAACGTGGTACCGGACTCTATGAGTCTCGGTTCTCCTTTCACTCAAGGCTTTGTCTTGTAGTGAAGGAGTGTCGGACTTTTCAAGTCCTCGATACTTTCAACGTGGTACCGGACTCTGTGAGTCTCGGTTCTCCTTTCACTCAAGGCTTTGGCTTGTAGTGAAGGAGTGTCGGACTTTTCAAGTCCTTGATACTTTCAACGTGGTACCGGACTCTGTGAGTCTCGGTTCTCCTTTTACTAAAGGCTTTGGCTTGTAGTGAAGGAGTGTCGGACTTTTCAAGTCCTTGATACTTTCAACGTGGTACCGGACTCTGTGAGTCTCGGTTCTCCTTTTACTCAAGGCTTTGGCTTGTAGTGAAGGAGTGTCGGACTTTTCAAGTTCTTAACACTTTCAACGTGGTACCGGACTCTGTGAGTCTCGGTTCTCCTTTCACTCAAGGCTTTGTCTTGTAGTGAAGGAGTGTCGGACTTTTCAATTCCTTGATACTTTCAACGTGGTACCGGACTCTGTGAGTCTCGGTTCTCCTTTTACTCAAGGCTTTGGCTTGTAGTGAAGGAGTGTCGGACTTTTCAAGTCCTTGACACTTTCAACGTGGTACCGGACTCTGTGAGTCTCGGTTCTCCTTTTACTCAAGGCTTTGGCTTGTAGTGAAGGAGTGTTAGACTCTTCAAGTCCTCGATACTTTCAACGTGGTACCGGACTCTGTGAGTCTCGGTTCTCCTTTCACTCAAGGCTTTGGCTTGTAGTGAAGGAGTGTCGGACTTTTCAAGTTCTTAACACTTTCAACGTGGTACCGGACTCTATGAGTCTCGGTTCTCCTTTTACTCAAGGCTTTGGCTTGTAGTGAAGGAGTGTCGGACTTTTCAAGTTCTTAACACTTTCAACGTGGTACCGGAGTCTCGGTTCTCCTTTCACTCAAGGCTTTGTCTTGTAGTGAAGGAGTGTCGGACTTTTCAATTCCTCGATACTTTCAACGTGGTACCGGACTCTGTGAGTCTCGGTTCTCCTTTTACTCAAGGCTTTGGCTTATAGTGAAGGAGTGTCGGACTTTTCAAGTTCTTAACACTTTCAACGTGGTACCGGACTCTGTGAGTCTCGGTTCTCCTTTCACTCAAGGCTTTGTCTTGTAGTGAAGGAGTGTCGGACTTTTCAAGTCCTCGATACTTTCAACGTGGTACCGGACTCTGTGAGTCTCGGTTCTCCTTTCACTCAAGGCTTTGGCTTGTAGTGAAGGAGTGTCGGACTTTTCAAGTCCTTGATACTTTCAACGTGGTACCGGACTCTGTGAGTCTCGGTTCTCCTTTTACTAAAGTCTTTGGCTTCTAGTGAAAGAGTGTCGGACTTTTCAAGTCCTTGATACTTTCAACGTGGTACCGGACTCTGTGAGTCTCGGTTCTCCTTTTACCCAAGGCTTTGGCTTGTATTGAAGGAGTGTCGGACTTTTCAAGTTCTTAACACTTTCAACGTGGTACCGGACTCTGTGAGTCTCGGTTCTCCTTTCACTCAAGGCTTTGTCTTGTAGTGAAGGAGTGTCGGACTTTTCAATTCCTTGATACTTTCAACGTGGTACCGGAATCTGTGAGTCTCGGTTCTCCTTTTACTCAAGGCTTTAGCTTGTAGTGAAGGAGTGTCGGACTTTTCAAGTTCTTGACACTTTCAACGTGGTACCGGACTCTGTGAGTCTCGGTTCTCGTTTTACTCAAGGCTTTGGCTTGTAGTGAAGGAGTGTTAGACTCTTCAAGTCCTCGATACTTTCAACGTGGTACCGGACTCTGTGAGTCTCGGTTCTCCTTTCACTCAAGGCTTTGGCTTGTAGTGAAGCAGTGTCGGACTTTTCAAGTCCTTGATACTTTCAACGTGGTACTGGACTCTGTGAGTCTCGGTTCTCCTTTCACTAAAGGCTTTGTCTTATAGTGAGGAGTGTCGGACTTTACAAGTCCTTGATACTTTCAACGTGGTACCGGACTCTGTGAGTCTCGGTTCTTCTTTCATTTTTATTATTTAAACCGAATTCATAAACTGGTAGGAGTTTATTACAAAAGACCTATGCCCGTGTCGGTCCTATTACAGAGATGTTTTTAAGGAAAAAACTTCTGAAGGTTCCTCGCATTCCATGTCTGTTTGAGGGGAGTTCCACTCATGGTTTCCAAACCATGGCTTCCATTAATGCTGGAGCTGATTACTTTGTATGGCCCTTCCCAATTTGGTTCAAGTTTACCGATTGGCTTTAGAATCTCGTTTTTGCACAATACTAAATCTCCTATTTGAAAATCCCTGCCTTTGACATGTTTGTTTTATGCCCTTGCCATAGTGGCTTGATATCCCAATGTCCTGGCTAGAGCCTTGCTTCTCTTAGTTTACAACATGTCCAGGTCGTAGATTCTTTTGATATGATTATTAGATGGCTTGTACCCTTGGATTCTGTAAGTGTGGATGGTGATCTCTGCAGGGATTACTGCCTCAGATCCATACAACATGCTGAACGGGGTCTCTTGGGTGGCTGTCCTTGCGGTGGTTCGGTATGCCAAGAGGACTCCTTCTAACTCATCAACCCAATTTCCCCTCGCATCTCCAAGTCGTTTCTGAAGGTTATCGACTTTGGTGCGATTGGTGACCTCTGTCTGTCCATTGGCTTGTGGATAGCCGACCGAGGTGAAACGTTTTCGATTCCCATCTCTTTACACCAGTCTTTTAACTTGTGTCCGGAGAATTGACGTCCATTATCAGCAACCAGGATTCTTGGTAAGCCGAACCGACATGATATCTTCCACAAGAATTCTATCATCCGCTTCTCTGAAATGGAAGCAGTGGCTTCGGCTTCTACCCATTTGGAGAAGTATTCCACTGCCACAATTAGGAACTTCTTTCCTCCTATGCCTGTGAGGAAAGGTCCGACTATGTCGATGCCCCACTGATCGAAGGGGCATGGGATGGTTGAGGGGATCATAGGAATGGATGGCTGGTGTGGAATACGTGCGAACTTTTGGCATTCGGTACAGGACCTAGGGAATTTGCTGGCTTCCTTCTGCATTCCTGGCCAGTAATATCCATTTCTCAAAATCTTCTGTGCTAGGGCTCGTCCTCCCGAATGATTACCGCAGCTTCCCAGATGAATTTCTTTCATTACCATGTCCGCTTCGGATGGTCCCAGACATCTTAGGTGGGTTCCATCATAGGATTTACGGTACAAATCATTTCCAAATAAGAAGTAGCATTGGGCTCTCCTTTGAACTCGCCTTGCTTCTACCTGGTTGCTTGGTAGTATGTTGTCATGTAAATATCGTATCACGTCCTCCATCCATGTGCCAACTCCACCGAGCACTCCAATGAAAGCAGCCTCTGCAGAGGTAGAAATTGCTGATTCGTTAGCCGTCATGAGTACAACGGACCTGGTGTCGATATCCCCTGATTCGGTAGCCCACTTGGATAACCCATCTGCTATTGTGTTCTCGGTTCGGCTAATTTTGGATAGTGTGAAGAAATCGAATTTCTTTTCCCATTCCTTCAATATCTTTAAGTATCTTATCATGGACGTGCTCTTGGTTGTGAATTTTCCTGAATATTGTTCTGTAACGAGTTGGGAATCTGAATAAGCACGAAGTTTCTTTAGCATAACAGACTTCACAATTCTCATACCGGCTATTATGGCTTCATATTCAGCTTCATTGTTTGTAACTTTGAAGGTCAGTCTTATAGCATACTCCATTTGTGCTCTTTCTGGGCTAATTAGTAAGATTCCCATCCCTCCTGCATGAGAGGCTGATGATCCATCCACATAAAGTTCCCACATGTCCTCTTCTTCCGGACTAAGCTCTTTAGGAATACGTTGAGCCTATTGGGTAGGTTCATGTTCTGGAGCGGTCTCGGATCGTGATTCTGGAGGAGGGGATAGTAAGTTCCCAGTCTGATTTTTGTTGAGAATCCAATCGGCCACTAGATCGATTTCTAGGTTCCTTCCGAGTTCTAGGTGGAGGATCTCTTCGGCGAGTGGGGCGTTTTCCTTTTCCTCGGGGGTTCCTGACTTGCCTGGATATTCTGCTAGAAAATCGGCCAAAACTTGGGCTTTCTTTGCGGAAGGGGCCTAATAATCGATAGCATGGTCTCCCAATTATATCGTCCATTTGGCTAATCTCCCGGATTTGGATGCATGTCCCAGGACATGCTTCAAGGGTTGGTTTGTTAGAACCACCATTTAATGAGATCGGAAGTAAGGCTTGAGTTTTCGAGAGGTTTCTACCATGCAGTAAGCGTACTTTTCGATTTCCTTGTAGTTCTTTTCAGCTGGTCCGAGTACTTTGCTCAGGTAATAAACTGGGAGATGTTCGTTTTTCTGGATTCGAACGAGAACCGAACTTACGACCTCAGGTGTTATTGCCAGATAAACGTACAAGGTTTCTCCATCCTCAGGTTTAGAAAGTAATGGATGAGAAGAAAGGTAGAGCTTCAGGTTTTCAAAAGCCTCCTTGCATTCTTGGTTCCATTCAAAGTCTTCTGATTTCCTGAGTATTTTGAAGAAAGGGAGATTCTTCTCGGCGGATCTGGAGATGAATCGACTTAGGGTTATGACCTTCCCTATGGGTCGTTGGACGTGTCTGAGTTTTTCTGGATGAGGGAGTTCCAGGATTGCTTTGATTTTTTTCTGGGTTGGCTTCAATGCCTCGTTGTGTGACCATATAACCCAAAAATTTTCCTCCTGTCACCTCAAACGTGCACTTCTCAGGGTTGAGTTTCATACCGTATTTTCGGACGATGGCAAAGCATCTTTCTAGGTGGGGAATGTGTTCTGATGCCTCCTTGCTTTTTACCAAGATGTCATCAACGTATACCTCCATTGACTTGCCCAGTTCTTCTTTGAACATGCGATTCATCAATCGCTGGTTGGTTGCTCCTGCATTTCTTAGGCCAAAGGGCATGACCTTGAAGTAGTACACTCCTCCTGCGGTGATGAAAGCGGTTTTTACTATGTCCTGCTCGGCCATCTTGATTTGGTAGAATCCTTGGAAGGCGTCCATAAAACTTAGTATAGCACATCCAGCGGTAGAATCTACTAACTGATCAATTCTTGGGATGGGATATGGATCCTTAGGGCAGAAGCGGTTGAGACTGGTAAAATCATTACACATCCTCCATTTCCCAGGGGCTTTTTGCACTAGGATAACATTACATATCCAATCAGAATATTGGACTTCCTCTATGTGCCCCAGCTCTTAGGAGTCGGTCAATCTCCTCGGCGATGATTTTGTTTTGTAAGGGGCCATGATCCCTTTTTTTCTGGTGGACAGGCCTCACGTTTGGATCTACGTTATGTTTGTGTACCATGATCCGTGGATCTATTCTAGTTAGGTCCTCAGTTCCCCAAGTGAAAACATCGGCGTTTCTTCTCAGCAATGCCACCATTTTGATGGTAGTTTCTTCATCCATTTCTACCCCTATTTTAACAACTTTTTCGGGGGCAACCTTCCCTAACTGCGACTTCTTTGATTTCTTCGTTCGGGGCCATTCTGTTTTCGTGGAGGAAACTTTCCATGGGCGATTATTTTTGATGATTCGTCTGGGATGACTTTGTACTCGGCTATCTTGTCTTCGCCTTCATGGATTGTGATGGGAGTTTTTTTGTTTGTCCACACCCATTTTTAACCAATTGATACCTTGTGCGACTGGTCGTTCTTTTCTGGGTCTTCGAGCTTTTTCCTGCATGAACATACATTGTCTCTTCCCCCGTATTTCAGCCTCTTCCCTTCTAATTTCTTCCTCTTCTCGATACGGGCGAGAAGCTCTTCTGGTAGACAGGGTGTAGCATTCCCAACCCTGTCTTCGATCTCCATTGACTGTCCCGATTCCCGCTTCCGTTGGGAACTTCATTTTTAGATGGAAGGTGGAGACGACTGCTTTGAACCGATTTATCGCCGGTCTTCCCATGATGATGTTGTAGTCGCAGTCGACATCCGTGATGACAAAAGGTATTTGTTTAGTGACTCAATATGGCTCCTTTCCTATTGAAACGGAGAGATAAAGGATTCCTCTTGGCCTTACTCTGTTTTCGAAACCCTATAAGATCCGTGGTTACAGGCACCATTCCCCGCAAGCTCATTTGCATCTTTCTCACAGTGCTCATGAAGAGAAGATTAGAAGATGCTCCCGTATCTACAAGTACCTTGGTCATTTCGTATAGAACAATGTCTATTTCGATCACTAGAGGGACATCGGGATCATGAATCAATCCTTCCCCCTGGCACGTCGGGGGGGTTTCTGATTCGTCAAAAGTGATGACATTTGTTCTGGGCGCTATTGTGTTAACGGATTTCTCGTCAGATTTTCGTAGAGAGTTGGCGGTTGCTTCCCTAGCATTCCGACTATCTCCTCCTGAGGGTCCTCCGGCAATAGTCAATATTCTCCCATAAATGACCGGATTCTCTTGGATATACCTGGGTTGGTGGTCCATATACGCTATTCTAGCTGCTTCTTGGTATTGAGCGGGGGCCATTCGGTTTTCTTGTCCCCTAGGGCTTTGGGATCTTTGGTCATCTCTTCTTTCCCTAGGGTTGTACCGCCTTGGTGGAGGAGGAGGGGTTCTCCTTAGGCTTATGGTTCTTTTTCTCTTTTCCCTTCTTAGATCGTTTTTCTCTTGCCTGGGGCTTGCTCTTCTAAGGGAAGGACCTCGCCGATCTATTTGGTTTTGTTGGTCGTGGATCATGTTTGAATTTTGGTTTCGTTAGACGTCCTCATCAGGTTTTCTGATTATGCAATCATGTGAGTATCCTAACTCAATTAGCCGTTGAATTTCTTGTCTGAGGTGGGTGCACTTTCCTATTGAGTGTCCTACTTGCCTATGGAAATGGCAATACTCGTTTGAGTTTCTGGTGGACCTGCTCTCTCTATGCTTTGCGGGCCATTCGAAAGGGATTCCATTGCTTTGCATGATTGTGAGGATTTTTTCCTTGGGGGCCTTTAGATTGTGATAATGAATCTTTCGAGGGGATCTTTGTCTTTCCTCGACCCTTCCTCGTCGGTCATTTTTTTGGCCTCCTGGATCCTTGGTATGGGTCCCCTAGTCTGGAATTATCCAGGGCGGGTTTTACCTTTTTTGCACCTGCTCCGACTACCATCTTATCGAGGGTTTCATTGGTGTTTAAGAATTTTTTGATGGTTTCAGTCAGCTCACGCTCCGTTGTTATATCGGCGTCGATGAGTTTGTAACGGAATGAAGCATTGTTGATGTTTTCTCCCAGGTGCGTGATTCGTTCCTTGATGGGATGCTTTTCTACCAATGTTGCTGCTTGTTCAAACCTTTTTAGGAATGACCTCAGACTTTCATGGTCCTTAGAAGTTCTCCCAAGTAACTGGCTGGGCGATCAACTTCCAAGTAGTTCTCAAATCTTATGGTGAACTTAGTGATGAGATGTTGCCATCATATGACGGAATCCGGGCGGAGTTGTTTCCACCATCTCATTGCTGGTCCGTAGAGTGTGTTTGGGAATAATTGAGCCTTTATGTGGTCTGGCACAGCGTGTCCACTTAAGGAGGCCTGAAATCGGATTCTGTGGTCGACAGGACATGAATTTCCGTCATATGTTTCTTTTGATGCAGGGGGGGTTCGTCCTAGCGGTAATTTTGCTATTCTGACTTCACGGCATAGACGATCCACATTTCGGCTATACTTGATGATATCTGTGGCCTATGTAAGAGATTCCAATTTTTCCCGTTCAAGGTCTAAGGCTGCTTCGTGGATTCGGACTTGTTCTTTGATTTTCTCAGCTTCAGTTATGGGGCTCTGCCAGTGTTGTCTTCTGGGTGTTAGGGAGCGGCTCCTTTCTTGATGTCCCTCTGGGCTCCTCCTCCTTCCAGAATAATCCCCGTTGTCCCTTCTTACATTGGAGGCAGGCCTGTTATCTCTGCCAGTTTGTCTATGGTTTCGAGGGGGTGTATCTCCTTCGTATTCTTGGGCTGTATCTTCCTCACTATATTGGTCACGCAAGTCCCTCCTATCGTTACTCCTAGGGCGACGGTCTCTTGTAGATACCTGGGAAGCAGCGGAGTTATGAGAATTCTCTTTCTCGATTGTTCTTACCTCCCCCCTACTACCCTGGGTTTGTTGAGCTCTTTCATTCAACAGGTTTCTTAAGTCCCCCGCGGGTCTCATATTGTCTGTCCTGTTGGAAATGGAGCGACCTGTTTTGCGTGACGTTGGTGGTTCCCTGGCATGATTGCTTGTAACCTGTCTTGGGGCTTGATTCTGGATGGGGAGGATTGAGGCTTCTTCTCTGGGCAATCCCAAAGGATATTGTGGTAGTGTCCTCATTTGTATGGCGGCCTGCAGTTGTAAGATTTGCGCCTCACTACACCCTGCCAAGATTTGATCCGCTGTAGTTTGCGGATTGTGAATAGGTAAGAGATTTTGTGGTGCAGGGAGGGTTAGTTCATTCCTCGTAGGGATAGATTCGGATGCTTCCATCCCATCTCTTTTATCACGCTCGGGAATGACCCTTTTTTCAGAGGATCTTTGGTTTCCTCCTGAGTTCGGTGGTTGTTGAGTGGAGACACCAGCATTTGAGGCGGCTGATCTAGCGTGGGTAGAGGGTGTCTTCGTTGTCCGTTTCTTAGTAGGTGCTATGGTTTTTTGTACTTAGCGATTCCCACAGACGGCGCCAATATGATGTGGGATAAATCCAGATAAGTCTAAACCCTAGGTCAAGTGCATAGAGCGGAGGGGCTAATAGTCAAGTCACGTAGTTCAAATCGTCTAAGTCCTGGGGTCCGTCGTCCGATATAGTTAGGTCCGCCAAAATGTGGGTCCGGAGAGGAGAGATTTCAGGTTGTTTTATCGGAAGGGGTCCATCTCCTCGATGTGGCCGGCAAAGTCTGATTCGGGTGCCTCCTGAGAACAAAGGAAGGGGTTAGACCCTTTTGGGCTGGCCTGCCTTGGGCAGTCCGGACTAAGGCTCAACTTGGGTAACGGGCTTTCTGAATTATCTCGGACCCGAAACTTAGAGAGTAGATTTTGTAGTAGTAGTTGCGTACCTTAATGAGTAATAAATGCAGGCTATTTATAGGGGAAGCTCGGGGGACAAGCCTTCTGACTTCCTGGAACCTTGTCGGTTTGGCGATAGCGTGGCACGTGGTCTCGGAGGTAGGTGGCGCGTTTATCACACGCTAGTTGGTGCGGCTTCCTTGTAGACGGGCCCTTTTGGTCGACTGAGTCCGTCAGGACTTTTATGCCGGACTTTTTAGGGTCTTTTCCTTTATGATCTGGAGGTCGAACCTATTGACAGTATGGCTCTCTTGTGCCAGGCATTTTCCTGGGTGACGGACTCTTTTTCCCTGGTTGTGGATAAAAGAGTTTCTCGAGATCGGGAACGTTGTAGAAAGGTTTAATTCACTGGGGGGACTTATATGTCCATATCAATGCTCCTGACAAATAAAGACTCAAGGGTAGCTGTGTTCACATGGTTGCACACAGGATTTCAATTAGAGTAGAAAGTAAACTCACTCATCAAAGTAGCATGGGTCGGATTTGGTCATAGCAAATATTCAGCAAGCGGCAAAGCAAGAAAACAAATCCACAACCCCTCATCTTAGTCATGGTTCACACTCGGTACTCTCCCACAGATCAAAACTTTTTTCAACAAGTAAAAGACCTTAGACGTAACAGATGAAAATGAAACTAATGCTAAAATAGAAATTAAACTATAAGTTACTAAGTGCGAGTATATAAAAGTTATTACAGAACGAGTAATTTAGCAAGTAGCAATCAAATTCCTCCCCCAAACCTAGCTAAGAGCAGATAGGAAAACAAGGAAAGTAAAGTGAAAAAAGAAAAGATACTCCCCTCTTAGTGCCGTGCTTCCATGGAGAAACGCATCTAGGATGATGGATCATTTGCTGGTGGAGTAAAGAAATCATCTTGACTCCCATAGTAATGGCTCAGTCCTGTGCCAGGTGGCGGAGGGAACGGTGGCAGAGGGTAGAAAGGTGGGTAATTATGTTGAGGGTAGTTCGCATAACTTGCTTCCAAGAAGGCAGTTTCCTGTTGCACTTGAAGACAACTTAGGTACGAATTCCATTCCCTTCTTTGGCAGTTAGCGTACATGTCCTCCTGTTGCCTTATCTCATCTTGCCGGTTAGCTAGGTACTGGTCCACAAAAGCTTGCATCTGGCCCAGATCAAAGGCTCCCTGCGGCTCGTTCCTCCTATCCCTTGCTTCCCGAACCGCTTCCTAGTGTGGTAAACATCTGTTCGACCATTCTTATAGTGAATGGTCAAGTCAGAGCCACATTCCCTGCCTCTTTCATCTCCACTCCCTGCTCTTTGCATATTCCTGTTATCAATCTTGGGAATGGGAGATTCCTCCTATGGTTTCCTTTAAGCGAGACAATTTCTTCCATGATGATCCTCCCAATATCAACGTAATGCCTCGCCATTATTGAGTAGACCAACAATGCCTCCTTTGCATCGATTCGCAATTCGCGTTCTCTGGGTCTGAGGTTTGTGCGCACAAATTGCACCCATAACCTGGAACGGTCGTTGAGGGCTGTCTTCGGTATCTCCCTTTTGTATGTCATCCACCTCATAATAACTCCTCAAAAGCAGGTGATGCGCTCAAAATTAATACTCGTAAAATAACACAAGTAGTAAAGCGGTTGTCGTAGTACAACAAGGCTTAAACCACAGGGTCGTTTCTCGAGGAATTGATTAAGCTAGTTCTAAGGTGTAGGCTCAAGGTGTAAGTTCAAAACAGATAGTGTGGGTAAGGTTGATACTTCAAAACCCTACAACAAATTACAATTACAAGATAAGGTAATACCTAGATCATGCAATGTCTACAATTAAAACAAAGCAAGCGGATCTTTCAAAAGTGCTGACGCGATATAACTAATGGTACACTGCCCGCGAAGACAACGCTTTTCTATTGCAAAATCGAACCAGATACAGATTATAAGTACGTATGAGTTACGACAAAAAGCGTGTCACTAGCTATGCCCTCATCCGGATATATACTAATTAGAGGTAAAGACTGATGCAAGTTCACAACGATCAAGCATGCGTTCAACGACCAGATAACAATATGTCACAATACAAGTTATTAACGGAATCCACCTAACTCGTACTATTGAAAACCTAGACGCCTATTGGTCTCTGCGATCGTTAAAAAGATCAATAATGCTTCTTCGAATTAAAAGAGAGATTGAAATCTCTAAGTGTTTACAATGCTTCGAATTGAAAATATGAAAGTACAAGTAAGGAAGGTTTGTCCTAATGACTGATACAAGTGGTCTATTTATAAGACCAAGGAAGAAGAAACTAGAGATCATGGGAAAAACGTGGGTTGATTCTGTCAAACTGATGTCACCGCAGTGAGGTACATTTGGGGACTCCTCCTCACCACGGTCTGGTCTTTCTGTCCGCCTTTCTATTTATCTGGATCGCGGTGAGCCCGTTTGAATGTGGGGCTCACTGCAAGGCTGAGTCCTGTCTCCGTTAATTCCTCCATTTTTCCCATTTTCTACACTTTTCTCTCCCTTTTCCAACCTCCATGTCACCTCTCTTGGAGTGGCCCACTAACTTCGCCTAGTGGTTCTTCTAGAAGGTTTTGAGGTCTTCTTTGCACTTTGGTCCTCCATTTCCTTGCCAATGACGCTAAGACACCTAAAAATGCACAAAAACACACAAAAAACCCAAACGTGACACGGAACAAAAAACACTAAATAAAGGCTAAAAGACGTAACAAAATACGGAAAAAGTTACTAAATGAGTCGTTAAACTATCGACTCATCAAACTCCCCAAACAGAGACTTTGCTCGTCCTCGAGCAAACAACTCTAAAACCTAAAAGAAAAGAAAAATACATAGACACGACAAAACAAACAGAAGAGTTCAATCGACAAGCTACCTGGACAAGGATTGCCAGAGATAAGCCCATATTTTGATGTAAACTTTTATCCCCTCTAACTTTGACAAGTAGATTTGCAAAGATCACAATCTTCCGTTTCAAAAGTAAACAAAACTTAATCCTATCCTACCAGTCCCTTACAAAGGAAGATAATAGTGCACCTCTCAAGTCTCTCATCTGGAAGTGTCCAGTAGATAGGGTATTCGCTCAAGACTTAACTTAGGATGGTGACAACAAATGTCACAAGCTACCACAAATATTACATGCTTTCGCACTCAAATCAAACGATTCAGAAAGGACTTCTTAGGAAAGGGGTCGAATTCAAATACAAGGGAATGAAATTAGCTGTAGTTCTCGTGCTTTGCTCTTGTTGCACGTTTATTTCTTTCTCTTTTTTTTCTTGTGCTTTGCTCTTTTTGCAAAGATTTTCTATTTTTTCATTGTTTTTCTATCTCAATGTTGCAATTGTTTCCCAATAGGTTGCCTAAGATTCATACTTTTGTACGTGTCGGTTTGGTATACACCCCATCAACCGTCACAACATACAAGCACTGCCCACGCGCTGGTTTATAGGTAGTATTTAGCATGCATTTTGGAAGCAAGACCATCAACCCTCACAGCATACGCACAATCAACCCCGCGTTGGTTTATAGATAGTATTTGGAAATGCCCAACACGATCTTAGACGATCACAAGTGATCCTGGAATACACCTCGAGATTTTTTATTATTTTTCAGAACGGCAGCATAGCAATACAAAACAATTTTGAAATCGACCATAGCACAAATATGGAATGTAGTGAGCCTGAGTACGAAGTTGACAAGAATCCTCCTCCCCAAACCTGTTCCTTTGAACGGGTTCGAGAATCGAGACACCAAGTCAAAAAATGTCGTTCGTCATACTCATTTTAAAAGGATTGCACATGTATGTGAAGTTGTGCAAATTAAAAAACCTTGCTCATCCTACTAGAATCACACGTTTGCCGATACAAGATTTTTTCATCGGCTTTAAGGCTTCTCACCGGTTTTTTTTACTACTAAAACAGGAAGACTTTTTATTTGCAAGTGAAACGAACTAGAGTGATTTTCGAAAATACCTTAGCACTCAGTTAGAGGCCATCTAAGATCACATCTGTAAAAAGGCTTAATTAACGCAATAGATAACCAGACTTGTCAAAAGAACTCAAGACATGACACAAAAATTTCGAAATAGGCCAAAAGACTCGACTCAACTGCAATCACACAACGGTGGCTAACATACCACCCCACATAATCGCAACAATGAAAAAGAAAAGGAAAACACATATATACAATATATACAAGGCAGCAAGTAATCCGAGGCATGTAAGCATATGATACAACTTCCCGCCCCAAACCAATTCGACAGCTAGAACCTAGCATAAGGAATAAATAAAAAGGAGAAAGTTCAGAGTTACCGTCCGTCGTATGCCTCGGTCGGCATGATCACTAAGAGGAAGGCGGACCATGGGGTCCGGAAGATGAGCCTCCTCTTTGTTGTTGTCGGTCATCCGTCTGAGCTTTGCACATTTGCTCCATATGCGCTAGGTGCTCAGTTGCCCGTGTGTCCGCTACAGACATGTGCTGTGTGAGACTCAAATAGCATGAGTCCCACAGATCCAGGTGCGTACCAAACCGCTGTGATACTCCATGTATGCTCCTAAGATCTGCGGCAAGGCCTTGGTAGCACCCCCCTAACTCTGAAATATCGGAGGTTATCACGCTTTGCCTCCCCTTAATGTGTTCGAACTGGGGTTCCCTTCGGCTTTTTGGACACACTCTTTGTTTTGGGTGCCATAGTACCTGGATAGAAAATGTCAGCGCTACAGCCATATCAAAATGTAGCTACACGAATGCCTAATCCTCATTCATAGTTACATGCAAACCATAGTGCATTCAAATGTGGCCACAACAATGTCTTCCCCAAACCAATTCTTGCAAGTAGTAACAACAATGCTATATCCTACAACATAATCGTGCTTACCATAGTGAAACATTTGTTACTACAAGGGATTTTCCCAATTGAAACAGTAGCAAGCACAATCCTATCATCAAATATGCAGCACGAATACAGATTCTAAGATGAAAAAGCTAGCACAATAATACCCGTCCACCAAAAACATCATAAATCTCCAGAAAATCTAATTAAGCTAACTTAGATTATGACTTATCTAGAAAATTTCATACCTCATAAGCACAGCCACATACTCAATAACAATCAATCAAGTATAGAATCCAGGTTTGGAAAACAAAGATAGTAGAAAGAAGTACCTCTATTGCGGAAGAATTAATGGATATAAACACGGATTGAAGTCTCCAAGTAGTGGAGAAACTCACTACCTACGCAATGGTTTATTACCCAAGTTAAATGGTGGAGAATTGGTGAAAATCTCAAAAATTGGGGGAAAAACGGGTAAGGAGAGTGAAAAGGGTGAAGAAGGGAGAAGCTCTCCCTCTCTTTAATCGTCAGGCCTCACCGCGGTGAGGCAGGGGATAGGGTGTACCTCACCGCGGTCCATCAGAGAGGCAAACTTTCTGCCTTCTGCAGACTGCGGTGAGCCGCCTTTTTCTCTGGCTCACTGCGGTGAGATCTGCTCTCCCGCAAATTTTGATGCGCTCAAAATTAATACTTGTAAAACAACACAAGTAGTAAAGCGGTTGTCGTAGTACAACAATGCTTAAACCACAGGGTCGTTCTCTCGAGGAATTGATTAAGCTAGTTCTAAGGTGTAGGCTCAAGGTGTGATTTGTAAACAGATAGTGTGGGTAAGGTTGATACTTCAAAACCCTACTTAAAATTACAATTAAAAGACAAGGTAATACCTAGATCATGCAATTTATACAATTAAAACAAAGTAAGCGGATCTTTCAAAAGTGCTGATGCGATATAGCTAATGGTACACTGCCGCTAATGCAACACTTTGCTATGGCAAAATCGAACCAGATACAGATTATAAGTAGGTATGAGTTACGGCAAAAAGCTTGTCACTAGCTATGCCCTTATCCAGATATATTCTAATTAGAGGAAAAGACTGATGCAAGTGCACAACGATCAAGCATGCGTTCAATGACCTGATAACAATATGTCACAATACAAGTTATTAACGGAATCCACCTAACTCGTACTATTGAATACCTTGGCGCCTATTGGTTTATGCGATCGTCAAAAAGATCAATAATCCTTCTTCGAATTAAAAGAGAGATTGAAATCTCTAAGTCTTTACAGTGCTTGGAATTGAAAATATGAAAGTAGAAGTAATGAAGGTATGTCCTAATGACTGATACAAGTGGTCTATTTATAAGACCAAGGAAGAAGAAACTATAGATCATGGGAAAAACTGCCAGAAAAATGTGGGTTGATTCTGTCAAATTGATGTCACCGCGGTGAGGTACTTTTGGGGACTCCTCCTCACCCGGTCTGGTCTTTCTGTCCGCCTTTATGTATATCTGGACCGCGGTGAGCCCATTTGGATGTGGGGCTCAACGCGGTGAGCCCTGTCTCCAGGAATTCCTCCATTTTTCCCATTTTCTCCACTTTTCTCTCCCTTTTCCAACTTCCACGTCACCTCTCTTGGAGTAGTGGCCCACTAACTTGGCCTAGTGGTGCTTCTAGAAGGTTTTGAGGTCTTCTTTTCACTTTGGTCCTCCATTTCCTTGCCAATGACGCTAAGACACCTAAAAATGCACAAAACACACAAAAAACACACACGTGACACGGAACAAAAAACACTAAATAAAGGCTAAAGGATGTAACAAAATACGGAAAAAGTTACTAAATGAGTCGTTAAAATATCGACTCATCTTACTCCCCAAACCGATCCTTTGCTCGTCCTCGAGCAAACAACACTAAAACCTAAAACAAAGAAAAACACATAGACACGACAAAACAAACAGAAGAGTTCAATCGACAAGCTACCTGGACAAGTATTCCCAGAGATAAGTCCTTATTCTGATGTAAACTTTTATTCCCTCTAACTTTGACAAGTAGCTTTGCAAAGATCACAATCTTCTGTTTCACAAGTAAATAAAACTTAATCCTATCCTAGCAGTCCCTTACAAAGGAAGATAATAGTGCAACTCTCAAGTCTCTCACCTGGAAGTGTCCAGTAAATAGGGTATTCTCTCAAGACTTAACTTAGTATGGTGACAACAAACGTCACAATACTATCAAACGAGTCAGAAAGTACTTTTTAGGAAAGTGATCGAAATCAAATACAAGGGAAGGAAATTAGTTGCCGTTCTCGTGCTTTGCTCTTTTTGCACGTTTATTTCTTTCTCTTTGTTTTTCTTGTGCTTTGCTCTTTTTGCACAGATTTTCTATTTTTTAAAATTTTTTTCTATCTAAATGTTGCAAGTGTATCCCAATAGGTTGCCTAAGATTCGTACTTTTGTACGTGTCGGTTTGGTATACACCCCCTCAACCCTCACAACATACGAGCACTGCCCATGCGCTGGTTTATAGGTAGTATTTGACATGCATTTTGGAAGCAAAACTATCAACCCTCAAAGCATACGCACAATCAGCCCCGCGTTGGTTTATAGGTAGTATTTGGAAATTCCCAACATGATCTTAGACGATCACAAGTGATCCTGGAATACACCTCGAGATTTTTTATTATTTTTTAGGACGGCAGCATAGCAATACAAAACAATTTCGAAATCGACCGTAGCTCAAATATAGAAAGTAGTGAGCCTGAGTATGACGTTGACAAGAGTCCTCCTCCCCAATCCTGTTCCTTGAAATGGATTCGAGAATCGAGACACCAAGTTGAAAAATGTCGTTCGTCATACTCATTTTAAAATTTCGTTCCTTAGCACTCAGTTAGAGGCCATCTAAGATCACATCAGTAAAAAGGCTTAACTAAAGCAATAGATAACCAGACTTGTCAAAAGAACTCAAGACTTGACACAAAAATTTTGAAATAGGCCATAAAATTAGGCCAAAAGACTCGACTCAACTGCAATCACACAATGGTGGCTAACATACCACCCCACATAATCGCAAAAACGAAAAATAAAAGGAAAACACATATATACAATATATACAAGGCAGCAAGTAATCCGAGGCATGCAAGCATATGATACAACTTCCCTCCCCAAACCTATTCGATAGTTAGAACCAAGCATAAGGAATAAATAAAAAGGAGAAAGTTCAGAGTTACCGTCCTTAGTATGCCTCTGTCGGCATGATCACTAAGAGGAAGGCAGACCATGGGGCCCGGAAGATGAGCCTCCTCTTTGTTGCTGGCGGTCATATGTCTGAGCTTTGCACATTTGCTCCATATGCGCTAGGTGCTCAGTTGCCCGCGTGTCCGCTACAGACATGTGCTGTGTGAGACTCAAATAGCATGAGTCCCACAGATCCAAGTGCGTACCAAACCGCTGCGATACTCCATGTATGCTCCTAGGATCTGCCTCAAGTCCTTGGTACCACCCCCTAACTATGAAAAATCGGAGGTTATCACGCTTTGCCTCCCCTTAATGTGGTCTAATTGGGGCTCCCTTCTGCTTTTTGGACACACTCTTTGTTTTGGGTGCCATGGTACCCGAATAGAAAATGTTAGCGCTACACCCATATCAAAATGTTGTTACACGAATGCCTAATCCTAACTCATAGTTACATGCAAACCATAGTGCATTCAAATGTGGCCACAACAATGTCTTCCCCAAACCAATTCTTGCAAGTAGTAACAACAATGCCTTATCCAACAACATAATCGTGCTTACCATAGTGCAAACATTTGTTACTACAAGGGATTTTCCCAATTGAAACAGTAGCAAGCTCAATCCTATCATCAACTATGCAGCACGAATACAGATTCTAAGATGAACAAGCTAGCACAATAATACCCTTCCACCAAAAACATCATAAATCTCCAAAAAATCTAACTAAGCTAACTTGGATTATGACTTATCTAGACAATTTCATACCTCATAAGCACAACCATATACTCAAGAACAATTAATCAAGTATAGAAATTCAAGTTCGCAAAATAAAGATAGTAGAAAGAAGTACCTCGATTCCGGAAGAAATAATGGATATAAACACGGATTGAAGTCTCCAAGTAGTGGAGAAACTCACTACCTACGGAACGGTTTATTACCCAAGTTAAATGGTGGAGAATTGGTGAAAATCTCAAAAATTAGGGGAAATACGGGTAAGGAGAGTGAAAAGGGTGAAGGAGGGAGAAGCTCTCCCTCTCTTTAATCGTCAGGCCTCACCGCGGTGAGGCAAGGGCTAGGGTGTCCCTCACCGCGGTCCATCAGAGAGGCAAACTTTCCTTCGCAGATCAAGGTGAGCCGCTTTTTCTCCGCTCATCGGTGAGATCTGTTCTCCCGCAAATTTTGATGCGCTCAAAATTAATACTTGTAAAACAACACAAGTAGTAAAGCGGTTGTCGTAGTACAACAAGGCTTAAACCACAGGGTCGTTCTCTCGAGGAATTTATTAAGCTAGTTCTAACGTGTAGGCTCAATGTGTGAGTTGTAAACGGACAGTGTGGGTAAGGTTGATACTTCAAAACCCTACAACAAATTACAATTACAAGACAAGGTAATACCTAGGTCATGCAATTTGTAGAATTAAATCGAAGCAAGCGGATCTTACAAAAGTGCTGACGCGATATAGCTAATGGTACACTGCCCGCGAATGCAGCACTTTGCTATTGTAAAATTGAACCAGATACAGATTATAAGTACGTATGAGTTACGGCAAAAAGCTTGTCACTAGCTATGCCCTCATCTGGATATATACTTATTAGAGGTAAAGACTGAAGCAAGTTCACAACGATCAAGCATGCGTTCAACGACCTGATAACAATATGTCACAATACAAGTTATTAACAGAAAGATCAATAATGCTTCTTCGAATTAAAAGAGAGATTGAAATATTTTATTGTTTACAATGCTTCGAATTGAAAATAGGAAAGTAGAAGTTATGAAGGTATGTCCTAATGGCTGATACAAGTGGTCTATTTATAAGGCCAACAAAGAAGAAACTAGAGATCATGGGAAAAACTGCCAGAAAAATGTGGGTTGATTCTGTCAAACTGATGTCACCGCGGTGAGGTACTTTTGGGGACTCCTCCTCACCGCGGTCTTTCTGTCCGCCTTTCTATTTCTCTGGACCGCGGTGAGCATGTTTGGATGTGGGGCTCACCGCGGTGAGCCCTGTCTCCGGGAATTCCTCCATTTTTCCCATTTTCTCCACTTTTCTCTCCCTTTTCCAACCTCCATGTCACCTCTGTTGGAGTAGTGGCCCAATAACTTGGCCTAGTGGTGCTTCTAGAAAGTTTTGAGGTCTTCTTTGCACTTTGGTCCTCCATTTCCTTGCCAATGACGCTAAGACACCTAAAAATGCACAAAAAACACACAAAAAACTCAAACGTGACATGGAACAAAAAATACTAAATAAAGGATAAAAGACATAACAAAATACGAAAAAAGGTACTAAATGAGTCGTTAAAATATCGACTCATCAGCAGGTGATGGATCTCATCTTTCACTTCCTCGTAGCTCAAGTCACAGTGCGGGGGGCTCCACAAAATTCGTTTCTTGTCCTTCTCTGGTATATCATAGAACTTGTTGATAGTCTAAGGTCTGAACGTGAACTCGACTCCCCTTATGGTGACAGGAGGTAGCTCGCTCTCATCATCTAGGTCGTCTATTTCAAGTTGGAAGAACTCCGCATAGAATTCCCTGACTATGTCGAGGTTGTAGCCATCAAGATAAGTGGTAAAAGGTCCCCACCGTTGTGCGTCCAATGGCGTGAGCATCCAAGTGAAATTCTCTCTTGAGGGGAATTTGATTTGGATATTTCTTTCGGGGGCTACTCCTCGGTTTCTGTTTACTTCCAACCACGCTTGAGCTTCCTTCGAGAGTGAAGGACGAGTAGGTCTCTTCTCGGGCGTTCCTCTTTTCTTGCTTGACTCTCCTACTTGTGCCTTCTTCATGGTACCTAGGTTCAAAAATGTGTGTGAGTAGCATGTTTGGAGCTAAATTAATTCTAAGGATAACATGCAAATCCAATGGGGATTCTTATCCCCCAAACCTAGTGTTTGATACATCATGCATTTCAAGTCTTAGATCATAACAAGGTCGATAGCTTCTCTAAAACGATACGAGAACTAGTCACATAAACTCATTTGCACAAGGTGTCAAATATCAAGTTAGAGAGCATAATGCATATGAAGGATCATCCTAGGAGCATATGACTTAGCAAGTATGTTTCCTAATCATCAATCATCAAGTAAAAACCATACGAGCATGTAGTCTAAAGAGAAAGAAGACATTAAGAGAATTTGTTTCCTTGAGGAATTTCATCAAACACTTGGTGAGCATGAACAAAAACTCTCAATTTCTCTAACAAATTGCCATATCTCTACCAAGACAAGTGATAACATGTGTTATGCTCTACTAGTAGGCATGTATTCTTATCAACAATTAGCACCCATATCAATCAAATGAAGCATATAATTGCAAAGCACGAAAGAAGCATGAAGAAAGTGCAAGCAAAGAGTTGAAGGATTTAAACTTGATAATGAAGATGAAATTGAGATGTACAAGAGTAGAGATCACGTACTTGATGTTGTTGATGGATGTATAAACTATGAATGCAATGGGTAAGTGCAAAATATGATGTTTGTGAAGATTATGGGAGAAAAATGAAGTGGGGGGGGGGGGGGGGGGGGGGTTGGGGGAAAAAAAGTCGAAGGGAGGTTTTAATGGAGGGGTAGTGAGCTGCAAGCAGCTGGCAACCGTTGTTGATGCGCTCAAAATTAATACTTGTAAAATAACACAAGTAGTAAAGCGGTCATAGTACAATGATGTGTCAAATCAATGTTCTAAATTTTTTTAAGCCAAGAGTTAATCCTCAACACTAAGAAAACCTGTAGTGTAGTGGAGTTAACCCCGAGGTCGGTCTCGAAGGACTTAACTAAGCTGAGCCTTGTTTACGAATAGTAATTACATTAAAGAAAGCAATAAAAGGGTTGTGCTTCGCAGTGAATTTGATCTATTTTATCTATCTACTTATGCAATCTAACTAGAAAACAGATTAATCTAAACGACAATGATATGAATAAGGAAGATTATGGAGCGGTAACGTGAAACAAGCTAGCTAGCAGGATACATACGATTCACATGATAGATTATGCAAGTTGTCACAATCTTTAATTGAAAAACGAATAGCACTAGTGGAGGCATCAATTCCACTACGCTACAATCAATCGAGCTAATCCTACCATTACCGTTCGCAATCTAAATAACTAGATCAAGCAAGACGAAAGACATTTTGGTGTATTTATTAAATGCTTATCTAACAATGATTTTGCTGGCATGCTCGACAAATAGAATAGCAAGAGATGCGATCAATCTAAAAAGCACAAGAAATCTAAACTTGATGCACTTTGAATCTCATGAACCCTAGCTAGCATGCATTGAATCAGTCACCACCCCATAATCGGGGTGATTAGCTACTCATATTATGTAAAGACATAATCAATATTGTATATAAACAGGCTCCAAACATAATCTTAAGCAAGAAACAAAGATTCGAATAGATTGATATAAATTTACCCTTCGTTGTCACAAACCCTAGGTAGAATTGAAGAACTGAAATGAATCGA
Organism: Plantago major; assembly: GCA_026545765.1. Taxonomy (NCBI): domain Eukaryota; kingdom Viridiplantae; phylum Streptophyta; class Magnoliopsida; order Lamiales; family Plantaginaceae; genus Plantago; species Plantago major. The sequence goes on from CM048839.1 coordinate 73,994,250, forward strand.
TGCAAAAAGCTATGTAGATAATCTCCCAATCAATGTCAATCTTCGGATTACAAGACAAACGGTTCAATTACCTCCAATAATAGGTAGGTAATTGCCTTGGAAAGGTTCTAGGTCGAAAAGCAATAAGAAGAGAAGAATAATAATGAATGTTGTGTAAAAAGTTCTGTAAAAAGGGTGTTTTTATCTAATATATATAGGTGAAATAATCTAATTCTAAACGAACTGGGAAAGAGACGGAGAAAATCGAAATCTGGCATGAAAAACAAAACTGGCATCGCCAGTTTCTTATCGCCCAGATACAAAGAGTTACTGGTGTACGCCAGTTATGGCGTCGCCAGTTCTTCCTGGAATGACGGTTTTGCCCTTTTGACTCCTTTTGACTCCAATTCTTGATATTTTGGCTTTCCCGCTCCACTTCTAGCATTCGTCCGAGGCATTGGAACTCCATATCTTGTAGATGCATATAAAATGCACCATTTTGCCTTCAATTAGCGCGGTTTAGCCAAATACCTACAAAATACACAAAACATGAAAACGTAACAAAATACCTATAAAGCACATAAAAACTATACTTGAGAATGGCAATAAGACGGTTAAAAAGACCGAATGAGACGATGTAAAATCGATTCATCAAACTCCCCATACCGAACCCTTGCTTGTCCTCAAGCAACAAACTCTCTAAAAAAAAACCTAGAAAAAGGAAAACACACATAGACACAAAATAAAGTCTAGCTTCCAAGCTAACGAGTCTACGGTGCACATAATAAGCCCAAGAAATGTAGAAGCTTTGACATCACACTGAATTAACAAAATAACATGCACAAGTTCAAAAAGTTCGTTTCCAAAGTAAATAGAACTTAAGTCTAACACGGTAGTCCCTCACAAGTGGATCCTATGCATCTAATTCTCTCACACTCCTGGAAGTGTCCAGTAGGGGTAATCACTCAAGAATATAAAGAGACAAGGAAGGTGACTTGCGTCACAAAGATGCCTCAAATACCTCATGCAATGTACTCAATCAGTTAAGTCGGAAGGGACTTTTTCATAGCTCTGTAAAAATCAGCAGTAGACTCATAAAAAGGCAGTCGTTCTCTCTTTTTTCAATATATTTTTTTTTTCATTTTTTGAATACTCTTTTTTGCAGTCTTATATATGACCCATATGCTTATATATTTTTTCTGTCTCAATTTTTTGGTAGAGTCTGTTTTACCGAAAGTCCGTACTTTTGTGCATGCTGGTTTGGTGTACACGCCATCAACCCTCACGGACATATGGCTGGTAAGGGCCACGTCGGCATATAGGCAGTATCTGAAACGTGCCCAACATGACTAACGGTGGTAACTAGTACCATAGATCCACTCCGAGACTTATTTTATTTGTTTGAGAGAACGAAAAACCTGAACACAGTCTTTATCAATACAAGTAGGGAACATAAACCTCCTCCCCAAACCTGTTCTCGGAATGGGTTTGGCATAAGCAAATAAGAATGTAAAACATGTCGTTCGTCATACTTAACTTACACATAGTACACATGAGAATGATGAGGCGCAAACAAGGGAGTTTGCATTTCCCGAATTAAATCACACAGGCGCCGGTACAATATTTTTTCATCGGCTAAGGTTTAGTCACATGCTTTTTGGACTATAGAATTAGAACATACTTTCTATTTACAACAAAAACGAACTTAGCAAACCTAAACATGCAAACTGCTAATAGTCGAGGATCAGTCAAAGCAAAAGCATTAAACAGGTTTAGTACATGCAATAGACGCTCGACCTAGGAGTCAGACTTACACACAAGAGAAAATCACGAAAATGAGAAAAAGACACACAAAAAGATAAAAAAACATGACACAGACACATATATGGATAAGTACATGAAAGCTACCTCCCTCCCCAAACCTAGACTAGAGATGGTCCCCAGCGAATAGGCTAGAAAGAAAGAAAGCTAAAAATGTACTTCCCTGAAACGTGTGGCTACTGCTATCCATTATCGAACGGGAACGAATCCCTTGCATCCTTCCCGCCTAGTTCAACGATTTGGGAGCTATCCTTAGCTCCTCTTCTCCTGTTTTCCATGATTCCTTGCAAACTAAAATAAAATAAATCAAAATAAAAAACTAAAATAAAACTAAGGGAATCAGGGGGAAAGTAAAAACAACAAAAGTGGTCGAAACTCCCTGGCCAATCTCGTGTGCAAGCTGGGGCTAGTATGTACAAATTACTGTAAGGTAGGGGAATGGAAAGCGAATCCGATGGTGTCATCTGGGTGGTATCAGCTGTCTGCTCCATCTCCAAATAGTTAGAAACGGGTGGTTCAGTTTCCTCGTCGGTTGCTTCGGTGGATTTCTCCTCCTCCACGACTGGCGGATTGTCTAAACTCTCGCAAACTCCTTCAACTGAGACGGGAGTTTCTTCTACAGTTATAGTGGTAGCGTTGGTAGTGGTGTCTGAATCCGGTTCAAATACAGAGTCAGATTTCTCCTTCTCTTTGTCATCCCAATTTCCAAATTCTTCTCCATAAAGTTCCCTGTATTCTATGATCAATGCAGCCAATTCCTCGATCGCACCCTCATGTTGTGTAGGGGTCGAATCCAGCATTGACCCACCAGCGGCTCTATACACCATTTTTTGACAACAAGCATTTACACCATTGTAGAAACACCACAAGAGCTCTCCCAGTGTTAATCCATGGTCATGATATGTCTTTTGCATCCCCTTAAATCTATACCATGTTCTATCAAGCGTTTCTCCAGAAATTTGGTGAAATCTACATAACCGGTCTCTGTCGGAGTAATCCATTCTTTCCTGCACACACAAAGAAACCCAAGTAGTTCCGGAAAACAAACTAAACTAAAATGGAAAAGACAGACTAACTAATATACACATCTGTAAATTAAAATTCGTAAACTAAATAAAGGAATTAAGTTCTCGACAGCGGCGCCAAAAACTTGATGTGTCAAATCAAAGTTCTAAATTTTTTTTAGGCCAACAGTTAATCCTCAACACTATGAAAACCTGTAGTGTAGTGGATTTAACCCCGAGGTCGGTCTCGAAGGACTTAACTAAGTTGAGTCTTGTTTATGAATAGTAATTACAGTAAACAAAGTAGTAAAAGGGTTGTTTGCTTCGGCAGCAAATTTGTTCTATATTATGTATCTACTTATGCAATCTAACTAGAAAACAAATTAATCTAAAGGACAATGATATGAATAAGGAGAATTATAGCGGTAACGTGAAACAAGCTAGCTAGCAGGATACATATGATTCACAGGATAGATTACGCAAGTTGTCACAATCTTGAGTTCAAAAACAAATAGCACTAGTGGAGGCATCAATTCCACTAGGCTAGAATCAATCTAGCTAATCCTACTATTACCGTTTGCAATCTAAACTGTTAGATCAAGCAAGACGAAAGACATTTTGGTGTATTGATTAAATGCTTACTCTAACAGTGATTTTGATGGCATGCTCGACAAACAGAATAGCAAGATATGCGATTAATCTATAAAGCACAATTAATCTAAACTCGATGCACTACGAATCTCATGAACCCCAGCTAGCATGCATTGAATCAGTCACCACCCCATAATCGGGTGTTTAGCTACTCATATTATGCAAAGACATAATCAATATTGTATATAAACAGGCTCCAAACATAATCTAAAGCAAGAAACAAAGATTCGAATGGATTGATACAAATTTAACCTTCGTTGTCACAAACCCGAGGTAGAATTGAAGAATTGAAACGAATCGATGCGAAAAGTTTAATCTCCCAATCTATGTCAATCTTCGGATTACAAGATAAACAGTTTAATTACCTCCAATAATAGGTAGGTAATTGTCTTGGAAAGGTTCTAGGTCGAAAAGCAATAAGAAGAGAAGAATAATAATGAATGTTGTGTAAAAAGTTCTCTAAAAAGGGTGTTTCTATCTAATATATATAGGTGAAATAGTCTAATTCTAAACGAACTGGGAAAAAGACAGAGATAATCGGAATCTGGCGTGAAAAACAAAACTGGCGTCACCAGTAATCAAGACTGGCATCACCAGTTTCTTAGCGCCTAGATATAGAGAGTTACTGGTGTACGCCAATTTAATAACTGGCATCGCCAATTCTTCCTGGAATGACGGTTTTGCCCTTTTGACTCCAATTCTTGATATTTTGGCCTTCCTGCTCCACTTCTAGCATCCATCCGAGGCATTGGAACTCCATATCTTGTAGACACATATAAAATGCACCATTTTGCCTTCAATTAGCGCGGTTTAGCCAAATACCAACAAAATACACAAAACATGAAAATGTAACAAAATACCAATAAAGCACATAAAAACTATACTTGAGAATGGCAATAAGACGGTAAAAAAGACCAAATGAGACGCTGTAAAATCGACTCATCATACAACAAGGCTTCAACCACATGGTCGTTCTCTCGAGGAATTGATTAATCTAGTTGTAAGGTGGAGGCTCAAGGTGTGAGTTGTAAACAAATAGTGTGGGTAAGGTTGATACTTCAAAACAGTACAACAAATTACAATCACAAGACAAGGTAATACCTAGCTCATGCAATTTCTCCAATTAAAAACGAAGCAGGCGGATCTTTCAAAAGTGCTGACGCGATATAGCTAATGGTACACAGCCCGCGAATGCTACACTTTGCTATTGCAGAATCGAACCAGATACAGATTATAAGTACGTATGAGCTGCGGCAAAAAGCTTGTCACTAGCTATGCCCTCATCCGGATATATACTAATTAATGGTAAAGACTGAGGCAAGTTCACAACGATCAAGCATGCGTTCAACGATCAGATAGCAATATGTCACGATACAAGTTATTAACAGCAACTGCCTAACTTGTACTATTGAATACCTGGGCGCCTATTAATCTCAGCGATCGTCAGAAAGATCAATAATGCTTCTTCGAATTAAAAGAGTGATTGAAATCTCTAAGTGTTTACAATGCTTGGAATTCAAAATATGAAAGTAGAAGTAATGAAGGTATGTCCTAATGACTGATACAAGTGGTCTATATATAAGACCAAGGAAGAAGAAACTAGAGATCATGGGAAAAACTGCCAGAAAAACGTGGGTTGATTCTGTCAAACTGATGTCACCGCGGTGAGGTACTTTTGGGGACTCCTCCTCACCGCGATCTGGTCTTCTTGTCCGCCATTCTGTTTATCTGGATCGCGATGAGCCCGTTTGGATGTGAGCCTCACCGCGGTGAGTCCTATCTCTGGGAATTCCTCCATTTTTCCCATTTTCTCCACTTTTCTCTCCCTTTTCCAACCTCCATCTCACCTCTCTTGGAGTAGTGGCCCACTAAATTGGCCTAGTGGTGCTTCTAGGAGTTTTTGAGGTCTTCTTTGCACTTTTGTCCACCATTTCCTTGCCAATGACGCTAAGACACCTAAAAATGCACAAAAACACACAAAAAACCCAAATGTGACACGGAACAAAAAACACTAAATGAAGGCTAAAAGACGCAACAAAATACGGAAAAAGGTATTAAATGAGTCGTTAAAATATCGACTCATCAAACTCCCCAAACCGAACCTTTACTCGTCCTCGAGCAAACAACTCTAAAACCTAGAAAAAAGAAAAACACAAAGACACGACAAAACAAATAGAAGAGTTCAATCAACAAGCTACCGGGACAAGTATTGCCAGAGATGAGCCCTTATTCTGATGTAAACTTCTATCCCCTCTAACTTTGACATGTAGCTTTGCAAAGATCACAATGTTCCGTTTCACAAGTAAATAAAACATAATCCTATCCTAGTAGTCCCTTATAAGGAAAGATAATAGTGCAACTCTCAAGTCTCTCATCTGGAAGTGTCCAGTAAATAGGGTATTCGCTCAAGACATAACTTCGGATGGTGACAACAAACGTCACAAGATGCAACTAATATTACATGCTTTTGCACTCAAATCAAACGAGTCAGAAAGGACTTTTAAGAAAGGGATCGAAATCAAATATAAGGAAATGAAATTAGTTGTCGTTCTCGTGCTTTGCTCTTTTTGCACATTTATTTCTTTTTCATTTTTTTCTTGTGCTTTGCTCTTTTTGCACAGATGTTCTATTTTTTCATTTTTTTTAATCTCAATGTTGCAAGTATATGACAATAGGTTGTCGAAGATCCATACTTTTGTACGTGTCGGTTTGGTATAAACCCTATCAACCCTCACAACATACGAGCACCGCCCACGCACTGGTTTATAGGTAGTATTTGGCATGCATTTTGGAAGCAAAACCATCAACCCTCACAGCATTCGCACAATCAGCCCCGCGTTGATTTATAGGTAGTATTTGGAAATGCCCAACACGATCTTAGACGATCACAAGTGATCGTGGAATACACCTCGAGATTTTTTATTATTTTTAGAAAGGCAACATTGAAATACAAAACAATTTTGAAATCGACCATAGCTCAAATATAGAAAGTTGTGAGCCTGAGTATGAAGTTGAAAAGAATCCTCCTCCCCAAACCTGTTCCTTGGAACGGGTTCGAGAATCGAGACACCAAGTAGAAAAATGTCGTTCGTCATACTCGTTTTAAAAGGAGTGCACATGTATGTGAAGTGGTTCAAGTTAACAAACCTTTCTCATCCTACTAGAATCACACTTTTGTCGGTACAAGATTTGTTCATCGGCTTTAAGGCTTCTCACCGGCTTTTTCACCACTTAAAACAGGAAGACATTTTATTTACAAGTGAAACGAACTAAAATGATTTTCGAAAATTCCTCAGCACTCGGTTAGAGGCAATCTAAGATCACATGAGTAAAAAGGCTTAACTAAGGCAATAGATAACCAGACTTGTCAAAAGAACTCAAGACTCGACAAAGAATTTTGAAATAGGCCAAAAATTAGACCAAAAGACTCGACTCAAATGCAATCACATAAAAGTGGCTAACATACCACCCCACATAATCGCAAAAATGAAAAATAAAAGAAAAAAACACATATATACAATATATACAAGGCAACAAATAATCCGAGGCATGAAAGCATATGAGTACAACTTCCCTCCCCGAACCTATTTGATAGCTAGAACCTAGCATAAGGAATAAAAAAAAAGGAGAAAGTTCAGAGTTACCATCCGTAGTATGCCTCGGTCGGCATGATCACTATGAGGAAGGCGGACCATGGGGTCCGGAAGATGAGCTACCTCTTTGTTGCTGCCAGTCATCCATCTGAGCTTTGCGTATTTGCTCCATATGCGCTAGGCGCTCAGTCGCCTTTTTGAATGTCCGAGTTTTCAAAAGTGAAGTGAGAAGAGTCTGTCTTCATCTTTACTACTCGGGGGCTTATTCCGTTCAGGCTTGGGAGAAGGATCGCGGTCCAGGTAGAATCGAACAGTGTTCCGTTCTACTTAGACCGTGGTGAGATCTTCTTCCCTTAAGCTTACCGTGGAAGGCCCTTAAATTTTTTTAGTTTTTTCAAAATAATAATGTAATGAATAAATTTTAACTAAATTAAGAAGCTACCCCACGAAAGCGGTAAATTGTTCGAAATGCAATGCGGAAAATTAAATGTGAGGTTACCTAAATGCATTCTACGTCCTACGTGCAAAGCGGTAAATCATGCTTTGGTTATAGTCGTTAGCATCGACTCTTCCTCAGCCTCACTCCCTGGCGTCGTCAATGCACTGGGCATTCTCCGTAGTGCTCGAGAATTTTCCTTGTTCCCGTCTTTGCGACCTCACCATCAGTTCCCCGACCATGTTCTCGATCCTTCTTGCTCAATCCTCTAGCACCTCGAACCACTTATCATTCCTCTCCTGGATTTGGCTCGACTGTTTGTAGAAGCGATCGGAGTTCTCCATGATCATCTTAATTATGCTGGCAAGATCGTCCCTGGGTGGTCTTCCCTGGCTGGCAGCTTCAATAGGTGCCTCGTTCTATGGCGCAGGTGGGATGCAGATCTCGTAGTTATTGTTTGAGTAACTCAGCATTCTACGGTCCCTGTTGAGGGGTAACACCTCGAACACTAACTAACTAAACTATTACAAACAACCTAGTCTAAGACCCGCCTCCTACTTGAAGTCCGAAGCAGTACCTGTCCGAGCTAGAGTACCTGAAAGGACTAAAGGGGTTAGGAAGGTTACCCGGATTGCGTATGTCAATCCGGTAAGAGACTTACTCAAGAGAGAGTTGGGAAGTCTCAATGTAAGAGTTATGAGGAAGGTTATAATGCCAAGAAACGCTTATGACTTGTGACTTAGGAATTATGTCTTACCTTAAGGTCTTGGACCTTGTGCTATATTTATAGAGACCATATCTTATGAGATGATTCATAAGATGGTGCCAAGTGTATGCTTCAGATTTGGACACCAATGCTACCTTTGGCCCACAGCCCAATAGTGAACAGTAGCCCACATCCGATTAACGGGCCTGAGATGGTAGTTTGGACGTTTTGCCTCTGAGAGTACTGTCTCGCCTGTTTGGTCCGTGTCAGTCCATCGGACAGATCTGTATATTTGGTTGATCTGCCCTGAGGTGACTTTAGGTGTCCGAACCAGAAGTTTCACGGAAGTATCTCAGTGGTTCTGTTATATACGTTTTGTCTTACTGTGGTGGTGGCGTCCGAGATTCTCTCGTCCGGTCCGTTTGGCATCCTAGGAATAACAGTTTATGGTACTTGGAAGGACCATGTGACCTTTTGTCAGGTTCGGAAGTCATAAACCTAGCTTGGTCGGGCATAGCTGAGAAGGTGTGTTGACTTGTAAGTACTAGTTGACCTGGAATGGTTTCCCTTAGGTCGGACCATTTGAAGGTCGGACTAGTACTGAATTGGCTATTCCACCCTTGATGCGCTCTAGGACACGCTCTATGGCGCCCTTAACGGATTGGACACATGTCCGTATCAACATATGCCCCCTAGTTTCCAAGTATCTTAGTAGAAGATAGTTGGTAACTATGAAAAGAACAAGTGTGTTGTGGAGCGTGTCCGAATCGTTAACTGAAAAGGAAAAAATTCCTCTTTGTGAGATCCGTTGTCCGTGCTCTGAGGAATTCAATATATCTCTCTCCTCCCCCCCCTTTTCGTTCTACAGTCCGATAATAGCTCAGACTGTAGAAGGAAAAGGTATTTGTATCCGAGATATATAGATCCGAGTACGGTTAGGATCTGAAGAAGTCTTCTGTGGAAGAGTGCATAGGAAGCAATCCGCTGGGCCAAATATGTGGAACGGCCCACCTAGGCTGATGAACAGTGATTCAAAAGGCCCAGCAAGTCACCTGTCCGGCCCACGGGAAAAGATCCCGAGTGAGGCGATGCGACTCTTGGATTGAGAAGATCAACGGTTGGGATTTAAACCCCAGTGATGTGACGTCTCTGAGAAGAATTAAATGGAGTGTGTCGTCAACACACCACCTGGGAACCGGCGCATCCGTTGGATGGAAAAAATCAACGGTTGGGGTTTGAATCCAAGTGATGTGACACTTGGTCTTCCCCAATTGCCCCTTATAAATAGTTGCCTATTCTGTCGCTTTCATACTTTAGCCAACCCGAAACTCAGAGCGATTCTTAAGCAATCCGAGCAATCCCAAAATCAATCAGAGCAATCGAAATTCGCAAAATCTTTCACTTTCCACCTCAGATCTGTACTCACTGAGAGCTAGCAAGGCTTCGTCGTCCGTCCAAACTTACCTGGTCAACTTTATCAAGTAAGTATGCCTGGATTCTTCCTGAAGTTTTTCTTTTTTATGATATGCTTGCTTCATGCTTATATGCTTCTCCCGTATTCGATTATCTGCCTGTTGATTCCGTGATTGCGAATGCTGCATGTGGTAGACCCTTGCAGTATACCTAGTTGCTCCAGTGTGTCATATTGTACTAATTTCGTGCAATGGCAACTTGTTGATCCGTCTTGTATATCATGTCCAATGTAACCAAAATTCGATAATGCATGCCTGTTTGGTGATATTTTGGTTTCGATTGGCACCTAGTCTTTTGTAAGTTGTTCCTGCTAGCGTGCCATGTAGGGTAGATTATAGTGCCGATGGCACATCTTTGTGTGCCAAGCTTAGTGCCCATAGTGTTATGAGACTATTCCATGTAGAAAATCTGATAAAGAAGGGCTTCCTTGGACCATTTGACTTAATAAGATATCTAAATGAACTCTCAGACAATCACAATCATCGTTTCTGATCCGTTTCCTTCTGCGCTAGGATGTCCGGGAGTGATAGCCAGAACCATCACGAGGCTCAAGGTTACGATGACGGAGTGAACTTGGGGACTGAGTCCGTTGACGCAACCACATCCGTGGGGGACTACCTGGTCGTTGAGCTCGTGTCTTCCAGGGATTCTGACGCTGGGCAAAGGGTCCATGATGCAGCAGAAACTCAACTTGATGTGGCAGTGGGCCAGGGAGATGTCTCTAGGACACGGTCGCATGTCTAATCTCGGACCATAGGTGGTGTTGGTGCGTCCGCTGGTCCGAGGGGACCTCAGACCGAGCAGGGAGGCGATAGTGGTCAGGAGGCGGATGACGTAGAGATGTTTGAGGCTGGTGTAGAGGACCGTGTTGTGGTGGAAAAAAGGTCCGACCATCCCACGTACGTCTGTGGGACCCGCAGGTGGAGAAGAGGAGGAGGAAGATGGTGAAGGAGAAGAGGATGATGATGAGGAGGAAGAGGAGGAAGCCTCTGAAGCTGCTCGCCCACGGCGACGTGCTGGGCGTCGAATTGTGCTGCATCCTGGGATGTCCGCTCAATCCAACCCTCCGCTGATTGAAGGTCATGGGCCAAGGTCATCGTAATTAAATTCCCTGCCCGGCCGTTGTGATAGCGGACGAATATGGAGAATTGAACGCGGATGGTTTGCTTCCCACATGTCTGTCCAAGGTAAGACCTGAAGATATTCCTGAGTGGAGGCGGAAGTGGGAGATTTCGGAGTCTGTCGAAATTATGGTTCCAGAGCCCGGACATGCCTTTTACAACCCGTCCGCTGGATACATGTGTGTGCACGAAGTGGCCTTTGCTTGTGGGTGGAAGATCCTTATTGCGCCCGAGTTGAAGCATATCCTGAATCATATCGAGATTGGTCCGAGCCAGGTTATCCCAAAGTCTTTGGGTAACCTTATCTGTTTTGTTGTCTTTTGTAAAAAGAAGGGGCAGTCTATGAATTTTGAAAACTTCAGGCAGCTCTTCAATGTCACCTTCAGTCCGGGGAATCCCCTTTTTTATACCTTTGTAAATAGGAAACCATACAACTTCATTTCCGACTGCATTTCCTCGTTAGGATCAAAATGGTGGGAAAAGTATATTTTTGTGCGGATGGCTTTGAAGCCTGGGGAGTCCGCAAGGAGATGAGAGCAGTGGGGGCTGCCGAAGAAGTTTCTAAGGGAGAGTATGCCGGACTGGCATCCTCTTCCCAAGAACGTGGCTCCGTGGGTGGCGGAGATCCACAAGAAAAACAGCCCACGAACTTATCCATACCACGGATTAATCTGTCAATCGCTGCCATATTTGTGCGGACTGATTGATGTGGTCGAGGTCAGAGGGAAGACTGATTTCTGTAAGAATCTGTAATTTAGGATTTTTTTTTGCATGACCATTGCATAGTTGTCCACTGTTCACGGTGTTATGGATCCGTATCTGACATTATTTGTTACTCCTGCAGCTTATTGGTTTGAATACATAATGTCGACCCTCCGAGAAAAGACGAAGCAGCAGAGGGATCAACAAGCCCTCGACCTCGCCACTGGCCAAAGGGCCAAAATTATTAATACGTCCGCTGGTTTGCCTATGGCGGACCCAAAAATGCGGCCGTGTTTGCTGCAAAGGAGGAGAGATGGAGGAAGAGAAAGAGCGGACGCTGAAGACGATCCGTAGGAGGATCCGAATGCAACAGCAAGCTCGTCGGGCTCAAGGTGGTGGCCCGGAATCTCAAGGCTCAACCTTGGGAATCCACTGAAGGGACAAGGCGGGGTATGCCCCGTAGACATATGTACGGTCCTCGGACATTGGAAAATTGTACTCTCCGTTTTTTGTATGCTCGGATGTTTTTCTAATGAAATTTGGACCGACCTCAATAAATGAAATTGTGACCTTTTTCATAGACTTACTTTAATCATTTTTATGCCATTTTCTTGTAAAATGGCTAGCATGTACAAACTCGGACATAATGGGCTTGTCTGGATCAGGCAAGGCAAGCTCAGTCGATCCACCACTGTTTGGCCCAAACGAGTAGCCCAAGCACATTGTCGACGTCAATCTTTTGCGTGGCGGACGCTGATTGGTTCATCCACTCTATAAATACCCAAGTTCTCCTTTGCATTGATCGCCTATATCCGACTCCAATTTCCATTCTTACTGAAAATTTTCACCTTCTTTCCCAAACTCGGATAGGTCTCACAATTTGAGCCCGGTAGTCTCCATAAGAAGATGATTTCTTGACTAGTCTCCCCCTCGAGACTCCCGTCCACTCTCAAATCGGCGCTTGTCTTCAGTTTCAGAGTGGCATGGGTCTGGAGGGGATGATTGCTCAAGATCAGTTGTTAGGAAACACAGATCTTGGGAAATGTTCAGATCCGGGGGTAGACTAACGGATGATCTTATCGGTCGTATGTGTGATCCACCCTTTAGGAGCTTTTCCTTTCTGAGGAGCTGCTGACGGGTGGGTCGCCATACGAACACTGCGTCGGATCCGTGCTCGGATTCGATCAAACAGGTGTAAAGATCCGAGGTAACTCCGCTTGGCTTTAATCTGCTTATGAGTATGAGATTCCGAGTGCCTTTTTTATAGGCTGCCATGATAAATTATTGACCCATGGTGACTCGGACTGGACCAACAATCGCTGTTTTAATGTGTCCGTACATACTGTGCATGGGATCCATAGAGGGAATCAAAGGTATGGTGATATTATAGAATTCCAACTTACTAAATCATTCTGTATTGTGCAGGCACATCAGATTCTTGGTGTCCCCGGAAGTGATGACTAAGTAGAGTACTTTCCTATCGGAGGAATAATCTCGACGGAAGATGACGTATCTCCAGAGATTTTCTCTACAGTTTATGTACTGTAGCTGTAGATCCGGATAAAGATCCGAGATTATAGACTGCAAAGATAGTGTTATGTACACCCTGTTTCATATATGAATAAAATTCATTACTTACTTTTTTATCACCTGAACACTAAATTTCATATTTATGAATTGAAAGATAGAAGTTGTATTGTTTTGACGGAAATTCAATTACAACTTGTGAGCTGTACGGCCAATGACAAAACAGTTAACAAAAACAGAACTGACGGAGTTCCGCATAATAAACAGTTTAAGCCTAAAATGTCCAAACAACTGGCGGAGTCCCGTGTAAGCAACCCTACGCATAGAACTTTTGAAGGTTCCTGGCATTCCAAGTACGCTTGAGTGGGTGTCCGTACTAGTCTTCCAATTCGTAACTTCCGTTCACTCTTACACCAATTACCTTGTAAGGTCCTTCCCATTTAGGCTTAAGCTTCCCAACATTGCTCAAGATATCAGCTCGGCGGAGCACTAGGTCTCCGACCTGCAAGTCTTTCGCTTGAACATTCCTATTGTAGGCCCGGGCTGCGGTTTCTTGGTACCTGTGGATATTAGCTAATGCTTCGGTTCTTTTTTGTTCCAGCATGTCTAGATCAAATATCCGAGCTTCATGATTGGCGGAATCATTGAACTCTTGGACCCTCATTGTTCCAACTGCAATTTCCGCTAGTATGACTGCTTCAGAGCCATAGACCAGGTCAAATGGGGTTTCCCTAGTTGCGGTCCGCGCAGTGGTGCGATGAGCCCACAGTACGCCATCTTGGTCATCCACCCAACTCTCCTGGGAATTTCTCAGCCGCTTTTCCAGGATCTTAACAATTGCCTTGTTTGTGGACTCAGCTTGTCCATTAGCTTGTGGGTATCCGACAGATGTGAAGCGTTGTTCAATCTTGAAAGATGCCAACCATTCCTTGAGTCTGTTGCCCGAGAATTGAGCACCATTGTCCGAGACAAGAACTCTGGGTAGGCCAAAGCGATAAATGATGTTTTTCCAAATAAAGGTCCACACTCAGCTTTCTGTGATAGTTGCCACAGCTTCAGCTTCTACCCACTTGGTGAAATATTCCACGGCCACAATTAAGAATTTCTTCTATTGAGTGCCCCTTGGGAACGGTCCAACAATATCTATGCCCCATTGATCAAATGGACATGCTATGACTGACGGAATCATAGGGTGTGTCGGGTGATGGGGAATATTCGCATAATATTGACAATCGGGACATCTTCGGGCGTAGCTCGCGGAATCCTTATCAATGGTAGGCCAGTAATAGCCCTATTGAATGATCTTCTGAGCCTGAGTTCGTCCTCCCGAATGGCTTCCGCAACTTCCGTTATGGATTTCCTCAAGCACAGTCTTCGCTTCTTGCGGACCCAAGCATCTCAGATGAGTGCCTGCGAAAGATTTTTTATAAAAATCTTCCCCCAGTAGAAAATATATATTTGCTCGGCCCTGTAAACTCCTTGACTCCTTCGGATCAGCTGGTAATGATCCGTCCTTGAGATAAGTAAAGATATCAGTCATCCAGTTTCTTCCTGTTTCAGTTATCATAACACTGGGAGTAGGACTCATGACGGATGAGTCCGTAATAGTGAGTAGGATAACCCTCATTGTGTCTAGAGCGGCTATTGCGGATGCATACTTCGCCAGAGCGTTCACTCTTTCGTTCCATGCCCTATCAAACTTCTCCAGGGTAAACTCATCAAAGAGACTGACTTCCTGTTTAAGTAGCTCAAGGTACTTGATCATTGAAGGGCCTTGTGTGGCAAACGCACCAGAAAATTGGGCTTCAACTAACTGTGAGTCCGTGTAAGCTTTGAGTTTCCGGATCTGCAGGGACTTGGCTAGACGTAGTTCGACTAACAGTGCTTCATATTCAGCCTCATTATTGGTGACTTTGAAGTCCAAAGATACCGCATATTCAAGTTCTGCGCCATCAGGGCTTTTAAGACAGATTCCTATACCTCCTACTCTTCCAGTGGAGGAACCATCTACTTCCAATGTCCAAACATCAGAGGGATGTTCTTTGGTTTGGAGATCTTCTGTAAGCTCCTGAGTTTCCAACCTTTGTTCCTCCTTCTCTTTAACATCCGAATCGGAGTTGTTAGTACCGGATTCCCTTGTGAGATCATCGAGAAGGAACATTTGGTTTACCCGAGATTCCTACCATGATGTAGTCCGAGATCGATTGACGAACTGTGCATCCTCGAGGTTTTCGGGGCTGATCTTCGGCGGGACTGGCTTACGGTTGATCTGCTTGACAATTAGGCATTCGAATGTCTGGTTATCTGGGACTTTCTCTGAATCTGCTTCAGGGTACTCTGCTAGGAAGTCCACAACGACTTGAGCTTTCTTGGCTGTCGGAGCCTGATAGCTATTGTCGTATTCGCTTAGCTCAATCGCCCACTTAGAGAGTCGTCTGGATTGGTCGGGCTTTCCCAAGACCTGTTTCAAAGGTTTCGTAGTTAGTAATACTATTTTATGAGACTTGAAATATGGCTTTAATCGCCTTGCGGTGTAAACCAGAGCATATGAAATTTCTCAATCTTGACGTATCTTGTCTCAGCCCCAGCAAGGGCTTTACTAAGATAGTAGATTGGCAAGTGATCGTTAGCTTGAACCCGTACTAATACGGAACTCATTGCCTCTTCCGTAATCGCTAGGTAGAGATAGAGTGGTTCTCCTTCAACGGTTTTGGAGAGCAGCGGAGGGGAATGGAGGTACTTTTTCAAATTTTCAAAAGCCTTAGAACATTCCGCGGTCCACTAAAAGCGCTCTCCTTTCCGGAGGATTTTGAAGAACGGAAGGTTCTTCTCTGCGGATCGCGAAATAAAACGACTTAAGGACATGAGACGTCCAATAAGCTGTTGTACCTCGTTGAGGTTCTTCAGATGAGGCAGATCTAGGATTGCCTTGATCTTTTCGGGATTCGCGCTTATCCCCCTCTCTGTGACCATGTAGCCCAAAAACGTATTTAGCCTGGTGAACTCATTGCACATTCGCCATTTGCCTGGTGACTTTTCTACTAGAACCACGTTGCAAACCCAATCAGAGTAACGAACCTCTTCAATATGTCCTGCTTTCATGAGTCGTTCAACTTCGGCAGATATGATGGCATCCTTGATAGGACCGAAGTCCTTTCTCTTCTGGAGGATGTATTTAATCGAGGGATCCATGTTCAGACGGTGAACAGCGATCCTCGGATCTATGCTCTTTAGGTCGTCAGTACTCCAAGCAAAGACATCACTATTATCTCGGAGACAAGCAAAGAGTTTCGTTTCCACTTCCGCATTCATCTCTGTCCCGATTCTAGTCTTCTTATCCGGGCTCCCAATAACCAGCTCAACTTCCCTGAGAGTTTCATGAGGCTCGATCCGTACAGTTTTAGGAAACTTGTCCTTCTGGCTCCCCACCCATATGTTAGGATTTTCGTTCTTTGGTGGAAGGACAGCGTGCGGATCAGAAGTCACAGTGATTGCCCAACACGGGTGTTGATGCTCTCCTTGTGGACATAATATAACATTCCCAAGCTTCTCGGATGTTCCCCACTTCCTCTCCAACTCCGCAAGGGGTCGGGAACTTCATCCTATTATGGAGGGTGGAAGGTATAGCTTGGAACTGATTGAGTCCCGGACGACCAAAGATGGCATTGTAATTAAAAGTTCGATCCACCACCACAAAATGGACTTGCTGTGTCACTCTTGCGGGATATGTCCCAAGTGAAACATGAAGCATGACACTTCCTAGAGGACAGACAGTACCTCCTCCAAACCCTAATATGGAGCTATTTTCTCTCTCATATCGGATTCCTCCCAGGTTCATCTGATCTATTGTTGATTTGGAGATGATGTTCAAGGAACTCCCTGTATCTACCAAGATCTTGTTTACCCGATAAGTTGCACTGGTTAAAGAAACCATGAGCGGAACATCCGGATCATCTATGTCTTCGACTCCTGCCGTAGGAGGAGGGATCTCACTATCATCAAAGTATATAGAATTTGTCCCTCGAATCGCTAGAGCAGCATATGATCTGTCATTGTTCCGGAGATTCTGAGCTGTCCGTCCTCTCGCGTTCCTACTATCGCCCCCAGTTGGTCCGCCTGCTATGATGTTGATCACTCCGCTGTATGGAGGGTTCTCCATTTCAACGTCATCATCGTACCTGTATGGGTGTCGGTCTGTGCGAGGCGGACGGTGGGCTGGCGGAGGTGGTAAGGATAGAGGGTGGGGTGGTGGCTCTGTAGATCTATCATGCCTTTTTCATTCCATCTCATCATGTCTGGAAGGCTCATCCGTATAGACGTGCTCTTGCAACTTTCCCTCTCTTATCAAATGTTCAACCTCCATTTTCAATTGTCCGTCTCATGACCACGGCTCTTGTGAAACTTGCAGTACCCCTTTGCATTCTTGTTCTTCCGATTGTTGTGAGAGAGCTTTGGCCATTGGACATCCAGCTTCTTCTCAATAATAGTTGCCAAGATGTCGGATCTTGGTCTATTGAGACGGGTATAATCCGCATATCTCCTTGGGGGACTCCTTTCTCTATGGAAGCCCTTATCTCTGTGATCCTTCCTCGGATCAAACTTATTAGGGCGGTGCTCTTGTTTTACTGTCTCCTTTCCCTTTTTGGATCCTACTCTCACTGGAACATTCCTTCGGTACTCCTCTCCATACATTATTTCTTCACAAATGTCATCCAAATGCTTTTCACTCCTTACTTCCTGACTAGAAAGTTTTCTACGGAGCTCTGAGTTGAAAGTATTAGCATACAGGTGACGGACCAGTTCCTTAATACTGTGTGGCTCAACTCGTAGAACTTTCGCGTTAAAGCGATCTAGGAAGGTCCTGCGATCCTCTTGCTCCTTTTGGATAACTTCTGCCAGATGCTCGACAGTGCGCTTTCTTCTTTTCGATTTTCCAAATCGTACCAGAAACATCGAGGAGAGGTCCGCATAAGACCTTATCAACTTATTTGGCAACGCAGTGTACCAATCCGTTGCCATTCCGAAGAGAGTAGATGAGAACGTGAGAGCTTTCGTGTTGTCGCTCATCCCCTTGGAATCCATCTTACTATTGTACCTTGTCAAGTGTCCAATGGGACAAGCATCCCCGTAATAGTATTCGAAGTTCGGAATCACTTGATCCAAGTTCCTGTTCCTTTCCTTTTCTCTCATGATTTCATCACACAAAGGGTTTGGTTCTCAAGTAGCTACCTACTCATGATCCTTGACCAGGCATCCGAGATTTAGAAGCTGGGCCTCCACAGCTTTTTGTTGCGCATAGATTTCTTCTGCATTCATAATCTCCCCCGTCATAGGATGAATTGCTACATCCGCAGGGAGTTCGTCTAGGCGGACCACTAGAATGGTTTCCGCTATATGATCTATGGCTCTCGGAGGTTCTTGTTGCGGAGCTCTAGGCTGCCTGTTATCCTCCTCCTGATACTCTCTCCTACCGTTCGGACTTCCTTCACCCCGAACTTGGGAAGCAGATGCTCTCTGATCTAGAAGGTTCCACAGATCCTCTCGGGGTAGCTGATTCCCCAACCTCTGATGGATCGGACGTTGCCTGTTCCTTGATAGGGCGGGCTCTGCTTGAACCGGAGCAGCCACTAGCCGAGTAGCTTGCTGAGGATGGACATTGTTAGACCCGAGGCAACCTTGGATTATCATGAGCAATCTGTCGAACTGAGTCTCACTTAATCCGAGGTCTCTAGTGCGGACGATGCGACCATCGGGCATAGTAAACTGTTGACCCGTAGTAGGGCCTTGAGCTTCTGCCGGAGAAACTCGTACGACCCCTTCTCCTTGGTTCTCAGGTACAATGTTCTTAGGAGTATTATGGATTCCCCTGGGCGGAATGTCTCTTCCCTCGTCGAAGGATGGGTTCACTGTATGACCATCGCTCGGATATCTCCTTCCAGCGTTCCTTTCAGCCACAGTGGCTCTTCGTCCCTGGTTGGGCGGACTTCCGCGTGGGCGTGGGGGTGGAGTCCCAACGCCTGCAGCACTAGTCTGTGCTGTCCGTCTTGTTCTTGCCATCAGCCTGATTTAAGGACGGGACTTTTTGTAAAGTTCCCACAGACGGCACCAAAATATTGAGGGGTAACACCTCGAACACTAACTAACTAAACTATTACAAGCAAGCTAGTCTAAGACCCACCTCGTACTTGAAGTCCGAAGCAGTACATGTCCGAGCTAGAGTACCTGAAAGGACTAAGCAGGGGGGGGGGGGGGTTAGAAAGGGTTACCCGGATTGCGTATGTCAATCCGGTAAGAGACTTTACTCGAGAGAGAGTTGGGAACTCTCAATGTAATAGTTATGAGGAAGGTTATAATGCCAAGAAACGCTTATGACTTGTGACTTAGGAATTATGTCTTTCCTTAAGGTGTTGGACCTTGTGCTATATTTATAGAGACCATATCTTATGAGATGACTCATAAGATGGTGCCAAGTGTATGCTTCAGATTTGGACACCAATGCTACCTTTGGCCCACAGCCCAATAGTGAACAGTAGCCCACATCCGATTAATGGGCCTGGGATGGTAGTTTGGACCTTTTCCATCTGAGAGTACTGTCTCGCCTGTTTGTTCCGTGTCAATCCATCGGACAGATCTGTCTATTTGGTTGATCTGCCCTAAGGTGACTTCGGGTGTCCGAACCAGAAGTTTCACGGAAGTATCTCAGTGGTTCTGTTATATACGTTTTGTCTTACTGTGGTGGTGGCGTCCGAGATTCTCTCATCCGGTCCGTTTGGCATCCTAGGATTGAAAGTTTGTGGTACTGGGAAGGACCATGTGACCTTTTGTCAGGTTCGGAAGACGTACACCTAGCTTGGTCGGACATAGCTGAGAAGGTGTGTTGACTTGTAAGTACTAGTTGACCTGGAATGGTTTCCCTTAGGTCGGACCATTTGAAAGTCGGACTACTACTGAATTGGCTATTCCAGCCTTGGTGTGCTTTAGGAAACGCTCCATGGCGCCCTTAACGGATTGGACACATGTCCGTATTAACAGTCCTCGTATTCCATTGGCTTCCTGTATGGAACGAACCCTGGGCGCCTCACACCTTGTCTATCGACCCAGTTCACCTCCTCCGTGAGGTTCAGGTTCATCTCCCGAGCTTATGGAAATCTGCATACAATAGCACCGTGCCCGGAGTTGTAGAACACTCCACATTGTTCGTTGGATTGCTGGGTTGGTGCGACAACGGTCACAGCCATCTTGACCTGTTGCATCTCATCTAGCATGCGGTTGAAGTCGGGAGCCCCAACTTCTCCGGCAGCTTTGGCTTCACCTTTTCCTTTTTCTCAACCCCTTACACCCTTGTGTTGAGAACCTTGTGCCAATTTATCGATGGCAGCTTCTATCTCTTCTGCTGTGCTCTGCATTATCGAGCCACCCAAGCTCATGTCCACAAGCATCTGTGTTGTTACGTCAAGTCCTTCACAGAAGCTCTGACACAACGTCATCGCGTCAAACTGGTGGTGTGGACATTGGGCCAACAAGTACTTGAATCGTTCTCGCGCCTCATATATGCTCTCGTCATATCGCTCCTGAAAGTGGGAGATTTGACTCCTCAGGTTCGAGGTCTTCGAATAAGGAAAGTACTTCCCCATGAAGACCTTGTAAACATCCTCCCATGTCCTCCAAGAGTTTTCCGGAAGGTGCAAGAGCCACGTCTTCGCGAGATCCTGCAAGCACATTGGGAACAACTTCTTACGGACGTTGCCGTTCGTAACTCCAGAGTTCCCACCTATCGAAATCCTCCCCACTAACTCCAGGAGTGATGGTTCTTGATCTACAGGTTCCTTGCTGCTGTTGAAAGCTCGATCGGAGATCCAGACACTTGTACCGCGGGCTGCATGTACTCCCCAAACTCCCGCCTAGGCGCATTTGCGGTTTCATGGGCTTTTGCAATTGCGGTCGTCACCGTTCTTGCTGGTATGCTGTTGTTGGTACTTGTGCCTTCTTCCGACATGGTAACTTTCGTTAGGTTCCTTCTTCTTTCAGGGATTTCCCTCTCTAGGTCGTTGTTTCATTCAGTCAACGGAGATTTCAATGAACGTCTCGCTTGCATAAACCTGAAATGAAACAAATAACTTAACTCAAAAAGTAGTACCTGTACTTATGAGTTCTATTAAATGCCTCAAATTGAAACGACCTGATGAAACTATTTTTGATATTTTTGAAATTTTCAATTTTTCTTTGATAAAAATAAAAATACGCAACTACACACTCATCCTACTTATTAAAGAACGTAGTAATCAATTCCCCGGCAGTGGCGCCAAATTTTGATGCGCTCACAATTAATACTTGTAAAATAACACACGTAGTAAAGCGGTTGTCGTAGTATAACAAGGCTTAAACCACAGGGTCGTTCTCTCGAGGATTTGATTAATCTAGTTCTAAGGTGTCGGCTCAAGGTGTGAGTTGTAAACAGATAGTGTGGGTAAGGTTAATACTTCAAAACCCTACAACAAATTACAATCACAATGCAAGCGGATCTTTCAAAAGTGCTGACGCAATATAGCTAATGGTACACTGCCCGCGAATGCGACACTTTGCTATTGTAAGATCGAACCAGATACAAATTATAAGTACGTATGAGTTACTGCAAAAAGCTTGTCACTAGCTATGCCCTCATCCGGATATATACTAATTAGAGGTAATGACTGATGCAAGTTCACAACGATCAAGCATGCGTTCAACGACCTGATAACAATATGTCACGATACAAGTTATTAACAACAACCACCTAACTTGTACTATTGAATACATGGGCGCCTATTGGTCTCTGCGATCGTCAGAAAGATCAATAATGCTTCTTCGAATTAAAAGAAAGATTGAAAACTCTAAGTGTTTACAATGCTTGGAATTGAAAATATGAAAGTAGAAGTTATGAAGGTATGTCCTAATGACTGATACATGTGGTCTATATATACGACCAAGGAAGAAGAAACTAGAGATCATGGGAAAAACTGCCAGAAAAACGTGGGTTGATTATGTCAAACTGATGTCACCGCGGTGAGGTAGGATGGGGTTTGATGATTGAATCGGACGTAGTGTTGCTAGGGGTATCTGTCGTGTTGGGGACTCACTAACCGGCTATTTCTGTTGAATGTGGAAGAAGCTGAGGCACCGGAAAGAAGAACTCATAAGTCATAAGCTTGAAATTGGAATAGACTCTGCTATAGTCTATAAACTTTTACTGAATGAAATTATCTCTCCAAATGAATCACTCTTGGAGATTATTAGAAAATACCAAAATCTTTTGCATAACCCATGGACGACTAAGTTGGTAAGAATTTGAGTATCAATTAATTTATTGTAGAAGCAAAATGAGATTGTTGTGTTGTGTGTTACGTACACTATAGTTCAGCTAACCATCAGTGACTTAGTGCAAGACATAGCCAAACAATGTAGTAGTAAATTATAAGAATTGCCTCCATCAAGTTAAGTACTTTCATTTTATTATAGTAATTAAAAAGAAAAGGACCATTTTGGTCTTCTTTTAGAAATTTGAGGCTCATCTTCTCCTGCAAATTTATATGTGGTACATTCAATTATCATCCACACATTGACCTCATATGACGAGTTAGTTTGAAATCATATGAGCCAAAAAACTGGAATCAAATGTATTGTTGCACTATCAAGCTCTTGTAGATTGGGTTCCATAAGGGAGGATGTCTCATAAAAATCTTGATTTTCCTATACAGTTGAAAATATCACATTATATAGTGTAAACTATGTCAGTATGCTAAATACATATGTGGGAGGAATATGGGCTTTACTTATATTCAGTAAAAGGACTTTTCCATTTTTACTCCATAAGGATCCTAATAATGCTTAACAATGAATAATATAAAGTTCAAGAAGACAAAAATGCCTTGTACAATGAATGATACCAGAGAAGTGCGTTCTTATACATTTTTTGTGACTTCGTAGTATATTGTGAACTTTTAACCACCAACCTATTTAGTAAATGAACAGAGTTCAATATATTCTTTGTAACGAGTAGCGTGACACGTTTATTCTATTCTTTACATACATATGTAGTTTATACTTCTTTGGCTTTCATGTATTCAGAAGAAACCTCCATTTAATAGAACTTGAGGCAAACTGAATTGAATAATCTGGCGTCCGCCAGTCTCCTAACTATATATGCTACTTTTTCTGGAGCATCTGTCCCAGTAAACTGTTGTTCATCTGAATCTCCGGCTTAATCAAAGATTTTGGAAAATTGTACTGAGTGGTAGTTCTTATAAGTAGCTAAATTATCATAATATCCCTTTATATGATATTTACCTTTAACTGTTATTGAGACCAGCAACAAGCCTTTGAAAGATTTTATATAGGAAATTCAATGGATGGATCTGTAGCAGTAGCAGCGATTGGGTTTGTCAGCACCCTGTTGGATTGTGCGTTTGTGGTATTCAGGAAACACGATTGTTATTATAATACGACTGGCGAGACTTTTAAAAACGTTCTTTTTATCTCAAAACAACTAATTTACCCAAGTGATGCCAACATTTATGCACTTTGCACGAATAATGGACTGAATGAAACAACTAATTTGCCCAAGTGACATTGCAAATTTTTCTTGAGAGAGAACTAATCAAATTCTTTTCTTTAATTTTTTTTCTCATTTTTATCTTGTTGCATGTATTTAATTGTATCTGTTTTTTTTTTCCAGGTTGATCGATCACAATGACTTGTCTGGACCAATTCCAGATGTGTTCGATCGACTCACTCATTTGACCACCTTGTAAGTTTATTTTCAAAACATTACACCGGATTTGCATTTTAAATTAATTTGCACTTCATTAATGTATTTCTTATATTCAGGAACATGTCCGATAACTGCATGACTGGTCCTCTCCCTCCATCTTTCGGGAGAATGAAGAATTTATCAGCACTATAAGTTATTTACAACTTCTTCTTCGTCATTGTTGAAGCCATTCTGGATTGGGATCCCGAATGGACTGAAATTTGTTGCCCATCTGCTTGAAATTTTTGACCCAACAATATAATATTTTAGGCCCAAAGTTTTGCCACAGCATAAAATTTATTTACATGTTAAACCGTCAGGCCCAATTTCTGCCCATTATGTATTTTTTTTTTAACTTAATATATTTGAATATCGTTATATAACAGGTATGTGCAGAATAACAGGCTCTCGGACACTTTGGAGGTGCTCGAGAACCTCACCGCCCTTATAGACTTGTAAGTATAATTTGATAAGTCTTTTCTATAAGTTTTCTTTACATATGTTAATAATGATAGTAGCTAACTTAATTTTTTTCCTGTAAAATTTCCAGAAACATTGATAATAACAGCTTCTCAGGAGGGGTACCTGAGAATGTGTTACACCGTGATTCCTTTCGGTAATTTATTTATTTTATTTAACTGATTTATTGAAAAATTGCTATAATACATTGGTCTTAATTGTTTAAATGTTTTTGCAGTTGTACAGGGTGCCCGCGGACGAGCAGTACGAAAATATCATCCCGAAAGATGATAGTTGTAATCGCAATCATATTTCTGTTTGTTATTTTACTTGTTATCGTGTATCAGTTTTTAGTCTGGCGTACACCTCGCCAGGACAACGAGATTAATCCGGCCATTGAGTTAGTACTGATGTAATAGTATATGTTACTTTGTATTTATAATAAAATTGATTTTGTTTGTTCAATGAAGTACATCCATCTCAACCCTCCAAACTAATCTGAATAAATCTATATACAATTCAAATGTAACTGAATAACTTGATTCATTATTGTGGAGTGACAGTTTACTGATTACCGGAACCGATCAACATCCTCTTGCTTATGTTCTGCCACCAATCATCATCTCTTCTTTTTGTTGAGGTAAATGATATTCTGCTTGGATTGTTTGAGTTACTCTTATGCTACTTAGAATTTATAGATTCGTATGAAAACGAAGTTAATTTGATGCTTCTATATTAAAGTTCCCTATCCAATTTACAACATTGTTGTTTCAATTCCTTTGCGAGGAGCCATGTAAATATCAACCCAATATTCAATGTCAGTCTGCTATTTTTACCATTCCTTTTCATCTTCTTTTTTATTTTTTGCATAACCTAATTATCTCAAATGCAACACAATTTTTTTTTCTCTACCGTGGGATCTCACAACCTTGAACAGCCCCAAATGATACGAATCATACGTTTATGGTGGAGATGGAAAAAAATTATATGAATGTCATGCCATTGTACACTGACATAACTGGATTTGAAGTTTAATTTTTCTTTCTAGAATTTTTCCACTAAAACATCATAATTTGACAGTTAACAGACATTGAGAGACAAAGCACATATTCAATAGATTACATATCAAAAATAGCTTCTGCAAATCTGAAATATAATTTGAGAAAGCTGAAAGATGATATCTTAAATCTTGCCTAGTTGTGCTAGCCTGTTCTTAGCAGTACGAATCTGGTCTTCCAGTGATACATCAACTTTTAGTTACCAACCATTATTCAGGTAGGTCCACCAATATTTTTCCTGGAACGGGAACTTGATTGCTTACTTGATTAATCACATATTTCTTTATGTGGATCTTCATTAATCTTCTTTGAGTTTTACTTCCTGAAACTCAGCTACTTTCTAACTTCTTTTCAACTTTTATTCCTCTTTCTACTTGATTGGTCTTTTATATGTGCGTTCAGATTCTACTCCTTTTAACCATCTTTTTGCGTTTACTTGTGCTGCTCTCTCTGCTTTCATGTGTGCTATTTCTTTCGCCCATGATCTTTATGCAGCTTCATCTTGTTGCTGGATGTCTATTTCTGTATAACTTTTCCATAGCTATCCCATCCACTTTTGTTGTTTAATTTCTAGAACCTATCTTTGCAGCTTTTAGAATTGTTTTACACATCCAACCATTTTGAATGTCACTTTTTGCATAATTCGTGCAACAATACATTATAATTTTACGGTTTTGGAGTCCTAAGAAAAACCAGTTAATTAAGAGTAAGTCGTACCGCAAAGATAGCCACTGTTCAGTTTCAAATTTCAATAATACATTATGACAAACAAATTTATTAAGAGTAAGTCTTCGAGAGAGGGATTTAGATGAGTACAACAATGATAGCCACTGTTCAGTTTCTATAATATTTCATTTATTCTCTCTTTTTGGTTTTATAGTTTCAAGAGGGCTTTGCTCACACCCATTGCTGCTCTGACCTCAACATGATTTGAAATTGTGACATGCATGTTGAAGGTAAATCTTTCACATTTTTTGCTCCACTTTAATGATTTATGTATAGCTTCTTGCTCGAGCTGCTTCTTTAGAAAATACATATGCCTGGCATGAGTTTTCCTGCTTATGAGTGCCTTCCTCCACTGCTAAGTATTTCTCTTTTGCATGGAGTAAGATACATATTGTAGTTTTCTTTCTCTTGTTGGCATCATTGCGTGTTGTCTCATAACGTTTCAGTGTTGTTAACCGTGTCTATTTCTGGATCAGGATATGAATTAGCAGACCGACACATGAACTTATAGCCACAGATCTACATGGAGCAGACTGGCATTTCAAGCACATATTGAGGGATTTTTAATCTAAAATTTGCTTTTCCAGTATTTCTTTGCCTGCAGAAATTATCTGTTGAATTTTATTCGGATGTAGTCTTTTTTCCACATGTCAGTTTTTGCCTCACTCGAAGGTGTTATAAATGACTATTGCCTATTGGTACGAACCAGGTCAACCTTGTAGCCATTTGCTTACAACATGATGGAGTACATTCATCACCCCAAAATATTACTAGTAGCTATAGATTCATTTGTATTCTTGAGGTAATATATGTTGCATGTACCTTAGTGTGGCTATAATAACCAAACTGATTGTTACCCCCACATTGACGCCTAATCTGAAATTTTGTGTTTCCCAGGGTGAAGAACGGTGAATTACAAGTTGGAGTAAGGCACCATGAAATTCAGCAAAACTGGGTGCAATCATCGGTGGTTTCAATAAGAGTTTACACTTGGGGGTGCTTGCAACCGCATCTCATGCTTTGACAACTTAGGAGCTGTTTATTGTTGTTGCAAACCAAGGTCTGATTTACCTTTCCATTCATTCTCAGGATTCAGAGCCCTCAAGTTTATATTTGTAATTTCTCATTATGTGTTTTCCACTTTCAGAACAAGTCAGTAAAAACAATAGGAAATGGCATTTAAGGACCACTTTGTGGGTTTGGCTTGCATATAAAGACCACTAAAAAAAAAGGCTTGCAAAAAAGGACATTCTATTTTATTTGACCCTAATTTCTGGCCACTAGAACTTGTCTTTCCATTAATACCCCTCCTTCCTTTCTTTCTCTCAAAGTCTACCGTACAGAATTCATTTTGTGATTTGTTCTTCATCTCGTTTCCAGTTTTCTCTGCTTTTCTCTCTCGTTTTTGCTCTCTCGATCCGATTTTCTCCTGTTTTCCACTTTTTTTTCTTCAATTTGGACATGGATTTCCTTGTCTCTCTCACTTTCAATGGCTTTAGCCATGCTTTTGGCATAAAACCTGGTTTTATGTTTTCTGATCTTCTAGATGTTGCAATTTCGAAATTTAATCTTAAGGATTTGGATTCGACTCGATTTGTTTATCTTATTGAAAAGAAAACGTTCATGCTTTTCACTGATGATGATATTGCTGCGATGATTGGTTTATGTTCTGCTCACGGTTTAAAATATGTTGATATTACTATCATTGTCGGATCTGCTGAGGTTGATGTTGTTCCTGTTAATTGTATTAATGGTAAGAGGATGTTTATTGGTGAGAGCAGTGGGAGTGGTGGTTCTAGATTGGCTGCTGAAACCAACTCCTCGGTGCATGAAACTAATAGAGTAGCTGCTGAAACCAACTTAGTTGGTCATGAAACCAACTTAATTAGGGTTTAGGGTTCAGGACGGCGTCCTGGACCCGTCCTAAACTCTAATTAAGACCGTAGCTCCGGGAGGGTGTTTTCAAATTCAGTTGATTTAGGGGTTCACCATTCCCCTTAGGGTTTTAGAACTAACTCAAAGACTCATGAAACCAACAGAACTGGCTCCTGAAACTAACTCAAATACTCATGAAACTAACTCAAAGACTCATGAAACCAACAGAACTGGCTCTTGAAACTAACTCAAAGACTCATGAAACCAACAGAACTGAAGGTGTATTCAAATTCAGTTGATTAGGTTCACCATTTTCCCTAGGGTTTTAGAATTATAAGTTCCTGAAACTAATACTATTTTGTTATGAAACTAACATTGTTGGCCCTGAAACTAACTTTAATGAACCTGAAACTAACATTCTGAGTTCTTGAAACTAACTTTAATGAAACTGAAACTAATATTAATGAACCTGAAACTAACTTTTCTGAGTTCATGAAACTAATACTAACGATGAAGAAACTAATACAAATGATGCTGAAACTAATACTATTTTGTTCTTCACATGCTGAAACCAACATTCTGAATTTTTGAAACTAACTTTAATGAACCTGAAACTAACTTTCTGTATTTCTGAAACTAATACTATTTTGTTATGAAACTAACATTTATTGGCCCTGAAACTAATTGTAATGAATCTGAAACTAACTTTAGTGAACCTGAAACTAACATTGTTGACTTTGAAACTAACTTTAATGAACATGAAACTAACTTTTTGAGTTCTAGAAACTAACTTTAATAAACGTGCTTCATTGTCCCGACAACCGCTTAATTAGGGTTTAGGGTTTAGGACGGGTCCAGGGCTAAACCATAATTAAGACCGTAGCTCCCGGAGGGTGTTTTCAAATTCAGTTGATTTAGGGGTTCACCATTCCCCTTAGGGTTTTAGAATTTACGGTGAGTTTCTGAAACTAACTTTTTGTGTTACGAAACTAACTTATGTGTCCTGAAACTAACTTTTTGTGTCCTGAAACTAACATTTTTATGTTATGAAACTAACTCATGCGTTGTGAAACTAACTTTTTGTGTTCTGAGACTAATTCTTATGTCCTGAAACTATTTTTTTTGTGTTATGAAATTAACTCTTGCGTTGTGAAACTAACTATATAATATCTGATACTAAGAGACTTGCTCCTGAAACTAACAGACTATGTCCTGAAACTAACAGACTTTGTTGTCCAACCTACCTTATAAGTCATACGTACTAGCATACTAATTAGAGTTAAAAAAAAAAGTATACAGAACTTTGCATTTATATGTCCGACTATTATCTTCTGGAACAACACCCTGAATGGTGTTTTATATAGGCTTCTCGAATGTTTTTTCAGGGCTAGAGTTTGGAGAAACTCGACACACGTTTTTAATCCCCCGCGGTTAAATGTTGTTTCCGTGGCCTTTTGCTTTCCTGAAACCAACAGAAAAGGCTCATGAAACCAACAGAACAGACTCATGAAACTAACTGAAAGACTCATGAAACCAACAGAACTGGCTCCTGAAACTAACTCAAAGACTCATGAAACCAACAGAACTGGTTCTTGAAACTAACTCAAAGACTCATGAAACCAACAGAACTAAATGTGTATTCAAATTCAGTTGATTAGGTTCACCATTTCCCCTAGGATTTTAGAATTATAAGTTCCTGAAACTAATACTATTTTGTTCTGAAACTAACATTGTTGGCCTTGAAACTAACTTTAATGAACCTGAGTTACTGAAACTAATACAAATAATGCTGAAACTAATACTATTTTGTTCTGAAACTAACATTTGTTGGCCCTGAAACTAACTGTAATAAATCTGAAACTAACATTCTGAATTCCTAAAATTAGTTAGTGATCTGAAATAATACTAATGATGTTGAAACTAATACAAATGATGTTGAAACTATAACTATTTTTTTCTGAAACTAACCGTTGGCCTGAAACTAAGATTGATTCATAAATTGATAATCGAGTGATAGAAAATTGAAATCCGACCGAAACAAAAGAGATTTCTCAATCTTCAATTCAATTACCAGTAGTATCACACAGTTTGTCATGGTATGTCTCTTTGTTTGTTTTACTCACTTACCTCCAATTCCAATTTTCATCCATTCAGGTCATGACCTCTGTTTTTTTTTCCATTCCACTCTGTGATTCCATTTCCAATTCCACTCTGTGATTCCAAGTTGCGCACTGTATCACCCATCCATTATTCTTCTCTTCACTACAATTACTCACTCACATGATTTCAAACAGAGTTTAGAGAGAGATTCAGAAATCCACACCGAATATGGCATCTTCTTCCACCGGACAATTGGCAATGGCGGTTACCAATTCCAGCGTCCTCGTCCTCCTTCGGCGGTGCAACGGTGGTGTTGAAGCACTCGAAATTGATAGCCATAGTGGAAAAATGAAAGGTCAATTTGGTAAAGAAGAAGAAGAGTAGAGTTGTTGTTTGGTGAAGAAGAAGCAGATCTGAGATGATGAGGATGAAGATGTAGGTGAAAGTGAGGGGTAGCTTTGTCCACTCATATTTGATTTAAATTAGAATGGCCTTAGTTGCAATTTTTGAGTGGTCCTTATTTGCAATGGTTTTGCTATAGTGATTTATATAGGTAATTTTCCCGAAAAACAAAGACCTAACAGCGGTAAGCCATAGTGTAGCAATAGGCTCGAGATCATTAAAGGCGATTTGAGAGGGAAAAATATTTCCAGCAAAGGTTTATGACCATATTTCGGGTTACTTCCTTATTTTCCCATTGTCATTTTTCATAATCATTTACACCACAAAATACAAATATGATGCCTTTGATTGCATTAGATTCCTTCATAGTGTCAGACTTCTGAATTGTCCACAACTATTATTTAATGTTGTGAAAAATATGAATTGGTTGTTGCCCTGTTATAGTTTTCAGGGTATATGGTTGACTTTCAAGCAGTCTTTGTCATTGCTAATCACATGCTTTGCCTGTGGATTTTGAAAAGTGCAATAGTTCTACCACATGAGTGACACGATGGCCCGTCCTCCTCGGCTCCTCCTTCACTGTACCTTCCACTTCTCACAGGTTTGGCTTTATATCTATGTTGCATTTTTCTCTCCTAGCTATATGCAGAAATCATTACACCAAACTTTAAATAGGACTACTCGCAACAGTCAGATGCCGAAGAATTATGTACTGAATAGACCTTCTCACCATATGGGTCATTTGAGTGATTTTTCCTTTTTACATATGTATGACTTTTAAGTTTTATCATATGGTTACTTGTCATCTTAATATTTTGGTTCTTTCTAAATTGATGAAGTCAGTTGGATAGTTGCACAGACTTGTAGAGATGTACTGCTTTGTGTCGTTGATATATATGGTCTGATGTGTACCCGTGTATTGGTTGTGATATCAATGCTATGTTAGTTCAAGCTGGAAATAAATGTACAAGTAGAAGTAAAAAAAAAAAAGAAATGTCCTAATCGTTAGGAAATGTTTGAGTAAAGTTTATATGCGATACTGAACATTTTGTACAAATAGTGTAATGTTGACTCTCGAAAATGTTTACTACTATGTTTATGTATTATCTACCTGACATGGTTTTATTTCGGAACAGTATATTTCATTTCATAAAAATTTGTCACTGATGGGATATGCTATTCTCTGTATCATGAAGATGATTATCTAATCCCGGTGCAATCAATGGTTTATATAGATCTTGGGTTGATGTGAAGTGAATTTGACATTGCTGATTATGGATTATCTGTCATGTACGCTGGTTCTAATGTTACAACTTACAAGTTCAGTGATATGGTGGTGGTTGAAATGATTTGAATGATATGTTCGTCAATGCAAATGCCATAACATGCTCTCCTATCTGTATATGTATCTTGTGACTTCTTTTTGCAATATTGTATCTTGTGAGTTGTGACTACTTTTGCCATCAAGCAGCCTAATTTCTCGATCACGGCTGCACTGATGTTCTGGTCCTGCTTTGAATCCATGATTTTGCTAATACAAGTCATCTTGTTCTACTCGACCAGGATTTCAAATTTGTCACTCACTCAAATGAGGCACATGT
This sequence comes from Plantago major, assembly GCA_026545765.1. Classification (NCBI taxonomy): domain Eukaryota; kingdom Viridiplantae; phylum Streptophyta; class Magnoliopsida; order Lamiales; family Plantaginaceae; genus Plantago; species Plantago major. The sequence continues at coordinate 74,026,270 of CM048839.1, forward strand.
TCTGGAATGGGAACTATTCTTTCCTGATCGAAAATATCAAAGAGGAATACTCGGGATAGGATGATGCTCACCTTCCTGGCCATCCGTTTGACTAAGGTCTCTAACATGAGGTGTGCTGTTGATTCCCACCATGGGAGCTTCACAGCCTGTGCTATGACGTTCCAAGGAAAAATAAGCACCATAGAGGTTGGCTAACATGTGCGGACTCTATTAGGATTTTTTTTATTAGCTTTCTGAGTCGTTTACTGATGTATCTGCTTATGTACAAGCTTGTAACTTGTACATCTAGATTTAGTCATGGTTTTTAGTCATGTTTTCCAATAAATCATCCAATAAATCATCCATGTTGTTAATTAAAAGTTAAAACTTCTATATTTTTAATCAAAACGACTAATGGTGTAATATTAAAAAACACCAATGGTGAGATCATAAACATTTTGATTAATAATAGGGGTTAAATGCAAAATATACCCCGAAGTTATTGTAAATGTGCACGAAACCCCTTTAAGTTAACAAATTAGTACCAAACCCCCTGAGTTATTAAAAAATGTGTGCGAAACCCCCCTGAGTTAATAAATTAGTCCCTGAGTTATGAAAATTGTGCGCGAAACCCCCTGAGTTATTAAAACATGTGCGTGGAACCCCCTCAGCTTTTTTTTATTTTTACGGCCTGCCCATATTAGGTGCGACAATGGATGTTCTTTTAGGTTTTCTTACTCCAAATTAACGCGACTAGGTGGACTAGACATTCATAGTTTCAGTTTATTATCTTTTGCCCTCACTTTTTTTCCCGTTTTCAGTAATAGTGAATTGGTATATGTTGTTGATATGTAATGACAATCTTAATTAGTATTATCTATGGTTGTTATTTATATATTTCAGTGCTATATAACCAGTAGTGTGTGATCGATTTTTGTTGTTCATTTAACTAGAAAAAAAGTAGAGTTTTACTATTTTTAATAGCTCAAATTTAAGTTATTTTAATATTTTCGAAAATTTGTACTAACGAATCAAACTATGGTCTTTATAAGAATTTGGACTAATATTTATGTAAAGGGGGTATTGCAATGACTTTATAAGAATTCCATGGGATTTTGAGCATATTTTTAATAACTATGGTCTTTTTTTTTTTTTGCATTGATTTGGTGTAAGATAACATAAACAAACATCTATAGTCGCACCTAATGAGAGTGTACCTCATACACTTTAAAAATAAAGGGTGGAGGGTTTTGTGCCCATTTTAATAACTCAAGGGGGTTTGGTACTAATTCGTTAACTCATAGAGCTTTCACGCACATTATTAATAACTCAGGGAGTGTTATGCATTTAACTCTTAATAATAGCCAAAGTCTTGGAAAATGTAAGATTTTCCTAAAATATAGGAAAATCAAGGTGTTTTGGTTTAACGGTCTGACCGGCCGTGTTTCTTAAAAAACCGCCGAGACATACATTTTTCGTTATGTTTTTAAGACATTATATTATGTTTTTAAGTTGTTAGCATTGAAAGTTTCAGCTATAGTTTTAATGTGTTAATGTTTTAGAGATGATGCGATGTTTTTTAATGTGTCAGTATTGTATTGTATGTTTCAATTATAGTTTTAACCACTTTTGTTAATTTTTTAAGAGATAATGTGATGGTTTTAAGGAGCTACATTATAGTTTTCAGTGACAATTTAAAATAATTCACAAATATCATTAAACAAGTAAAATGTCAGGGATGCCTTAAAACATCAATGAACAAGCTTTAAAAAAGCTAATTGAAACATTCGTTTATTACAAATTACAATATTGAAACATTCAGTTATTAGAATGTTGAAATAAGTTTTTTTTTTCCAATTAAACTTGGTGAACTTCGGCTTCCTGCCTTTTGTTGCTTGTTGCTCAATACTGCACTGACATCTTTGATAGATCTATCATCAAACTCGATGTTATCATCAATACCTACTTAAAACATTCATTAATTGAGTTAAAACCATAACATCTAAGACTATCACATTCGTGCTTAAAACAATAACAAAGTAGGAACATGCAAGTGCAACACATGCTAAAAACAGTAACATTGATGCTTAAAACTATAATAATGCCTCTTAAAACTATAACAAATGAACATGCAATACAAGTTAAAAACAGTAACATTAATGCTTAAAACTATATCAGTGTCTCTTAAAATGATAACAATGCCGCTTATAACTATAACAAAGCAGAGGGACATTCAACACAAGTTAAAAACAGTAACATTGATGTTTAAAATAATAATTGTGTTTTTAAAACTATAACAATGCATTTTAAAACTATAACAAAGCACAAAAATGCAACACAAGCTAAAAACAAAGCAGAAAAATACAACACAAGCTAAAAATAGTAACATTGATGCTTAAAACAATAATAGTGTATCTTAAAACTATATCAATGCCTCTTAAAATTATAACAAAGCAGAGACATGCAACACAAGCTAAAAACATTAACAATGATGCTTAAAAGTTAAAACCATAACAGTGCATTTTAAAATTATAACAATGCCACTTAAAACAATAACAAAGCACGAACATGCAACACAAGCAAAAAACAGTAACAATAATGCTTAAAACCATAACAATGCCTCTTAAAACTATATAACAAAGCATTTGCAAAAAATCAAATCATAAATATTTCACGAGAGTCTAAAAATACTAACGTTGCTACTTAAAACTACAATAATATGTCTAGAAACTATAACATATGCGCTCAAACAATAACATACAAAAACATTCAGCACAAGCTAAAACCACTATCACACCGATTCTTAAAACCATAATAAATCACCAGATAACATGATTGCGAAATATTCAATTTTCACTGTACGAATTTCAGATCTGAAAACATTAGATCGTAAAATCAACTAAAAACAAAAATAAAAGGTCAAAATTCACTTCCAATTGAGATTTTAACGAAAAAAAGAGATGAATTTATTGATTTGAAGTAGCCTAATCGTTCACTTTAATTTGGACTAAACTACAGAAACCTGGAAGAATGATGGGCAAAGCTAGATGAAGTACTCATCATTTGCAAGCTTGAAGACAAAAATACTAAAATCAATCACCCACTAAGAGCCAATTTCATTTTCACATTCTGATAGACATAGCACACACGTAATGAATAGAAAACAAAACTTAGAGAACAGATGGAAAATAAATAACCAAACAAGAAGAAATTAGAAATTGCAATAGCACATACCAGAAGTAGACTCCTGATCGGCGAGCCTAAGCGCCTCTTTCTTCTCCTGATCCCTTTGCGCCTTCACTTTCAGATTGTAGTCGCGGCGGAGAAAGGCGAGATGCGCCTTTGCCTCCTTGGGGTCTTTGAAGGGTTTCCAGGAGTTGATGTAAGGGCTCGGTGGTTGGTTCCGGCGGAGGACCGGCGGAGTGAGTGATGAGAAAGAGAGAATGATATTAATGTTTCTCTCACTAGGGTTTTGTAGGTTTTGTAGAGAGAGAAAGATGGTTGATGTATGAATTTTGTGAGATGGTGTGTTGTTTATTTTGGGGTATTTATATAAAACCTGCTGACCGGTTTTGTAGTATTTCTGATCGGTTCTTTATTGTGAAAACCGAATTTTCCTATAGATTATGAAAATCTTCCCTTTTACTATACTTACTCTTAATATCGATGATTATTTTGACAACATAGGTTTATCTCTAAATAAATTATCTAGAGACTGTCTTTCAGGAGATTTAATTTAGTAGTAAAACAAAAATCCTATACCATGATAAAAATTGTCACACAAAATACGGGCTCTAGTATGCTGTATGCCTATAAACCTAAATATCATAGCAGTAAAAAGGGAAAGAGTCACTACACTATCTTTTGGTTTCATCAATCAGATTCACTATATGAAGTAATGAAGGGTGTGGATCATGTATACCACACACAACTGATATGTATACAACTCATCTGATTCTTCTCCTCATCGCAACAACATGCAATTCAAGCCTCTAACCATAATGCTGCATACATATACTAGATATTGTCGAAAATATTAAGCTCAATTTATGAATAGAATAATTTAGAGGGACCTAAAAATGAAATGAGAAAATAAGGGACTTGGAGAAAATCCTAGAAGGACCAAGATGCAGCAAGAGAAATCTGGACATGGTCATTGGCGGTGAAACCAAAAGGAGAAAGAAATGAAGATTCTAGTGCTAGCCAAGTTGGACACATTCTGGCTGCAAATTGCTTAGACTCCACCGACCTAGTAATCTATAAATACTAGGCTAACCTTTTGTACAAACTAAGAATGAGTGCAAAAGCACAATAGAGAAAAGAATTAAAAGAAAGAGAGATAAAGAAAGACCAGCAGCTCTCGTTGTGAGTTTGAGTAATTAGCTATAGAAATAGCTTTGAGTCTTGTACCAAAATATTGTACTACTTTGTGTATAATATAAGTCGAGTTTTACCGTTGCACAAAATTAATCGTTTCTGGGCACCTTGAGATCCTTAAACAATTAAAACACCCAACAAATTTTGTCATCAGAGCCAGGTTATTTGGTGAAAGAGTACCCGAAGGTATATATGGCGTTCGTGGCAAATAACATGCAGCAGCAGGTTCCGAAGCTTGAGAGGCATAACTATGAAAATTGGAGCATCCAGATGCGAGTCTTGTTTCAATCGCAAGACTTGTGGGAAATTGTTGAAGCGGGATATGATGAACCCGGCTCAACGGAGGCCGAAAACGCCTTGACAAATAATCAGAAGAATGTGTTACGAGAAGCTAGAAAGCGCGACAAGAAGGCGTTGTACCTTATTTATCAAGGAGTTGATGAGACGACGTTTGAGAAAATTAGCGCAGCGACAATGTCGAAGGAGGCATGGGAGATTCTGAAGAATTCCCATACTGGCGTCGATAAAGCGGTACGTGTTTGACTCCAAATGCCAAATTTGAAGCATTAAATATGAATGAGTCCGAGTCTATTTCTGATTATTATACGAGAACACTATTCCTCGTAAATAAAATGAAAAGGCTCAGTGAGGAAGTCGAAGATGTTCGAGTTGTAGAAAATATCTTGAGATCGTTAACGGGGAAGTTTGAGCACGTCGTTACGGCGATTGAGAAGTCAAAAGATTTGAATACGATGAGGGTGGACCAGTTGCAAAGTAGCCTAGAAGTGCACGAGCAACGAATGAAGAGAAAGAGTCATGGGTCGTTGGAGAAAGCGCTAGAAGCCAAAATGAAGATAAAAGAAGATGATAAGTTGGAATTTGTAGCAGCTCGTGGAGAGGGAAACCGTGGACGTGGATACTATCGTGGTAGAGGAGGCCGTGGAGATTATCGAAGACTGGGAGGATACGGTGGTCAAGATACGTATGTACCTCGAGGCCGAGGTCAAGGACGCGGTAGAGGATTTGGACAAGGAGGCCGAAATCAAACTGTAAGTTAGTAGACTTATGATAAAAGAAATATTGAATGCTATAATTGCCATAAATATGGACACTACAGTTATGAGTGTCGAGGCGCAAAAAATATGGGAGGACGATAGCAAGTGAACTACGCAGATGCCGATGTCATAGGCGAGCAAGCAGGATCGACATCACTGTTCATACGTAAAGGAGTTGACGGGGATGAATATTCCACGTGGTATCTTGATAGCGGAGCAAGCAATCACATGTGAGGAAAAAAGGAGATGTTCATGAAGCTTGATAAAACTCCGGAAGAAGATGTGACGTTCGGAGATTACTCTAAAGTTATGTTCTAAGGCATAGGTACGATTCTTTACAAATCTAAGAATGGTAATCATGGTGATATATCAGATGTTTATTACGGTCGCTATGAAAAGCAATATTTTAAGCCTTGGTCAACTATTGGAGAAAGGATTTATCATCAATATGAAGGATCGATATTTAACACTTAAAGTTGCACGTGGAAATTTAATTGCATATGTGAAGATGACAAAGAATAGGTTATTCCCCTTAACATTAAGGCATGATACACTTAGGTGCATGAAAAGTGTCATAAAAGATGAGTCATGGTTGTGGCATTTGGGGTTTGGACATCTAAATTTTGGAGGCTTGAAGTTGTTGTCTTTGAAGAATATGGTGAAAGGTCTACCTCATATCGATCACCCGAACGAAGTATGTGAAGGATGCATTCTCGGAAAGCATCATAGGCCGAGTTTCTCGAAGGGAAAGAGATGGCGAGCATCACGTCCATTGGAGATAGTGCACACAGAGATGTTTGTGGTCCACTAAAGCCCGCATCTCTCGGAGGTAACAATTACTTCCTTACTTTCATTGATGATTTTTCTAGAAAGACGTGGGTTTATTTCTTGAAGAGAAAATCGGAAGTATTTGAAGTGTTCAAAGAATTTAAGAACTTGGTGGAGAATCAAAGTGGTTGTCGTATAAAAGTCCTAAGATCCGATCAAGGTGGAGAATACACGTCGGATATGTTCGAGAAATTTTGCAGAGATTATGGAATCAGACATCAGTTGACACAAGCCTACACACCACAGTTGAATGGAGTTGCAGAAAGAAAGAATCGCACTATATTGGACATGGCAAGAAGCATGGTGAAAGGAAAGAAATTGCCATGAGAATTTTAGGCAGAAGCCGTAGCAACAAGCGTGTACTTGTTGAGTCGTTGGCCTACGAAAAATGTACGGTAGAAGACTCCTGAAGAAGCTTGGAGTTCGATCAAGCCAGGTGTTTCACACTTTAGAGTGTTTGGATGTATTGCGTACGCAAAAATCCCAGAGGCCAGAAGGACCAAGCTTGACGACAAAGGTGAGAAATGCATTTTTGTTGGATATGGAGATAGAACGATGGGTTACAAGTTATATAATCCACTAACGGAGAAGAATATTATAAGTCGTGTTTGAAGAAGATCAAATGTGGAATTGGGAAGATCCACAAGATAAAGGAAAATCTATATTTGTTGAAAGAGAAGAAAGTGAAGAAGAAGCTCATATACCAGTTGATGAATCTGAGTCGCCACCGAGAAGAACTCGAAGCTTGAGAGATATCTATGAAGCAACTGAAGCACAAGAAGGAAGTGTGAATCTAATTTGTCTACATGCACATTATGATAATAGAATGTCTGAAGATGTTGCGCAAAAGAAACCATGGTCGAACAAAATTGAGAAAGGATGCAAAGGTGGTGTTGGTATAAGAAATACGAGTCATTCCAGGAAAGAGCCCGAAGGCTGGAGAAAAATTGGCACAAGAAGTGCGTCCGTACACAAAAATATGTCATCGAGAAAGTTTCGGCATATAAATTATGATTTGTGACGAATGAGACCAAAAGCAAATAAGTGGAGTCGATGCATATCATAGGAGGTAAGCAAGTTGCACGATGACAAGGCGGCGCGGATTTTCGGAAATTGAGCTTAAGGGAGGATGTTGAAAATATTAAGCTCAATTTATGAATAGAATAATCTAGAGGGACCTAGAAATGAAATGAGAAAATAAGGGACTTGGAGAAAATCCTAGAAGGACCAAGATGCAATAAGAAGTCAATGGATGCAACAAGAGAAATCTGGACATGGTCATTGGCGGTGAAACCAAAAGGAGAAAGAAATGATGATTCTAGAGCTAGCCAAGTTGGACACATTCTGGCTGGAAATTGCTTAGACTCCACCAACCTAGTAATCTATAAATACTAGGCTAACCTTTTGTACAAACTAAGAATGAGTGCAGAAGCACAATAGAGAAAAGTATTAAAAGAAAGAGAGATAAAGAAAGACCAGCAGCTCTCGTTGTGAGTTTGAGTAATTAGCTATAGAAATAGCTTTGAGTCTTGTACCAGAATATTGTACTACTTTGTGTATAATATAAGTCGAGTTTTACCGTTGCACAAAATTAATCGTTTCTGGGCACCTTGAGATCCTTAAACACTTAAAACACCCAACAGATATTTGATCGAGCTGTATCAAATTGATATTTGATCGAGTTGTATCAAAGTTTACCTTTACAAAGCTTATGATACTGTAATCATAGAAAAGCTCAAAACTGTATAGCAACCGTGCATCCCGAAATACATGAGTTACCATCTCTTCTTTAGCAAAACAAACCTAACACGTTGTGGTTTGTAATAAAATAGTTACTTTTACTATTTGTTAAAAGGACTAAAGCAACGGGATGCAGAGATAGATGTACAGAGTTAAAAGAAACATAACAACATGTTACATTGATTAAATGCTTCATAGCACAAGGGAAATACAATTGTTTATTTTCATTCCACTTACATTATGTAAAATCAATAACACAAATTCTAGAAAAAGGCTTGACTTTCCATTAGAATAGGAAAGACCGGTTTTTTAAGTTGCTCGCGGTCAGCGATCAGACTGAACTTTTCCCCATTTATAAAAACTCACAGACACAACATTAATTCCCCCAGTTATAAAAACTCACATACACAACAAAAATTTCCAGTTTTGAAAACTCACAGACACCAGATAAATCTCACAGATGCAAAAACTCACAAACATAAGATAAATCTCACAGATCCAAAAACCCACAGACAGATGCAAAAACTCACAGACATAAGATAAATCTTACTGATGCAAAAACTAACAGACAGAAGATAAATCCACCATTTTGAAAATCTCACAGACAACAAGATATATATCACATACATAAAATAAATATAGCAGATACAAGATAAATATCCTAGATGTAAAAATCCCACAGACACATCAAAATCTCACAGTTGCAAAATTCCACAGACACAACATAAAATCCACCAATTACAATATAAATTTCACAGATGGAAAATATCACAGATCTACATCAATTCCAACTAAACAAACACATAAAAAAATGCCTAATTTTACTAATTATTGATGGTTATCCAATGTCAGCACAATACATGGTAACCTCAAATGTAAATTGTCCAAGTACATCGAATGGAAAGTTAAGAAGGGCATACATCCTGATGAATACTCAACTTGACTTGACCAACGTGGTTGGAGTTGAACTATAGGTGGGAAATGGATCATTCCATTACTTTACATACATACGAAGGTGCTCTCTGGTGTTGCCCCAAATTTCATCAGTAGATCGGAAAATCGAAGATAGTACCTTTCTAATCTCGTTCTCCGCCTACTCCTCCCTCTCCTTCTCCGCCTACGATCAAGTCATCCTCTCCGACGATCCAGTCATCCTCTCCTTCGGCCACACCTTCGATCGCAACTGCATCCTCGCCTGCTCCACCATCTCCTTCTCTGCCCAGGTCAGGTCCGCCATGCCTCTTTAGTTCATCTCGGTTTCCGATTCGGCGCCGAGCCAGACCGATTCAATGACTTGGCTGGTGTGCGACCTCCTCTCCGCTCAGAACCTTGTCTTTTTTGCCTTCTTCTCCAAATGCATCATCCCAATCGCCGCTTCCATTCACCTGATCGGCCATTTTTTATCTTAGCTGGTTTGGATTTGGTTTTGGATCTGATTTAGGGTTTTTATAGTGTGACCGAGATTTCCGGGTAGCTAGAGAAACTGACCGCGAGCGAATTAATGTAAAAAACCCGGCCTTTCTATATCCTAATGGAAAATCAGGCCCTATACTATACTTACTCAATCAATAATACCACAATAAAGGAAATAGACTACATGGACAATTGGACTAATATCAGAATCCTCTCTAAATTACAAGATTCATTTGAAAGGTTCATGAAAGAATCTACACAATCACAGTCTCTTTCTCAATTTCCTTCATGGCATCACTTCCATAATAATCTAATCCTATAAACAGGGAATCGAAGACATGAAAAGAAGTAAAAGCATAATACATAAGAAACTAGAAACAAAAATACCTCGAAAACGATAACTTAATCAACGACTACCAATGAAACACAACTCAAGACCAATTTCAGCTTCTTTCAATTAAAGCTTTGTTCTCTTCATCAGAAAAATCATTAATTTCAGTTCAGTTCAGATTTACTTAGTTGCTAATAAGTTAAGTTCAGTTCTAACTCAAGTATTCTCCTATTTATTAGAATCAACTATAAAAGAGAGAAGGATAAACTGAGCTTTGTGGTGCAGCAGACGACACCTTCTTCTCCAACGCCGCCATCCTCGTGCCGCGCGGCGACATCCAACTCTTTGAAGCAACTCCGAAATTCAACATAATGAACTAATCGCCATCGAGTTTCAGAACCCCAAGATTAACTCCAAAGTCCAAATGGTAGATTCACTATATATAATTCCAAACCTTACCCAGCAGCTTTAAATAACCATAACAATGGCTTACAAAAAGTAAAATTTGATTTCATAAAAAAAAAATGAGAGAGCAGCCTGTGAGGGAGTGTAGCCTTAGCGCCATCCAACCTAGGTTCCCGGCCACCCACCGACCATCAAATGTTTTCCTCCATAGCCATAAGCCTACCCTGCTTCATCCCAACCCCCCACCCCCAAAGTTTAGTTCAGGCTAGGTTCAGGGTTAGCTCCGATGTTGGGTCAAGATTTTGTGCTCAGAAGGAAAGAGAAGGGTGATGTGTCAAATCAAAGTTTTAAATTTGTTTAAGCCAAGAGTTAATTCTCAACACTACGAAAACTTGTAGTGCAGTGAAGTTAACAATTATGCAGACTCAATTAACCCGAGGTCAGTCTCAAAGGACTTAACTAAGCTGAGTTGCATTTACGAATAGTAATGACAGTCTGAAAGCAATAAAGGTTGGTTTGCTTCAGCAGAATGATAATCTAACAATTATGCAGACTAACTTAACGAGATGAATATGTGAGTGGGAATTATGGTGTGGTGCAGAAAACAAGCTAGCTAGCAGGAAACATGCAACAATAATGATGTAAATTTACTCTAGTTATCACTGGGACACGTCCTAACGATTATTACATTGCTCTAGGGTTTTCTAGGCAGACACTTTATATCAGATAAGGTATGAAGGCTCTATGATAATGAACTAACCGTAATTTGTTCTAGAAAACAGATAGCATTAGTGAAGTCGTCAATTCCAGTAAGCTACAATTAACAAGCTAATGTCGTTATTGTATTTGCAACGAACCAATGGATTTAGCAATCTATAGACGTTTTGGTATAAAGGATCAGTTGCTAATCCCTTGGTGATTTTGGCGTAAAGAACATCAATACACATAACTACATACGTATTTAATCAAAACGGCACAGAGTAAATCGCATCTTATGTATATTGAATTGCATGAACCCTAACTAGCATGCATTGAATCCATCACCACCCCATAATTAGGGTGTTTAGCTACTCTTGATATGCAAAGACATAATCAACATCATATACAAACACGCAATAAACATAATCAATACTAAAAGCCAAGAATCAAGAATTGATACAATTTTACATAATCGTGTCACAAACCCTAGGTAGAAATTGAAGAACTTGAATCCAATCGGTGAAAAGTATGTAGAATATGCTCACAAACAATAATCAACCGTCGAATTACAAGAGAAATCGGTTCAATTACCTCCGGTAATAGGTAGGTAATTGCCTTGGAAAAGTTCTGGGTTGAAAGCAAAAAGATGTCAAAGAGAATATAAAAAATAATGAGAATCTGATGAAAAATCGTGAAAATTGGGTATATATAAGAATGCACTGCAGGCGACTCAATGGCATACGCTGCGCTGGCGTGTAAATATACGCCAGCCTTTCTGGCGCTTATTGGCGCCAGGGCTCCCAGCCCCGGTTTTTTGCACTTTTGAGTGTCCAAATGTCGGAATTTGGAAATAGTTCCCCATGAAAGTTGTAGCTCTTAGTCTTATCTACGCGTGGACACCAAGATCAGGTCAACCAGAGTTCATATAAGAAAGTTATGGCCAAAATACTAGGACTGCTCCAAGTTTGCACTTTCACATATTTTTGCTCGAACATCTTTAGAATCTCCATCCGAACTCGGAATCAACTTCCGCTTCGACCGTTGGACTCTGTTTTCAACCGTCTTTATGGCCTTGGAACTTCCTTGCTTCCATTAATTCATTGGTTTAGCCTTATTTCAATGCGATTTCACCAAACACCTACAAACATGAACACATAACAAAACTCTAATAAAATAAACTATAACTACACTTAAGAACGACAACAAGACGGTAAAAAAGACCAAATGAGACGATGTAAAATCGACTCATCAAAGGGGCAATTAATAACAAATGGAAAGTGAAAGTGTCTAAAAATCTAAAGACGTTATACATGTCAGATTTCCCAGAAGATTGGAGAGCAGGAGATGTGAAGAAAATAAGGTTGGCGCAGTGGTGGAGGTCTTCAAGCTTGATAAGAGGAATAAGGAGGGGAAGAGTTTCTTTTTTGCTAGGCTTGATCAGCGGGCAAATTTGGTTAAGGTGTCGTCAACAGTAAAAGGCTTGTGGATTGGGAGTATCACAAAATACTAGCCAACGTAGCAAGATTTGATAGACTCGAAGGCTCAAAGAGAGAAGCCAAGGTGGAAAGTAGAAGGGTTGTTGTTCCGTCAAGAATAAGGCAAGAAGTTTTGAGTTATGTAGAGGTAACGAGGAAGGCGAACAATGAGGTGAGAGTTGGTGTTCCGGAGGATAAGAAAAGGAGTGGAGCCGGAGATGACGAAGGAGAAGGAAATTACTAGGATGGAGGAGGAGGATTTGGGTGATAGAACGTTAAAAACTTTGAATCATATGAAGATGGAGGAGAAGGAAATTACTAGGATGGAGGAGGAGGATTTGGGACAATACTTTTTGAAAAGCAATAGGTCTGCAACTCTTTTTATCCCTGATAAAAACTCAATCAGCTAGGCGAAAAACTGTTTGTTGTGCGGGGCGAACAGAAATGTCAAGGCAGCCGATATCGTGGAATTCTTGCAGGTCAAAGGATATTGCAATATCAAAGCAATTCAACTAGATGCAGATTCTTAGGTGTTGTATGTGGAGTCAAACGAAACACGTGAGTTGGTGCTCAAAGAGGTGTGGAACTGGTTGAAGTTATGTTTTACGTTCATTAATCCTTGGAAGGAGGTTGATGTTAATGGAAGACGTAGAGTGTGGACCAGTGTATATGGATTACCGCTACATGCATGGTGTGCGCAAATGTTTAGGAAAATAGGAAATCAAGTGGGAAAGGTAGTGTAAATTGACAAAACAACGTTGGACAAAACGGATCTTCGCAATGGCAGAGTGTTGATCGACACGCCAATATTCTCCAGAATCTGCCGTAATGTCCAGTACAAATATGGAATAAAGTGTTCGATGTCAAGGTCATTGAAGAGTCGTTGGAATGGGAAGATCAAATCGGAAGTTATGCGTCAGAAGTAGGAGATCAACCGGAGTCCGATCAGTCGATGGCTGAGAGCTTTGAATCAGGGGAGGAAGATGAAGAGGTGAGAGGTTTCGAGTGGAATATTAATGATGGCAGCCAAGAGGGTAATGAGGGGGAAAATTTTGGTGATAGGGAAGGAGGAGATGACTTGAGAATGATGTTGCAAATAGGTGGGGTTAATGTTGAGGATGTGGTGGGCACCAATACGAGGAGTAATGGATGTGAAAAGGATAAGACAGTGGAAAAGTTGACTAATCTGGAGGCTGTCGATACTACTAAAAGTGATACGGAAGTGGATCCATAGCGATGGCTGGAAGTTGCAACCGATTTGATGTTAAGTGGAAAGCCCAATTCATATTGTGACTTAGTGGACCATAGCGATGGCTGGAAGTTGTGACCCATACTAAGGATCAATATGGATCATTGACTGTGTCGTGCCTATTGGACCAAGAACCTTTAAAGAATTTGAGCGAGAATCTACTGGGTTCTCAACAAGGATGCTCGGCTGATCCATTTAATTTATCCATTAATTGAGCAATTTAATCCTCGAGGACCAAAGCAGAAAGTTCAGGAAAATATCAAGAAGAAGTTCGATCTGCAAAAGGGGGATAGTTTGATGGATTTTTTTGCAGAAATTGAGTCGGAAAAGGAAGAAAAGGAGAATCAGATAAAAGGAATTGTCAGGAAACTGAAGAAAGGAAGAAAGGGCAAAGGGAAGGGTCAGAGGAGGAAGAAGATGGTGGAGGCAGAAAATCGAGATTAGAGTGTGTAACAGTCAAATCCTTCGAGGTCCATTGGAGGAAGCTCTGTAGTTGGTTAGACATGGCAACAAGATGGGAATTATTGTGGAGGGTGAAAAGGATGAGGCAGTAGAAAAATTGACCGAATAGGAAGTTAAAGATGGAGGGAGTAACCAAGGGAAGATGGAGGAAGTGGTCCCGGAGTTGAATATGTCGTTTAGTGAGAATTGTTAGTGCGTATATAAGAGGTTGAGGGTTGGGGGGGGGGGGGAGTGAAGAAGACAACAATTAGAGATTGGTGGCGAAAGAGAAGATTGAGTCTATGTATCCAAGAAACGAAATTGGATAGGATTGATGAGAGAATAGTCTGCGTTCTTTGGGGAAATTAACAATTGTAATTGGGTCTATAGTGGTTCAGAAGGTACCTCCGGGGGAATGTGTTGTATATGGGACAAGGCGGTGTTTGTCAGAACATAATTGTGGGGTGAGAGAGGGCTGCTTGGCGTTGCTTGACTATGGGAGGGCTACCACGTGAATATAGTAGATGTGTTGCTTCCTGTGATTTGGAGGGGAAAAGAGAGGTTTGGAACGCAATTGAGGAGAAGATGCATAAGGGGAAAGGAAGAGGAATTGTGGTGTTTATGTGGTGACTTTAACACAATTAACAGCGAAGAGGAGAGACGTGGCATTGGGAAGGTGTGTAGGTGGAAGGAAATGTGGGATTTCAACGATCTCATTCACAATTTGAAACTGGTGTATCTCTCATTGGAACGATGGAAATTTACGTGGTACATGAATATTGGTAACTATTGTATGTCGCATTCATAGGTTCCTTTTGTCAAGTAAGTGGATAGGAAAATGGCCTAAATTGGTCCAATTTGGCCTAAAGAGGAGTGTGTTGGATCATGTGGCGGTACTTTTGAAGGAAAATGTGAAAGATTGGGGGCCGAAACCATTTAAATTTATGAATTCGTGGATCCGTGAGAAGGTTTTCAAAGAATTGGTGGAAGATGAGTGGACAAATTACAAGGTAGAGGGTTGGAGTGGTTATGGTTATAAAGATAAACTGAAAGATCTTAAAGGGAAAATTAAAGTGTTGCACGAAGAGAATATTGGGTGTTTGGAGAATAGGATTGGGGAAAAATCAAACAAAGTGAGGGATTGGGACTTAAAATTCGAGAGTGATGGGGCTGAATGCGGATCTGTGAGATGTAAGTTGGGAGGAGAGGAACTAAGGAAGGTGTTGAAACTAAAAGATCATTTACGATACCAACAAGCCCGGTCAAAATGGATTAAAGAAGGATATACTAATTCAAGATTTTTCCATAAGTGTGTGGAGCGTAAGGGGCGATCAAAGACGTTGAGAGGTGTTAGATTATGAGACCATAATTTAGATGTTCATCATGTCTTTTTTACCATATTTTTGTAAGTCTTTGTTAGTATTTTATAGTGTTTCTTGTGCCTTTTCATGTTTTAGTTGTGCTTTGCAGATTGTCGTGCTTTTAGGTGAAAATTGGAGTAAAAATGATATTTTGAGGAAACTCTAGAGCTTTGAAAGTTGAGCAAAATGGCAAAAACGGAAGTGGATTCGGAGTTTGGACGAAGATTTTAGAGTCACTTAAGCAAGACTGCGAAAAAAGTGAAACTTAAGGAGCAGTCTAAGCCATTTTGGCCATACCTCTTTGATACGATATCCGATTGACCTAATTTCGGTGGCCACGCGTATATAATTCAAAGAGCTACAACTTTCATTCAGGACGTATCCCAGAAATAGGCAGGACGCGTCTCCACAACCCGCAGGATACGTCCCAGATTATTCAGGACGTGTCCCCCGACTTTTCAGCGAGATCTCTGTTTACTTACTCGATTTTAGACATTGAAAAACACATTCTTCTCTTCGTTTTTTCCTCAAAAAGCACAATAGAACCCTAGTTTTGACTTCTTGACTTTGATTATCATCATATTGGTTTGTAATCTCATACTTTGACATCGGATTCAGATTCGAAGGTTAGAATCATCAATCTAGTTATCTTTTCTATTGCAATTTATATCTTTGTGATTGATTTGGAACTTGTATGAATCTTTCTATCTACCATGTGCTTAATTCAATTGTGATGATGATATTGTATTTTGTTATGCCGAGCATGAGTAGCTAACCGCGTAGTGAATACGGTAGTGATGTAGGATTCTTCTTGCTAGGGTTCTAACCCGTGTTAAGCTAATTCAAATTCTTCGTAAAAACCTTTAAATTCGATCTTCTAGTTTAACATTCTTCAAAGCATTTGGTTTAGGATTATTCGTCTGACAATCGAATAATTTCTCTTATACAAAATGTTGGTCCAGATAACGGCAAAGGAAAAGACTAGAGGGGGGGGGGGGGGGGTGAATAGTCTTTTACAACTTTTGTCGATAAACACAATTTCTCAGATATCTGTGAAGATATTTGATACTTAATTTCAGAGAGCGGAAGACTTTTCTGCGATAAGTGCACGTGCTCACCAAGAGATAATGTGTTTAAATACTTAGCAGGATAAAGGGAACGATAAGTAAATTGATGATAGTAAATAACACGTCTTTTATAGTGGTATCTGAAGGTGGCGTAATCCTTCAACTAATCCACTTCGGCCTTTCTCAGACATGGAATCCACTAAGACAGATAATTGAGTTCACCATACAAATATCTTCTCTCGATTCCTAAATACACTAGGTTCCCAACCAAGTGTTCCCCCTTAGTTATTCCCTGGCTCCCAGCCAAGTACTTCCTATACTCAGAAACCTTTGAGCTGTTCCTTAGTTTCCCAAACTAAGTACTTTCTATGCTCAGTAACCTTGGAGTTATTCCTTAGTTTCCCAAACTAAGTACTTCCTGTACTCCATGCCGTTTAAAGTGTTGGTTATGATGGTTTGTCACGTGAGTAGTCTTACTAACTTTTCAGTTATTTGGGAATACTCTATAGAACTAGAATCACTTAACACACTTCACAATGTGTGGTGATATGTTCTTTACTGACCCAAGTCTATGTTAAATGTTCTGGAGAATGAAACTCAGATACTTGATCTTTTGACTTTCGTGCTACTTAGAATTCAAGAGCTTAGTCGCAACTGTAAGCTAAAGAGTATGTAGGTTGAAGGCTTGTATGCTTGAATGAATAAGTTTGTTTAGTGTGTAAATTCAAGGTGTTCAGTGTGTATTTCAAGCATTCTAAGTGGTGAAATTTATAGTTGAATTTGAAGCCGTTTGAATAGTATCCGTTAGGCTCAATTCAAATTCAAACTATTGATATCTGAAAATAGTACTGTAGAAGACGTTGTCTCTTTTCAGAGATTTCCTCTTTTGTTTAGATGTCTCTATCTGCGTATTTATTGCATCGTACTATTTTTGGCCTCTAGTGCCAACGGAACTATGCACGCTTTCTGAAGCATTGCATGTCCCTTTCCAGAGACCTTCACATCTCCAGATACCTGTTGAAACATTGTTTCCCAGAAACATAGTTTTATCCAGGGAGTCTGAGTGTAGGTTTCTGTGGGCACTTTTCCTTGTTCAGAAACTTTGTGTTCTCATATATCTTTTGCAAAACTTGTTTATTGAAAAATACTTGTTTCTTTAAGATATCTGGACATAGGTATCTGATGAGACCAATTTTCTTCGTCTTTAGCAATCTTGTGCAGTCTTCAAATCTTCAAATTTGTTAAACTCTCCTGCCGGATGCCTTCTTCTTGGTCTTCTCCAAAGATATAAAAGTTATACATTCAGAGACCTAGCATCCTATACAAGTTTTGCTAGACTAACATACTTAGTGATTTTCCTCTTTTACAGTGTTCAAGTGAACCAAGATTACTAACCACCTTTCTGAGCTAAGATAAGCCATTAGGTTGCTGATCAAAATCTAAACAGATATTCCTAACAAATTTCCCCCTTTTTGATCAGTTAATGATGACTATCTTTAAAACCTATTACAACTTGGAAGAGGGAACAATCCAACACTTAATCATCTCTTATGATCTTTTCAATTCATCTAATTAAGTGCAGAAAGTAAACACCAACCAAATCACAAGGTGTGATCTTTGCTGACAAGTTATCTTTTTATGGATTGATATCTGAGAGTAGGTTCATCATATATGTTACACAGAGAGTTCACAGATAACTTAATAAATAAATCACATTACAGCTCAGTCAGCAAGATACAAAAATACTTAGTTAAATTAAAACAACAGGAGTAACCAAGCTCCAAGTAAACATTCTAATTTACTAGTCTTCAAGTCATCAAAATCTTCAAGTCTTCAATCAGCATATCTATGGATCAGTTAGCAAATTCCCTATCCCCAAACTTTTGATATCATCTGAGTAGTCATAGAGCAAGGTCCTGCTATCATCTCAGTGTTTCTGGCAAATCCACAAACTTCCTTGTAGGTTTTGGTGGAATTCTTCTTGGCAAAGTGTTTGACCCACATATACTTTCCCCATTTCCAGGCATGCTCAATTCTGATATCTGATAGCTTGAGGTATTCATATATGATCCTCAGATATCTTATGTCACCCTTGTATTTCTCTTGAGTCATGTAAAAAGACTCATAGGGTTCCACAGCAGGTATTGCTCTTGTGCCTGTTCCAGTGATGTTGGGAATTCTGTGCACATCATCTGGCTTTCCATAAGGACAATCATCAGAGAGGTCCTCCTTCATGGCTTCTATTCTCCTGATTACTTCAAAATCCAACCAAGCTTTGATGTGGTTGGTGTTAATCAAGACTGGCTTGTCTTTTCTCCATGCCATGAGTTGTTTATGGATTGGTTCTGGAAATTTTTCATTTACCAGCAAGTGCTTGAGTTCCAGAATCCAGTAGCCATTCTTCTGATTAATGCACCTATATACAGAGGAGTCATTGTTGGTCTTCACATACTCTATCTTGGCTTCTTCAGGCCTGAGTGGTAGTTGAAGTTTTCTTTGTTCAGCTTTCAGCATGTTCCTCCTTTGTCTTGAATTCTCCCTTGGGGGATTGTTTGAAGAACCACCTTGGATTGACTTGGTATTTCCAGGGGGTGTTTTAGCTGCTATTGGCTTTACAGCTAAGGGCTCAGTTAGGCTATCAACACTTTTTCTCTTTCTGTGAAGAGGAGCTTCATCTTTATCCCCTTCTTCATCATCATCCTCCAGATTTCTCTTGTAGGGTGATTTGCAGCCTTCTTCATTGCCCTGGAATTTGATTTGTCCTTCTTCTTCTTCTTCTTCTTCTTCTTCTTCTTCTTCTTCTTCTTCTTCTTCTTCTTCTTCTTCTTCAGAAGACTCATCAACCCCTTTCACTTATCTTCTCCTTGAGCCTTGGTATCCCTTGGAGGTTTCTGTGCCCTGGCCCTTGTTGTCATTCCTTTTTCAGGAAGTTGCTGAGTAGTGGCCACTATCTGTAGAGCAGTCTGACTGGAGGAGGGCTCATTTAGTATGATAGGTAGTTGTTCAGTTTTTCTTTTGTTTCCTTTTCCTCTTCCTCTCTGAGCACCTTGAAATCCATCCCCCTTAGTCATTGTTGAGTGACTAAGAATCACAAAAGATTCTGAAAGGGAGTCAAAGTTGCCTTGCAGATAGTTGTAAGCAGCAACCAACTTTTCCAGATTAGCCTTGAGCTCCTGATTTTGTTTGATAAGACCATTGTCCTTATTAGTGAGCTCTGCTAGTGGACCTTGAATAGCATCTGCTTTTCCAGCAGCATATCGAGCCTCTTCAAATGATTTTGCAGCCAAGTTTTGGTCATCATCCCTAACCATGCCTAGGTCTTTCTGAGCAATGACCAGACTGGTTGTTCTCTAAGTGATGAGCTCAGTGAATTTCTTCATCTCTGCAGGGACTGATGCAATGGCGGCTTCATTTTGAGAAGACAACTCCTTGTTCATTTTAGCCAGTACTTGATATCTGTTCAAGTATTCATTGGAGTTGACATTTGGCAGCTTGTTGAAAATTTCAGGAGCAATCTGCTTCCTTTTCAAATGAGACACCACCAAGTGCTCATTTCGGTGTTCTGCCAATTTCTTCTCTTCTTCATCATATGAGTCATCAACCCAGTGATCTTCATCCTCTTGGACATTTTCATCAATGTTTTCTAGTCCAACAACCATCTCAAAGATGGGCTTCTTTCCTTTTAGTGAGGAGGATGGTACATCTTTTGGTGATGCAGCCTTAGCATCATGCTTATCTTCAGATACTTGCTCAGTATCTAATTCTTCAGCAATTGCTTGAACAGCAAGAAGGAGTTCTTTCATTTCAGCATAAGCTTCCATTTCCTTGATGGTTTGATCTTCAATCGTTTGAAGCTTTGCTTCGGATTTAGCTATCTTCTCTTCCAGTTGAAGATTTAGTTGTTGTTCTTCCTCCAACAACTATTTGAGTTGAGCAACTCTGGCTTGTGCATCTAATATTTTCTGAGTGTTTTCCTCAGAGTGCTCAACTACTTGTTCAGTACAGTCGTTTTGTTGGGGAGATGGATGTGTAGACTTCTGAGGAGATGGAGGAGGGGAATTCTGTGAAGTCCTCTTAGTGTGCTTTTCAGCAACTGAGGTATTATTACCTTGTGCAATCCCTCCTGTCCATGGTGCAGGGGCATCATCACCATCCTTTTTTGTCATCATCATCCTTGTGATGGTCAGAAGGAGGTTCTTCAAAATTATTCTCATCTATTTCCTCCTCATCTTCAGAAACCAAATTGATCACTTCAGGAAGTGTGACCAATTGCCCATTTACTTCCTCTTGTTCAGAGGGTATGCACATTAGGGACTTGGGCAAGATTGGCTTGAATGCCATCTCCATTCTGGTCTGACCATCTGCCTTTTCAAAGGCTTCAATAAGCTTGTGTGCCACTTCCTTCATGAAGTTCTTATTCATCAACGTGGCAAATGCGTATTGCTTAGTTGGAAACATTGCATGCACATAATTCTCCAAGTCAAATGCTCTTGCTCTTCTGGTAGGGTGATCAGTGACCCTTGTGATCTCAAATAGATCAAAGCATATGAGTCTCTACCATTTCTTGAAACACTTTAGATGCTTTGGCAGAGTATGAGCCATGAAAAATAGAAGTAGATCCTTGTTCAAATCTTCAGGAACCACTAAGGCACTAGCTTGAGCCCGAAAGAGAGAGTTTTGAGTTAGTTTCAAAACTTTAGTAGATATCTGGGTGTTAGAGTAGTCAAGTATCTGTGTTACCTGTGCAACAGCAACAGGCTCAGAAGGTTGGACTACTGAGGTTCCAGGTGCCTCAGATATCTTGATGTGAGGAGGATACTTGGAAGTCTGATCCTCCGCGTCCTCTCTTTTTGTTTGAACCTGAGAATAAAATATAACATAACACTTAGGAATTTATCAGGAGAGAAACACTTAGACAATTTGATATCTGAGATGTCAATTACCTCCACAGTAGGAGGTTCAAACACTTGTCTCTCAGAAACTTGTGCAGTTTCTGGTATTCTCTCTGGTGATGAAGGCTTGGTGGCCAACATCAATTTCCATTGGTTGAGGGGATTGAATGGACAATTCCCCAGCAACTTCTACTTCTGTTTGAGCCTATGAGTAGAAAGTGTTAAGTATTTAGAAAAATGATCAGAGTAACATTGTGAAGAATATAGATATCTGAGATATTTACCTTCTCAATAGAAGGCTCAGATACTTGTTCCTCAGAGACTTTGTGAGTCTCTGGTTGATTCTCTGATGAGCTAGGCTTCTCAGACTCATCATTCTTCTTCTCAGTTGGAGCCTATTAGAAACAGTCACTTAATTAGTTAAGTATTTTATATGTTTCGCATCTATTTACTTACTTTTGAGGGGCATATTAGCATATATCTGAAAAGTAATATCTTAAGGAACTCTCTATCACCTGTAGCACAGGCTCAGATTCCTTAAGAGGTGAGGCTGTGGTAGCCTCCTTCTCAGTCTCTGAGGCAAGCTTTCCAGCTTCCTCTTTTTCTTGTGTTTCTAATCCAGTCTGTAACAAAGAAATTTTAATAAGTGACAAGATTTAAGCATAAGTTATCACAAGTAAAGAGTTAAACCATTCAGCTACCTGAGCTTTGTCAGACTGACTGGTCTCTGGAACTTGTGAAGTTTCCATGCGTTGGTCTTGTTGTTCTTAGACCACTTCTTTGTTGGAAGTTTGAGGTACTTCAGACCTATCCTGAGTGTGCAACTCAGTAGTCTCCCCTGGTTGATCATTCTGAGCAGATGCCTCAGTTTGATCCCTCTCATTGAGTTAGGGAACCTGCTCTTTTACAGGATTTTCTTCAGCAAGGAAAGATGCTGGTATCTCATGCTGTAACTCAAGTATCATCTCTACAGAATCCACTATTGGCTGTTGTGGTTGGTGTGGTGATTCTAATATGGATGAAGAAGGTGATCCTGTATGGGGGCCTATCCAGATCTGCTTGAGACAGACATTCAAGTGTTGAGGCAACACTAAGTTGCCACTCATCAGAGCATCTTCAATATGCTTAAGTGTTACTTGCTCTGATGGTTTGTTTTGTCTAGTGACCTTGGACACAATTGCTTCTTCAGCAACCTTTGAACTAGTTGCCTTCTCAGCAACCCCTCCACTCGTTGCTCTTTCAGCAACCTTGGGGATTATGGCTCCCCCCTCATCTTCAGATTCCTCATCGAAATCTAGGACTGAATTATCAACAATCCCTGCTGCTTCTGCAGAGAGTGTTTGAAGTTTCTCACTGCTTTTATCAGCATTGATAAGTTCATTAGCAAGGCACTCTGCAGCATTGATGAGTTCAACAGCTGTGGTCTTAGCATCATTGATGAGTTCATTAGCAGTGTGGTCAGACATCTGAGAGTTGACATCCACAATGGGTATGCCTACTGATTTGCTAATAGACTTCTTTCGTGAACTTCTAGGCTTTTTGGTCACAACGGAACCCTCAGATACCTCATCAGTCTTTCGTTTCTTGTAACCTTTCTGAGATGCAGTAACCTTTTTCATCATGTTTATATACTCATATTTGTAGAGTAGGTTACTATTGGCAATGTCTGCCGTCTCTCTGAGCTCAATGCCAAGACACTCCAGTAAGTATCATATCTTAAATCCATAGCTTACTGTGGCTTTTGGCTCAGCAAGGCCCTTAACGATTTTAGGCAAAAAGCCTTGTATCTTTTTCAAAAATTTCATGAAGGCGTACTTCCCCCAATTAAAAGGGTTTTCCAGCCTTTTATTTTGTTGATTCAACAAGAACATCATCATCCAGCGTTCTTGGCTTATCTTGTCAGCTCCTCCTCGTAGACCATCAAAGCATCTGTGAAGGATACATGCCAACACATCCTAGTGGACCAACAGATGTCTGGTCCTTATGTCAGCAAGCTTAAAGTCTATGGGTGTGTCTGGCTTGTCAAGATCACACACATCACTGTAGAGATTTTTGACACCCTCAAGGGGATCTTCATCGCTGGTGTCAATTTCAAAATTCTTTCCAAGATTTTGAAGTTCAAACAGCTCACAGAAAGTTGTTTCGTCCAACAGGATTTCCTATCCTTGGACATTAGTCTTGATAGACACTGTCTCAGTGCCTTCAGAGGCTTTGGAAATAATCGTGGAGTTGTTGTAAAACTCTAGGACATCCAGTGAAGAAACTCCACTGGGAAAAGCAGATAGAAAGCCCTTGATTTGTGCCTTTTCAAGCATATCAAGTACCAACTTCCTGTCAGCTTGGTTTTCAATTGCAGCAACGTGGTATTCATCAATCATGGCACCACCCCAAATCATCCTGTGATTTGAAGTCCAATGATCAGGATTGAACTCTCCAATCAACCGATTGTTTGTTATAACCAACACTGGTGCTTGCTTTTTAGCAGTACCAGAGGTAGTAGCTTAGGATTTCTGGGTAGAAGCACGTTTTGGAGCCATCTATTTAAATAGTGAAAGTTTTTGAAAGTCAGAAAGAGATTAAGGTGTGAGTTTAGTGATTCTTTGCAGAATAACTAAGCGAAGAACAGAGATTTGCAGAAAACTTTGAAAGATTTTTGCTATTTCTGTGTAAGTGTGAATGTTGGATTAGGAGAAAGTGATTTCTTTTGCCAAAATCCTATATATATAGCATCTTACTCTCAACAGACATATACATACAAATTGATTTTGTACATATGTATCTGTGCAAATGCAGAAGGTCGTGGGTGAAAACTACTTTGCATTAAATGCTAGTGGGCCATAACTTTTTTTTTTTTACAGTCCACTACTTTTTAGCAAGATTAAATCATGGCCATTGAATCTGGAACGCCTATTTCATCAAGGGCTGGGATTGCTTTTCCAGCAATTATCTCAATCACTTCATGTAATCGAGCCCAATTAATGAGCTTTGGCGAGTAGCTATCTGAATCACATTTCTTCTGTGTGACTAAGGGACAGTTTTGTTTTCTGAATTTATCTTCAAAAAATACATCTGTTCATATATTTCACAAATATGGAAATAATACACAACACGGGAGAGTAGTTGACTACGGATAGTTGTACTACTTTCTTCTTTTGTGTTCCCCTTCACTAGGTGATCTAGATATCTGAGTACCTGTCTCAGAAATCTTCATATAGCCATTTTACCCTTTAACCTTTGATATATGAGTACCCATCTTAGATATCTTTTTGCTATGTGTTTCATCTTTTGTCTTTGATATTCTGGATTCCTGTTTCAGATATCTTATCTCTTCTTTTCCCTTCTCAATCATACTGAGTTCCTGTCTTACTCACACTTTTAGCTCCTTTTAGTATATGAGTTCCCGTCTCAGATACCTTTTTTCCTTGAATATCTGGATGCCTGTTCCAGATATCTTTCTCCTTTCTGAGTTTCCGTCTCACAGATTAGAACTTTTCAGTTCCTTTGGTAGCTCCATTAACCCATGACTATGTCTCAAGGTTAAGAACCTGCTTTCTTGCAAAGGCTTTGTAAAGATATCTGCAAGTTGGTCTTCAGTACCAATTTTGAGTATCTCTATATTGCCTTTTTCAACATGATCTCTAATGAAGTGGTGTCTAACATCAATGTGCTTTGTTCTTGCATGAAACTTAGCATTTTGAGTTATGGCAATAGCACTTATGTTGTCACAGAATAGGAGTTTTCTCTTCATTGATCTCATAGTCTCTGAGTTGTTGTTGTATCCACAATATCTGTGAAGCACAACACCCAGCAACAATATATTCAGCCTCTGTGGTAGATGTGGCAATTGAGTTTTGTTTCTTGCTGAACCATGATATTAATATGGCACCAAGAAATTGACAAGTTCCTGATGTGCTTTTTCTATCAAGCAATGATCCACCATAGTCAGCATCAGAATAGCCAGCTAAACTCAATCAACTGTCTTTTGGATACCACAATCCAACTTCTACAATACCCTTTACATACCTTAATATTTTCATAGCAATGTTGTAGTGTGATTGCATTGGATTTGTCTGATATCTAGCAAACATTCCAACTGCATATTGAATATCAGGTGTACTTGCAGTGAGGTATAGTAGAGACCCAATCAATTTCCTATACTTGTGTTCTTCAACACTCTTGTGAGATTCAGTATAGGTCATTTTGGTCCCAATGCTCATAGGTATCTTAGCATTCATTTTAGAAGGCTTTAGATTAAACTTGTTGAGCATATCTTTTGCATACTTTATTTGACTAATGAATATTCCATCATTAAGTTGCTTGACTTGCAGTCCTAGGAAGTAGTTTAATTCTCCCATCATGCTCATATCAAATTTACTTTTCATGAGCTCAGCAAAGTCTTCACAAAGTTTATTGTCTTTAGATCCAAATATAATGTCATCAACATATACTTGAACTAAAAGTAGTTTCCCTTCATGGTTCAAAGTAAAAAGTGTTTTATTAACACCTCCTTTCTTGAAGCCACTCTCCAGCAAGTATTTGGCTAAAGTATCATACCATGCTCTTGGAGCCTATTTTAGTCCATACAGAGCTTTCTGAAGCTTATAGATCATTCTACTTTCTATGGAAACTTCAAAGCCTGGTGGTTGTTCAACATAGACTTGCTCAGCAAATTCACCGTTTAAAAATGCACTTTTGACATCCATTTGATAAACTTTAAAGTCTTTATGAGCTGCAAAGGCTAGAAATAGTCTAATTGCATCCAATCTTGCAACTGGAGCATATGACTCATCAAAATCTAGTCCTTCAGTCTGGGTGAATCCTTTGGCAACCAACCTTGCTTTGTTTCTGATTATTTCACCAGACTCATTCATTTTGTTTCTGAAAACCCACTTGGTTCCAATTACAGATATTCCATCAACAAATGGAACCAGTTTCTAGAATTTGATTCTCTCAAATTGATCCAACTCTTCTTGCATTGCAGAGATCCAATCTTGATCCTTCAATGCTTCTTCTATAGTTTTAGGTTCAATGTTTGAGATGAAACATCCATAAAGAGAGTCAGCAATTTCCCTCATAGTTCTAAACCCTTGGTCTAAAGGACCAATCACATCCTTAGCAGGATGATTTATTATCCATTTCATAATGGATTTTGAACTAGTAGGATCAATATCATTTTGATCTGAATGGGAATTAATATGATCTTGAGAGGATACTTGTGCAGTATCTGAGATATCTGGCACACGGGAAATGCCATAGATATCTGACACTTTTTCAGTGTTAGAGGTATCTGGCATTGGATTTTCAACAATCTCATTCTCAGAAACCTCTTTATGATGAAGGTTCTCAGTAACCTGTTCCATTTCTGGAATTCTCATAGGAAATTCTTCATCATGTCTTAGAGTCATCTGGTTGTTACTAAGCAATGGTTGCTTTTCATCGTCAGAGTCATCCTCTAAGTGAATGAGAGAGTTGTTTGCTTTTGAGGATTCTTCTTCAGAATATTTAATCATTAGTTCTTTGAACTTATCTGAGAGTTCTTCACTCAAGGGTACTTTTTTGTTTCCTTTGTAGAAAACTACATGAACAAATTCTTCAATCTTTTGCGTTCTTTTGTTATAGATTCTGTAGGCTTTGCTATTCAGAGAATAACCAAGAAATACTCCTTCATCTGCTTTTGTTGAAATGTTCTCAAGTATTCTTTTCCATTGTTAAGAACAAAACATCTGCAACCAAACACCCTTAGATGTTTGATACTAGAGGGTCTACCAATCAAAAGTTCATAAGGAGTTTTGTCATGGTGTTTGTTAATCAAACATCTATTTTGAGTGTAGCAGGCTGTGTTAACAGTTTCAACCCAATAGATTTCACTTATTTCAGTGTCAGCAAGCATTGTTCTTACTGCTTCTTTTAGGGTCCTATTTTTCCTTTCAGCAATACCATTTTGTTGTGGTGTCCTTACTGAATATAGTTTATGTAGTATACCTTTGCAGGTACAAAACTCTTTTATGTACTAGTTCACAAACTCAGTACCATGGTCTGTTCTGATTACAGATACCTTATCATTTTTCATGACTTCCAGCTTATTCAGCAAGTTGGGTATTTCAACCCTTGCATCAAATTTTTGTTTGAGAAATACAACCCAAGTGAATCTTGAGTAATCATCAACAACAAACAGATCATACTTCTTTCCTGCATAGCTAGTTACAGAGGATTCAAAAAGATACATATGTAACATTTGTAGTGGCCTTTCACTGGAGTGTCTAGTTTTAGACTTGAAAGATGTTTTGGATTGTTTTCCCATTTGGCAAGCTAAGCATATACCATCTTTTCTATATACCATTTTGGGTAAACCAACCACCAATTCTTTCTTGGCTAGCTTGTTCAGAGTTTTGAAGTTCAAGTGACTCATTATGTTATGCCATAGCCAGTTTTCTTCAGTGTGGCCAGATTGACTCACCATGAGACATTCTTCAGTTGTGGCAGATGCCCAGTCAGCAACATAAAGATTTCCTTTCCGCCTAGCAACCAAGATTGTCTGCATTGACTTATTGTCAATTAATTTGCATAGTTTTGACTTGATCTTTACTGTGAACCCTTTGTCTACTAATTGACTCATGCTTAAGAGATTATATTTCAATCCCTTTACATGTAGTACTTTAGAGATTGTAAGAGCTCCAAGCTTCAGATTGCCAAAACCTATGGTTGGATTTTCATCTCCTCCTGCAAATCTAATAAATGGTCCTTTATTGCATTTTTTGTAGTTAACCAGATTTGCTTTGTCTCCTGTCATGTGTTTCCCACATCCACTATCATAATGCCACGTCGGGTTCTTCCTCAGAGTGTTCTGCACAAAAAAGGAAACATGGAGTTAGGCTCTCATTCCAACAATGGAACCTTCTGGACTAAAGAATCTCCCTGTACAAATCCATTTCTGAATGAACTTCCTTGGAGTATTATTTTGTCTTGTTGGAACATAAGGAGAAATTTTAGGTAAATGATTAGTGTCATTATCATTTAAAGCTATTTTCCTTCTTGGTGTGTTCCTTGGTGCTCCTCGTGGTGCTTTCAAATACCTGTCGATTCTTGAGTCGCTTTTGACAAAGAACTTAGCTTTCCTTGCCAGATTTCTTCTAGCCCTGGCATTCAGAGTGGTCGCAACCTGTTCATTCTTCCACTTCTGATGATTACTATGCGAAATTGCTTTCATCCAATGTACTTGCTCTTGTTTGTACTCACGAGCGAGTTGTTTCCCGATGGATTTATAGCCAATGCCATTTCGAGCACCTGGTGCTATCTGAGTTCTCTTCTCAGCAGCTTTGCTAGTCTCTGGAACGTCTTTCTTTCCAGAAAATGTGATGTTAGAAAATTTGCCCGCTCCCGCAATTTTTCCTTTCTGAGAGACATAGAACTGTGGGTGATTACACTTTTCAGTGTTATGTTTCTTTACAGAAACGTTCCCAACAGTTTTCTTTTGGACTTGTTTTTCCCACAAAGGTTTGGTCGCAACTGCCTTTCCTTTGTCAACAACCTTAGCTTTCTGACCAATGCTGTAGGTTATTCGAGAACCATCTTGCTGAGCACTAACAAACGCTATTCTTTCGTCACTCTTATTCAGAGTAGTAGAGCTATTTGTTTGTGTGTCCAGCCCAAGTCCTCCCTTTTCTGAAGGATCTCTTAAAGAAGAGTGTACTTCAGTAAGAGTGTCACTAGCTTGGGCATAGGATTGAAAAGATAGTTCTTTCTTCTTGAGTTCCTCATTTTCAGAAAGAAGATCTTTATTTTCCTTTTGGAGTATATCCATTGCCTTTCTGTGTAACTTCTCCGTCTCAGTTATCTGTGCTTTGAGAAATGCATTTTCAGCATCCTTTTTCTTAGATATCTTGAGTAATTGTGAATTTTCCTTCTCAAGAGAATTCTTTTCTTCTTCAAAAATGTCGGCTCTAACTCGGACCATTTGAAATTCTCTTTTGTAGAGATCAAGT
The DNA here is from genome assembly GCA_026545765.1 of Plantago major. Taxonomy (NCBI): domain Eukaryota; kingdom Viridiplantae; phylum Streptophyta; class Magnoliopsida; order Lamiales; family Plantaginaceae; genus Plantago; species Plantago major. The sequence goes on from CM048839.1 coordinate 74,055,564, forward strand.
TCACTTCTGAGATATTCTAAATTTCTGATTTCTTCCTCATCACTCTCATAATTTATGAAATGAGTAATGTTGTTTACCTCGTCAGCCATTAGGCTAGGCTCAATGTTGGAGCAATCTGGATAGATCTCCTCAGCAACACCACATAATTCCCTTTTCTTTGGACCAAAGTCAACCAATTCATGACTGATGCCACATAATTCTGGAGAAGGTAGTTTGGAGTCATCTGAGTCTTCTTCCTCAGATTCTGACTCAATATCAAGAGCATCCAGATAGATTTGAATCTTTTTCCTTTCTTCAGTGAGCATAGCTCTCTGACCTCTCTTGAAGTTTCTTCTATCTTTCTTGTCACCTGTCTTTAGCTTATTGATAACAGTGCAACCTCTTTTAAAATGATCAGGTTTCTGACAATAGAAACATATATCGTTTCCGATTTCTGCTCCTTAGTACTAGATGCTTGCTCAGCCGACTTGTTCAGCGAGCTTGACAGCTGCATATTTTTGTACTGGTGATAGTTTGAGCCTAGATGCTTTTTCAACTTCTCTTTGTCTTTTCTTCTCTCAATCTCCCGACAGACATATTTTCTCATTTGCTTCACAGCAAGAGCATCTTCCTCAGATATTTCTTTGGTATCCTTCTTTTCAGAAGTACCTTGTGTTACTAAAGCAACATTGTGAACTTTCTCAGCAATCATTTGTTATCTCTGAGTGGTTTCATAGTTGAAAGTAGCTAAGTGGGAAAAGAGTTCTACTGGAGTGATATTTGGCATTCCTTGGTTGAAATAAAAGTACTGAGTATGTTCACAGTTTTGATTCAAGCTTCTCATGATAGTCTAAACCTTTTCAAAGTTAGAGTATCTCTCACTTTCACCAAGTGCAGCCATTTCACTCATCAATGTTGTGAGCTGGAAATCTAGTTCTCCAAGAGTCTCTATGGGACCTTGTTTAAAGTTTTGGAATTTGAGCTTCAACACTTCGAACTTATTTTCCTTTGTTTTCTGATTGTCGGCACAGATTTCTTCAATCAGTTGCCAGGCCACTTTCGCCGTTTTTGCACCCCACAGTTTACATTGTATGTGCTCTGGAGTGGAACGGATTATGATATTGCAAGCCTGAACATCTAGTCGATTTCTCTTGGCATCTTCCGTTGTCCAGAGCTCTCTGGGCTTTGGCTCATAAACAACTTGACCAGTAGGTCTTCCACTGAATGACACACCTGTTTGTGAGGAACCACCACTTGGTTCTTCATCAGTGGGAACTCTGTCTCTACCATTAGAAACCTCCATGACCTGCTTGAGTTGTTGAATGACTATGGGGCCATTATTTATTACTTAGATCATTTCGTCACTGATGGCTTCTTGGTGGAGCATCATGTTGTTCTTCCATGTCTCATAGTTCTCTGGCTTGAGAATTGGAGCGTTACTTAAAGACATCCTGCAGAAAACACACTAAACAGACAAATCAAGTGTAGGTGAAAAGCATTTAGTGGTCACTTATCTGGGATCTAGGTTCAGTGCAGAAGGCTTGGGAACCTCCTGCTCTGATACCACTTGTTGGTCCAGATAACGACAATGGAAAAGACTAGAGGGGGGGGGGGGTGAATAGTCTTTTACAACTTTTGTCGATAAACATAATTTCTCAGATATCTGATACTTAATTTCGGAGAGCGAAAAACTTTTCTGTGATAAGTGCACGTGCTCAGCAAGATATAATATGTTTAAATACTTAGCAGGATAAAGAGAACGATAAGTAAATTGCTGAAAGTAAATCACACGTCTTTTATAGTGGTATCTGAAGGTGGCGTAATCCTTCAACTAATCCACTTCGGCCTTTGTCAGACCTGGAATCCACTAAGACAGATAATTGAGTTCACCTTACAAATATCTTCTCTTGATTCCTAAATACACTAGGTTCCCAACCAAGTGTTCCCCCTGAGTTATTCCCCGGCTCCCAGCCAAGTACTTCCTATACTCAGAACCCTTTGAGCTGTTCCTTAGTTTCCCAAACTAAGTACTTCCTATGCTCAGTAACCTTGGAGTTATTCCTTAGTTTCCCAAACTAAGTACTTCCTGTACTCCACGCCGTTTAAGGTGTTGGTTATGATGGTTTGTCAGGTCAGTAGTTTTACTAACTTTTCAGTTATTTGGGAATACTCTATAGAACAAGAATCACTTAACACACTTCACAATGTGTGGTGATATGTTCTTTACTGACCCAAGTCTATGTTAAATGTTCTGGAGAATGAAACTTAGATACTTGATCTTTTGATTCAACTCCTTCTGTCACGCCCCTGACTTTTTTCACCTCATAAGCATGTTTAAATATATATTTTAAGCAAATTTTAATATTTTGATATGTGTTACACGCGTGGCATTATTTGTGAAAAAGTGAATCGATATTATGTGATCATAATTGAATTCTAATTGTTATCGTTGTTTTATATAGTTTTGGGCCGGCTTGTTACTAGTTTTAAGTTTAACCGTTTTGTATCCAAGGTCGGCCGGTTGGTTTCTAATTCTTCTCCTTCGGCTCGTCATCTGCATATCATTCATGAAAAGACTTTTGTTCTGTAAAAGCTTATTTACTGCATAAAGTTTCTGAAAATGTATTTTGCTTGCATGCATAAGAAATTGTGGTCAAAGTACTTCCTTTTAAAGCTTCCGCGCGTCGTAAATATAATTTTACTGTCGGTAATTATCTGTGAAGGTGATAGGGCGTCACAAGTTAGTGGTATCAGAGCCCCAGGTAAGGGTTCTGCTGATAGTTTGCATGACATGTGCATGATGAGCCTGGGTATGGGTTCTGCTGACAGTTGTTTGACACATGCATTAGATTAGAGCCTTGGGTATAGGTTCTGTAGACACATGCATAGCAAGTGGTATAGATTGTGAAACATTAAGATGCATTTCATGATGAGTACATGTTTTCGAGGGAAAGGAGCAGCCGAGCCAGAGTCACATTCATGTGCATCTTATTTGAAGCTAGGTGAGTTATGATCTGCTTAATTGTTGAAAGTGCATATATGTTTTAAAGTGTTGCTGAATGTATGTCTTGATTTAAAACTTGTTACTTGAAATTAAGTAAAGGTCTGTTACTTGAAAAATTTCGGGGACGAAATTTCTTTTAGTGGGGGAGAATTGTCACGCCCCTGACCTTTTTCACCTCATAAGCATGTTTAAATATATATTTTAAGCAAATTTTAATATTTTGATATGTGTTACACACGTGGCATTATTTGTGAAAAAGTGAATTGATATTATGTGATCGTAATTGAATTCTAATTGTTATCGTTGTTTTATATAGTTTTGGGCCGGCTTCTTACTATGTTTAAGTTTAACCGTTTTGTATCCAAGGTCGGCCGGCTGGTTTCAAATTCTTCTCCCTCGGCTCGTCATCTACATATCATTCATGAAAAGACTTTTGTTCTGTAAAAGCTTATTTACTGCATAAAGTTTCTGAAAATGTATTTTGCTTGCATGCATAAGAAATTGTGGTCAAAGTACTTCCTTTTAAAGCTTCCACGCGTCTTAAATATAATTTTAATGTCGGTAATTATCTGTGAAGGTGATAGGGCATCACACCTTCACAGATAGCAATGCTTGTTAATGATCAGGACACTTAGAACTTTCGTGCTACATAGAATTCAAGAGATTAGTCGCAAATGTAAGCTAAAGAGTAAGTAGTTTGAAGGCTTGTATGCTTGAATGAATAAGTTCGTTCTGTGTGTAAGTTCAAGGTGTTCAGTGTGTATTTCAAGCATCCTAAGTGGTGATATTTATAGTTGAATTTGAAGCCGTTTGAATAGTATCCGTTAGGCTCAATTCAAATTCAAACTATTGATATCTGAAAATAGTACTGTAGAAGATGTTGTCCCTTTTCAGAGATTTTCTCTTTTGTTCAGATGTCTCTGTCTGCACATTTATTGCATTGTACTATTTTTGTCCTGTAGTGCCAATGGAACTATGCACGCTTTCTGAAGCATTGCATGTCCTTTTCCAGAGAGCTTCACATCTCCAGATACCTGTTGAAACATTGTTTCCCAGAAACATAGTTTTATCCAAGGAATCTGAGTGCAGGTTTCTGTGGGCAATTTTCCTTGTTCAGAAACCTTGTGTTCTCAGATATCTTTTGCAAAACTTGTTTATTGAAAAACACTTGTTTCTTTAAGATATCTGGACATAGGTATCTGATGAGACCAATTTTCTTCGTCTTTAGCAATCTTGTGCTATCTTCAAATCTTCAAATTCGTTGATCTCACTTGTCGGATGCCTTCTTCTTGGTCTTCTCCAAAGATATAAAAGTTACATTCAGAGACCTAACATCCTATACAAGTTTTGCTAGACTAACATACTTAGTGATTTTCCTCTTTTACAGTGTTCAAGTGAACCAAGAGTACTAACCACCTTTCTGAGCTACGATAAGTCATTAGGTTGCTGATCAAAATCTAAACAGATATTTCGAACACAAAACATTCGAAAATGCATTGGTTGTAGTCAAATTCAAGTTTTTAGGACAAATAACTGTGACGAGCGTATGAACAATGGGTTGAATCCGTGCATGATTTATCTGAACTACTACCGTATTCATTGTTTTCCTTAATCAAATACAAAAGAATCTTTATGCACTTAGTTTAATTTATTTTATTTTTCAAAAATCACCAACAACTCGATTATACTTTGCAAACATTCACGTTTTAACACTTTAAACGCTAAGTTGCCTAGTTAACTCCTTGAGAACGATCTCATAGTTAAAGCTTTTTTTTTAATTAAAATAGGAGGTTTATTCATACTGAAAAAGTACAATCATGGGGGTTTATAAGAACCCATGGACATCAAACTCAACAATACATTGTTTTTCCAAATTCTAGTAATCCAGTAGTTAGCACAAATATCCAGTATGAGCAAAAATCCTATCGCTCTAATCCCACTAACTACACTGCTATTTCTAGACAAAAGGCCCTCATGCCGGCTATGCAGACCAAAACAATCTCGCTTTAAAAATCCTTTGTCAATGACACCAACAAAGCTAGTAGATATACTACTTCCAGGAGGCCTCAAACCCAATCTCATAGTTAAAGCTTGTTACGCAACAATGCTTTAGTTACTTTTTACTTTTTAAAGAGTACTAATTTGAGCACATCAAATTTGTCGCCGCTGCCGGGGAGTTAACTCCTACTGTAGCGTTTAGGAGTGTTTAATCATTTATGTTTGTTTGTTATTGATCTGTGTTTTTTATTTTCTGGGACTAACAAAAATTAAATTTTGGTTGAGATTTTCTGCTAGTATAGTTTCAGGAATGGCAAGATACGGAGATTATTACCAACCTGGGATCCTGCAGAATCCCCAGGCAAATCAGAGGTGCAGCCTGTGTGGTAATCATGGACATGATGCTATTATGTGCCGATTTCCAGAAGCAATGGCTGAGAACTACACTAAGGTAGTCAACCGGGTCCAAACCATACAAAAGGGAGTCTGGGTGCCGAATAACAACCTGAGCTATTGTAACAATTTCTATGAGAATGCCCATAAACCAATCAAATTTCACCAAAACACCAGCATGAGCAGGAACCTTTAGAGCAGAGGCTAAGGTGCTTTATGGATGATCTGAGTAGTTCTACTACAACTGAGGGAAGGCTCAGGAGAGGATAGACAAGTGTGCAGAATGGATGGAGCAATCCCAAAAAAGGCTCGAGGAGGCTATCGGACAGTTACTTGCGAGAGCTCGACAACGAGAGGCTGGTAAGCTCCCTGGTACCGTGGAGAAGAGCTTCTTGGTGAAGCTTACTATTAGTGAGGAGTTGACACCATCTGCACAGGTAGCATAGGTTGAAGGCACCCCTTGTTCTTGTTTCCATGGAAGCGGTGTGATTTTGGAGGTGCAGTCGACTACTAAATTGGGTTCAGCTCAGATTCTCGAGTCACCCGCTTTGTTGGGTTTAGAGGTTCCAGTAGACAAGGCGATTGAGAAACCGACCGACACAGTGCCACAGGTAATTCCCAAGGGAGGTAAAAGACTCGGTGATTCTGACAGTTTCGACTTGGTAGTTGGGATAGGAGAGATTCCTGATGCAGTTGGGATTGTAGACACTGGGTCGAGTTGCAACCTGATGACATTTGGTACCTATGAGGAGCTAGGGCTGAAGGGCATCAGATCGGTTAAATGCATGATGTTACTTGCAGATGGATCCCGAAGACGACCAATGTGTTTGATAGAGGGCGTCATGGTTAACTTGGATGGAGTCGAGTTGCCTACTGACATCGTGGTGATTGAGTCACCCCCACGTGTGCCCGGTGCCAATGAAAGGGATACAATGCTGCTAGGTCACCCCTTCATCAAAGAGACCTGCATGGTGATCGACCTCCACTCCCGTACCTGCACATATGAGGTATAAGGCAAGCAATGAAAGTTGCTAGCCTATTCTGATCCCAAATTACTTGTTGCACAGGATAGAAGGAAGAAGTATATAGGGGCTTTCACTGGACCCCTGTATATTTATTCTCATTTGCAGGGTAGGAAGATAGCTTGGAAGACTGGGAAACCTTTTGGTTCTCAGTGATTGAAGGCGCTGATGCGCTCAGAAATTACTACTTATATTAATCAAGTAGAAAAAGCGATTGTTGTAGACAATGCTCATAACCACAGTATCATTCTCTCGAGGAGTTGATCAAGTTAGTTCAAGTAGAAATAGACTCGTTTGCATTCATCGTAAACAAATAGTTGGAGTTGGTGATACTTCTACCTTAGCATAAAATCAAACAATTACAAGACAAGGTAATGCCTAGACCATGAAATTCTACAAACAAAAGAAGATAATAAATCCTTTCATGGAGTGTGCTTATACAAGAGGACCAATTAAGGTTACCTAGTCACAGATCATCGCCCTGCTATTGCTAATTTAACCAAATAAGGGCTACAAGTACATATGAACTACAAAAAGCCTGTCACTAGCTATGCATTCATCCAGATATAGCCTAATTAATGATAACGATAAAAGCAAGTTCACACTGGTACAACATGCGTTCCGTAATCACAAGTAACAACCTGTCACGTACAAAAAATAAAGGAATCTACCAAATTTTGCACGATTGATACCTAGATACGTCTAGGACACGAGACCGTCTGAAAGGAAATAAGCTTCAATTGACAGAGAGATTGAATCTCTAGATTGTTTACAATGCTTGAATTGAAAGAAAATATAGCTAAGAGTTATGAAGATATGAAAAATACACTGATACAAGGGGTCTATTTATAAGACCAAGGAAGTAGAAATTCAAAATAATGGGAAATAACTGCCAGAAATCGTGTGTTGAACTGGTCTTGGCAGAACTCACCGCGGTGAGCCTTCCCTTCCTTCCTTGCTTGCCGCGGTCTGCTTCTCTAGATTTAGTTCGTAATCTGTTTAAGCTTTCTGGACCGCGGTGAGCCTTCGTGTTGAGGGAGCTCACCGCGGTGAGGTACATATCCGGCAACGTCTCCATTTTTCCCACTTCTTCCTATTTTCACTCCCTTTTCTCAACCTCCATGTCACCACTTTGGAGTAATGGCCCACTTCTTGGCCTTCCGTGCTTCTAGAAGCTTTGGGGAAGCTTGAAATTACACAATGGTTCTCCATCTTGTTGTCTTTACCTTAAAAACACATAAAAAGTACAAAAACACCCAAAGGTGAAAATGAACTAAAACACTAACAAAAAGGCTAAAGGACAGAACAAAATACGACTAAAAAAGACTAAATAAGTCGTTGAAATTTCCACTCATCAAACTCCCCAAACCGAACCTCTGCTCGTCCTCGAGCAAACAAGACTCTAAAACGTCCTAGAAAAGAAAATACACAAAGACACGACAAAACATAGAAGAGTTCAATCAACAAGCTACCAGAATAACTATTGCAAGAGTCAAGCCTAAAACTGATGCAAACTTGTATCCCCTTTAATGTTAGCAAGTAGCTTAGCAAAGATCACAATCTTCCGGTTCACAAGTAAATAGAACTTCGACTTACCCTAGCAGTCCCTCTCAAAAAGGATAATATAAGTGCAACTCAAGTCTCTCTTCTAAAAGTGTCCAGTAAATAAGGGTATTCGCTTAAGACTTAATTTAGGAAGGTGACAACAAACTTCACAAAGCTGCCACTAATATTACATGCTTTTGCACTTAATTCAAACGAATCAGAAAGGACTTTGTTGTGAAAAGGGGTCGAAATCAATACAAGGAATAGAATAGCTACCGTTCTCGTGCTTTGCTCTTTTTGCACGTTTTATTTCTCTTTTTTTTCTTGTGCTTTGCTCTTTTTGCACATATTTTCTTTTCTTTTTTTTTTTAATTTTTTGACTCAATTTTGCAAGTATTCCCCAGTAGGTTGCTCAAGATCCGCACTTTTGTGCGTGTCGGTTTGGAGTACACCCCATCAACCCTTACAACATACGAGAACCGCCCACGCACTGGCTTATAGGTAGTATTTGGCATGCAATTTGAGAATAAAACTGTCAACCCTCACAGCATTGGCAAAAAAAATCCCCGCGTTGGTTTATAGGTAGTATTTGGAAATGCCCAACACGATCACAAGGATCCTGGGAAAACACTTTTGAGATTTTTCTTTTTTCTTTTTTTAGAACGACAACAAGCAATACAAAACAGGTTTTCAAAATCAACCAAAAGCTGAAATATAGAAAGGAGTGAGCCTGAGTATGAAGTACCTAGTACCCTTCTCCCCAAACTTGTTCCTTGAATGGGTTTGGGAATCAAGACAAGTCAAAATGCCGTTCGTCAAACTTGTTTTAAAAAGAGTGCACATGTATATGAAGTGGCGCAAGAATTTTCCTTGCTCATCCTACTAGAATCACACATTTGCCGGTACAATATTTTTTTATTGGCTCAAATAGGCTTCTCACCGGCTTTTTTATTGCTAGAATAGGAAGACTTTCTATTTACAAGTGAAACAGACTAAAGCAAAAGTGGCTAACATACCACACCACATAATCACAAGAGCGGCTAACATACCACTCAACACCACCAAACTAAAAAGAAAAGACACATATTGAATAGCTAGACCCTAGCATAAAGAATAACTAAAAGGATAAAGTTGTAGAGTTACCGCCCATAGTATGCCTCAGTCGGCATGATCAATCAAAGGAGGGCAGACCGTGGGGTCCAGATGAAGATCCTCCTCCACAGTACTGCTGCCACATGCTCTCCTCTCTCTCCAATCTCCTCTATGTTCTCGCATCCAACTCTCGTAGGGCTGCCAAGTTGGAGAACTGCTCTGTTCCCAACTATCCATCCTCTGAGTTAGGTTAGTGGCGTACTGATGCACTTGTGCTACCTCTTGAGAAAGGTTTTGGGAGCTAGTGTTGAGCGCACCATATTGAGTAAGAAATTCGTTGTGATGTTCCTCGATGGCATTGAATCTCGGACCAGCCCATTGCTCGAAATGAGCTTGTATCTCGTCAAAGTACCGAGAGTAGTTGGAAGGTACCGGCACCATGTTGTGCTTCCTGTTGGGTGCCTTCTTCAGTCAGGTGTTCCTGAGCTCCTGCTTCTTCAGCATAATCCGCGGGATCAAGCTCCTCTTCCACTTCCATGTCATCCACATCATTGCGAGCGTCGAACCCCTGCAAATCCTTCGTCGCATATCGAATTATGCTGTTCACATCTCTAGTTGACAATGGTTCCTTCAATTCCCCGCTTTTGGATATACCGGGAACTCAGGCTATTTCACACAATTGTGTAATGATGTTTGGAAAATCTAACCCCTTTGGTTTGTGGCGATGAATAAATATTTCCCCCACAATTACTTCCCCGATGTTGATGAAATCCCCCTCAATGAATGCTCCAACAAGTCTTGCAATAGGAGCCGGTATATGAGAGAAGTAGGTCAGTGGTATCACCGAGTACTGAAGCCAATGGGAGAGAACACGAGCCATTGGAAGAAGAAACCTCTTCTCCACCTTCTTCAATTGCACCGAGACAGGGCATACTGGGCTTGCCACCTTATAGAGATCCTCGTTGGTGAAGAAATCCCCTTGCGAACCATAGTAGTTGTAGACCCCCTTATCCCTGATCGGATCATACTCTTCATGGACTCCGAAGAGACGGTTGATGGCTTGAGGAGTGTACACGATGTTCTTCCCTCTCACCCTAACAACCCTGCTCTCATTACGCTCCACAAAGTTGATGTAGAACTCCGTAACAAGAGTTGGATCGAACTCACGCTTCACTTCTTCAAGAGTTCCCCATCCAAGATCGTCGATCCTCCTCCAAATCTGTCAAGCAATATCACTATGGTCGTGAGGAAATGAGATCCCCCTTTCCACAATTATGCTCCTTGGTATAGAGAAGTTTCTAACCCTGAATTTCTCTCCTTCGATAGAAAGAGCGAACCCATACTTATTTGGGCGAGGTGCTTCCTCGTCATTTTGCCTCCGAGTCCTACTCCCTGACCCTGATGCTTCGTTAGTTCCATGGGGAAAAACCACCTTTTTCTTAGGCATTGTCCTGCAAGAAACATGTTGGCACAACCCTTCACAATTATCACACCCAAAAACTTCACAGATAGCAACAATCATGCCTTATCCTATCCCACAAAAACATGTAGTTCATAGTGCATGCAATTTTTACCCTCCATTATTTCCCCAAACCAAAATTTCATCATACATTCAATCAAGAACGCCTTATCCTATACAATATTCAATCATTGCATAGTGCGTTCTGAACCCAAGTATTATCATCGATCACATACCATCACATCACATAAAAGATGAACCCAAGTATGTCTAAGAGTACCCACTAAGCATATTTTGCAAGAATCAAGCAAAAAGAGTTTGAACAAAGTATGTTACTTCAAATCAAGATAGGATAGCAACAAACAAGTCAAACAATTATAGTGGAACATCAATTAAACACCTATACATCAATAATTCTAAAAAAACCCCAAATTCAGTAACAAGTTAGGGTTTGAAGAGAATTACCTTGATTCCTATGCAATTGATGGATGAAAAGATGATTTGATGCTTGAATCAAAGAGATGACACTTGTAGCTTCGTAAAGATACCAAGATCAATTGTTTTGGCGATGAAATGAGGGATTTGGAAGATTTTTTTTTGGAGAAAATCGGACCACGTCGAGGAGAGAATGAGAGAAGTGAAGAAACATCGAGCACCCTCACCGCTCTTATTAACAGAGCTCGCTGCGGTGAGCTTGGACCTCGCCGCAGTCCACCAAATGCCGAAAAGTTTCGGTGTTTGTTGAACCGCGGTGAGCTGAGTTGCTCGCCGCGGTGAGTCCTACTGTTTTCGAAAAAATTCTTTTTTTTTTTTTATTTTACAATTATAAAAAGACTATCCTAAATGCAATATGTACAAAATAAATGCACCTATATCTATAAGGTTCGTACTTCTTATCTACAGGTGAAATGGGGTGATTGGATTCGGGCACATTTCATTCCACCACGTCGGTCTATAACGACTTGGAGGGCCATCCACGGTAAGCTCCCAGCCATGGATAGACTTCGTCTTATTGGTTTTGTGGGTCCATCCTTTTGTGTTTTTTGCAGAGCTGCAGATGAATGCATGGATCACCTCTTGGTTTCTTGCCCCTTTATTCAGACTACATGGGTCCGCCTTTTTGGCACTTTCCAGGTCCCGTATCGGGATTTTGCGATTATAAATGAGCTCCTTTTGTTTGCGATAGACAGAGTTTTTAGTCCCCAGATCCTTTCCCTTTGGCGACTTACTATTATTACTGTTATTTGGGTGCTTTGGCACTCCAGGAACAAGTGGATTTTTGATGGTGTTGATTTCTCCCGCCGTTCGATCTTGACTACTATTTGGGGTCTTGTTGGGGAGGCCAATTCACCTCCTCTAGGCACTATGTTTAATTCTCAGATAGATTTGCAGATTTTGCACTCTTTTAGAATCCGTGGTTGTCCTCGAAAGTCTCCGCAGATTATAGAGGTTCATTTGCAACCTCCCCTACCAGGTTGGACGAAATGCAACACGGATGGCAGTTCAAAAGGAGCTCCAGATGATTCTACGGCAGCCGGCATTTTTCGCAATTGCAGGGGCTTTGTTCAAGGATGCTTTGTATCTCAGCTAGGTTGCTTGTATGCCTTTGAAGCAGAATTGATTGCAGCTATGACTGGTATCGAAATTGCTCATGCTAAAGGCTGGAGGATGCTTTGGTTGGAAACGGATTCAACCTACGTGGCAGAACTTCTCCAATTCAGAGCGAGAACTGTCCCTTGGAGATATCGGAATCGCTGGTTGTTGGTTCTTTCTCTCTTGGAGGACATGGATTTTCGGGTCTCGCATATTTTTCGTGAGGGGAATGCTGTTGCAGATGCTCTATCTAATCAAAATATCGACGGGTTTTGGTCCTCATCACCGGATTGCATTCGTTCTCATATTTGTAGAGATATGTCTTGTCGGCCTTTTTACAGGTTTACGCAACATTAACGCTTGTGCACTCTTTTTCCCTGCCATAGGTTTTTTCCCACTGGGTTTTTCTATGGTAGGGTTTTAACGAGGCCTGCGGTTGCAACCGTGGGCATTTCTCGCCAACGGGTTATTGTGAAGTTTTGTTTACTTTTCTTTCACTTTGGTTTCTCTCTTGACTGCCCGCATATGGGATCAGCTTGAGAGTCTACCTGACTTTTTTCGTTGTTCTTCTTTTCTTTTCTTTTTTTTAATACAAGCTCGATTCATTCAAAAAAAAATGTCAAATGAAGAAGTCTATTCAGGATTTAAAAAAAAAATAGTCGTTAGCGTCGACTCTTCCGTTTCTTCTTACGGGTACTCTTTAAGCTTGAATTTCTCGACCATGTTTGCCTCATTGAATGGCTCTATGTATGGCTTCACTCTTTACCCATTCACCTTAAATGTTTCTCCGGTCTTTGGGTCCAGAAGTTCTACGGCACCATACGGTGCGACGTATACTATCTCGTGCGGACCGTCCCATCTTGACCTAAGCTTTCCTAGAAAAAATTTAAGACGTGAATTAAAAAGAAGGGCTTTCATACCTGGGACCAAGTCCTTTCAGAGTAGTCCTTTGTCATGATATGCCTTCGTTTTTTCCTTGTAAAGCTTTGCTTCTTGAATGCATTGTTCCTCAGTACTTCGAGCTAATTCAAATCGAACAAAGCGCCATGTTCAGGTTCTTGATTGCCCAAAGCGCCTTGCGCTCGAGTTCCACTGGTAAGTGGCAGGCTTTACCATAAACCAACTGGTAAGGAGTGGTTCCTATCACGGTTTTGTAGGTTGTTGTGTAAGCCCACAATGCATTTGAAAGCTTGCTAGCCCAATCCTTTCTGTTTGGCCTGACCACCTTCTCCAGGATGCTCTTGATTTGCCTGTTGCTCACCTCCACTTGACCTGATGTCTGAGGGTGGTATGGTGTTGTCACATGATGTTGCACTCCGTACCTTCTGACGGTTTCTAATGCTCTGTTGATGAAGTGCTTCCCACCATCACTTATAAAAAACTCTGGGCACTCCAAACCTCGGGAAGATTGTATTTGACAGGAATTGAGTAACGACTTTTGAGTCATTAGTCCTTGCTGGAACCACTTCGACCCATTTGGTGACATAGTCTACAGCTACTAAGATGTACTCGTGGCCTTCACTTTTAAGAAATGGCCCCATGAAATCTATTCCCCAAATGTCAAATGGTTCTACAACCAAGTTCCTAGTCATTGTCATTTCATTCCTCTTGGTTACGTTCCTGCTTCTTTTGCAATGATCACACCGCAAACAGAAATCATGACAGTCCTTATGCAGTGTTGGCCAGAAAAAATCCGAATGTAAAACTTTACGAGTAGTGTTTTTCCCTCCGTAGTGTCCCCCACATTCTAGAGCGTGAGAAAAACTCATGATGCTTTCCATTTCATTGTCTGGAATGCATCTCCTGACAATTCTGTCGCTACACTCTTTGAACAGATAGGGATCATCCCAGATGTAGTTCCTGCATCGCTTAGAAAAGTTCTTCTTCTGTTGTCCTGTCATGTTAGTCATAAAGGTATTCGTCGCTAGATAATTGACTATATCAGCATACCAAGGCTCTACTTTGACTGCAAAGAGTTGTTCATGGGGAAAATCCTCGGGAATTGGTTTTGAAGGCTCAATCGCATTAGGATTTATCCTTGAGAGATGGCCAGCAACAAGATTTTCCTTACCGCATTTGTCAACAATTTCAAAATCAAAATTCTGTAGCATAAGGATCCACCGAATAAGCCTTGGTTTAGAGTCATTCTTGGCCACAAGGTGTTTTATTGCCGCGTGATCCGTATGAATGATAAATTTAAACCCTTGAAGATAGGATCTAAATTTATCTAGAGCGAAAATCACTGCTAGAAACTCCTCGGTTGTGGTATAGTTGACTTGAGCTTCGTTCAGTGTTTTACTCGCATAGTAGATCACGTGGAAATGTTTATCCACTTTTTGGTCAAGAACAGCACCAATGGCAAAGTCCGATGTATCACACATAATCTCAAAGGGTAAAGACCAATCCGGAGCCATAACTATAGGAGCAGAGACAAGTCTTTCCTTGAGCGTGTTAAAGGCTTCTATGCATTTTACATTGAAATCAAAAGGCACATCTTTAGCTAAGAGATTGCTAATGCTCTTTGCTATTTTTGAAAAATTCTTTATAAATCTTCAATGAAACCCTACATGCCCAAGGAAAGATTGTAACTATTTAACAGTAGTAGGATAGGGCAATTTCGAAATAACTTCTAATTTTGCCTTATCTACTTCTATCCCTCTTTTTGAAACAACATGCCGAAGCACAATTCCCTCATTTACCATGAAATGACTCTTTTCCCTGATGAAAGTTAGATTACACTCAATTCAACGCTTAAGCACAAGTTCTAGCTTACCAAGGCAATCATCAAAAGAATTCCCAAAAACAGAAAAATCATCCATGAATACCTCAATGAAGTCCTGAATCATGTCTGGGAAGACTGAGAGCATGCACCGTTGGAAAGTCGTTGGGCCATTGCAAAGTCCGAATGGCATCTTCCTGTAAGCAAACGTTCCGAATGGGCAGGTGAAGGTCGTCTTCTCCTGATCTTCCAGAGCGATTGGGATTTGATAGAATCCGGACAAACCATCTAGGAAGCAATAGAACTCACGACCGGCAAGACGGTTCAACATCTCGTTAATGAAAGGTAATGGAAAGTGATCCTTCTTCGTCGCTGCATTCAACTTTTTGTAGTCTATGCACATACGCCATCCAGTTGTTTTATGAACCGGAACTAAGTCGCCCTTATCGTTCTTCTCAATGGTTACTCCTGACTTCTTTGAAACAACGTGCACTGGACTCACCCACTTGCTGTCGGCTATGGGGTAGATCATGTCATTCTCTAGTAGCTTTAAGACCTCATTCTTTACGACTTCTTGCAAAACCAGATTCAGCCTTCGCTGGGGTTTACGCACTCGCTTGGACCCTTCCTCTAAGGTTATGTTATGAGTACACCTTAGAGGGCTGATTCCCTTGATGTCCTTTATGCTCCAACCTATTACCCCGGAATTATTCCTTAGTAACTCGACCAACTTCTCCTCTTCTTCTGGTTTCAGTGCGGTGGAGATAATGACCGGTTTGGTATCATCCCCTCCTAGAAACACATACTTGAGGTGACTAGGTAGTTCCTTCAACTCAGGCTTGGGAGGTTCAGAAATCTCTCCGTTCCTATCATCCCCCGTTCCTAGAGGTTCAAGTTTTTCCTCCTCTGGGGGTAGAATCTAAACATTATTGAGTTCCTTCAGAATTTATACTATCTCTTCATCATGTATATTATATTGCGCATCGACAGTCAATGCGGCTTCCAACTTATCGTCATGTATGTGACGCATATATGAGTCGTGGACCACATCGTCAATGACATAAACAAAATTGCATTCCTCTAAAAAATGTGCAGAAGGCTGGCTTGTTACCTGGGATAAGTCCACGGAGATCTTCTCTCCGTTTATCTCCATTCCTAAGCTCCCCTTGGAGATAGAAATATCCATGTTGACCGTGCGCATAAAGGGTCTCCCAAGTAGAATCACGTGATCCTTCCCTTCGTTTTCCTTCTCAGTCGGAGCTAAGACTACGAAGTCAATAGACACTATGAACTTGTGCACCTTGATCAGGGCATCTTCTATTAGCCCCATCGGCCTTCTAATGGTCCTGTCTGCCATCTGCAAGGTCATTCCGGTCGGTTGTAACTCCCCTAATCCAAGTTGCTTGTACAATGAATACGTGATCAAGTTTATGCTGGCTCCAAGATCTAGCATTCCCTTAGCCGACGTCCCATTCTCCATTTGTATGTCAATCATAAAACCACCCGGATCCTTTTTCTTCACCGGTAGTCCAAGTACTGAATTCGCCGTTTTTTGGCAAAATTTCCTTCTCCCCATTTCTATATTGCTTCTTGTTAGCGATCACATCCTTGCAAAATTTAGGAAATGCCGGAACATTTTCCATCAATTCTAATAGGGGTGCAGATTGACATTCACCTTCGAAAGCATTGTGAAAATGGAGTTAAACTTCTTGTTATCCTTGGGTTTCCTTATCCGTCCCAGAAAAGGTAAGGTAGGCGGCCCTGGAGGTTGCAATGGTTCCTTTTCCTTAGAAACTTCTTCTTCTCTCCTGTTCTCCGCTCTTTCTTCCTCCTCGCCTTCCTTAGCTACTTCTTCCCTCTCCTTTTGTCTTGAACTAATTGGCAACTCTTCTAGTATGTAGTCGGGCTTCTTAATGACCTTTCTGCTACGTAGTGTGCTGATAGCCATGGTCTCTTCTACAACTTCTTCTTCTCCATTGTCGTACCAACTACTTAGCTCCATTAGTAGGTCCTCCAGGATGACGAACCTATCTCCAATCCTGTTGATTTGGAAATCAATCCACTCATGTTCTTCTCTTGTAGCGTCATAAATCAGATCCAGAGATCTTCACCTGGTGACGAACTCTTGTTCTTCAATTGCCTCATCGAACCTTGCCTCTTGTTCATCCACCATCTCTGCCTCTTCCCTTCTATTTAATTCCCCAATTTCCTTGTGGAGAAATTCCTCTTCTTTCAGCATGTACGCCTCTTCTCCTCCATTTCCAGATCTCTCTCTACCACCTTTTAGCCTTGCGTTCACTGCTACGTAGCTAAACACCTCCATCATCTCCGAAGGTTTTTTCTCCAGAATGTTTCCTCTGCAAGCTAAGTCGATTATTATCTGAGGCATCTTATCGAGCCATAATAAAACACGAGGGTTAGATCATATTGGGAGATTCCATGGTGTGGGCATCTCCTTAACAAGTCACTAAACCATTCCTATGTTCTATTAAACCTCTCTCCTTCCTTTTGCTCGAAATTCGTTATGCGATCCTTGAAGCTCTTCGTCAAAGAGTATGGGAAGTATTTACGGTAGAATACTCTAAGCACTTCCTCCCATGTCCTCAATGACTCGGGCTCTAATGAATGCAGCCATTCTATGGCTTGGAATCTAACGGCAAAAGGAAACAACCTCCTCTTCAGTTGGTCCTCACTCAATACACTGGGTGGTAACTCCGTCACAGCTTGTTCGAACTAACGAATAAACCCGAAAGCATCTTCCATCGGCCTCCCCCAGAAGTATGGAAGTGAACACCCCCAATCTTCGTCTAAATCATATTCCCTAGCCTCAGGCTCAAGGAATATTGGTGGTTTCCTTACCACCACCTTAGGTATCAAATATTCTTCATATCTAGCCATATGTACCTGTAAAGATTCAAGTGTACCAACAAAACTATGTAGAACAAGCTTTAGTTTCTGTTAGTACAACAAAACTCCACCTAAAATGAAAATAACGCAACGAACCACAATTGATCCTACTCTAAAAGAACGTAGGAATCAATTCCCTGGCAGCGGCGCAAAAGTTCTGATGCGCTCAGAACCAAAAGGCGATTGTTGTAGACAATGCTCTTAACCACAGGATCGTTCTCTCGGGAATGGGCAAATTACATTTTCTCCCCCTAATAAATTTGATAATAACATCGGGGGCCCTGACATTTCAACAACATCATATTATTTCATACAATTGTACATAAATTACAAACCAGTCCAAAAACTTTTATTTATTTGTTTTAGATTTTTTTTATTTTTCTAAGTTTAAATAAGAGTAAGACACGTGTCCGCTCTAAATTAAAAAAAGTATATTTATTTTTTCCAGATTAAGTCAGGATATGGCGCATAACCTTCGAGGCATTTTTTAATTTTTAAATGAATTTTATTATTATTTTTTAAATTAATTTATAATATTTAAAGGGAAGCCAACAAGCGTCCAACGCGTAAACTAACCTGGTGCATAAAAATCAATTGCGAAATCTAAGGAAAAAAACTAGAGTTTATGCTTTATATTGAAGTCATTTTTGTTTTAATAAAATTTCATTTTATTAAAAAATTGTCCCAAGAAATTACTATCACTGCCCATATTTTTTTTTCTATTTACCTTGAGCTGGAGGAGGTGATGGTGGTGGATGATGTTTAAATAAAAAGAAATGTAAGAAGAGGGAAACTAGAAAATCCAAAGGTTTAAAAAAAGGCCATGTTTGGATGGTAAGCTTTGAAAATAGAAAATGGATCAATCTGTAATTGTTGAAATGTCAGGGCCCCTGATGTTATTAGGGTGTTTATCTAGGGGAGCAGGTGTAATTTTCCCCTCGGGAATTGATCAATCTAGTTCAAGTAGAAATAGACTCGCTTGCATTCATTATAAACAGATAGTTGGAGTTGGTGATACTTCTACCCTCGCATAAAATCAAACAATTACAAGACAAGGTAATTCCTAGATCATGCAATTCTACAAACAAAAGAAGAAAATAAATCCTTTCATGGAGTGTGCTTATACGAGATGACCAATTAAGGTTACCTAGTCGCAGATCAGTGCGCTTCTATTGCTAGTTCAACCAAATAAGGGCTACAAGTACGTAAGAACTACAAAAAGCCTGTCACTAGCTATGCATTCATCCGGATATAGCCTAATTAATGATAACTATAAAAGCAAGTTCAGACCAATACAACATGCATTCTATAATCACAAGTAACAACTTGTCACGTACAAAATATAAAGGAATCCACCAAATTTTGCACGATTGATACCTGGATACGTCTAGGACACGAGATCGTCTGAAAGGAAATAAGCTTCAATTGAAAGAGAGATTGAATCTCTAGAATGTTTACAATGCTTGAATTGAAAGAGAATATAGCTAAGAGTTATGCAATTATGAAAAATACACTGATACAAGGAGTCTATATATAAGACCAAGGAAGTAGAAATTCGAAATAAGGGAGAAAACTGCCAGAAATTGTGTGTTGAACTGGTCTTTCCAGAACTCACCGTGGTGAGCCCTCCCTTCCTTCCTTGCTCGCCGCGGTCTGATTCTCTGGTTTTAGTTCGAAATCTATTTCAGCTTTTTGGACCGCGGTGAGTCTCCGTGTTGAGGGAGCTCACCGCGGTGAGGTACAAATCCGACAACCTCTCCATTTTCCCCACTTCTTCCTACTTTCACTCCCTTTTCTCAACCTCCAAGTCACCACTTTGGAGTAATGGCCCACTACTTGGCCTTCTGTGCTTCTAGAAGCTTTGGGGAAGCTTGAAATTGCACAATGGTCCTCCATCTTCTTGCCTTTACCTAAAAAAAAATACCTAAAAAGTACAAAAACATACAAAACACCCAAACGTGAAAATGAACTAAAACACTAACAAAAAGGCTAAAGGACATAAAAAAATACTGCTAAAAGAGACTAAATGAGTCGTTAAAATATCGACTCATCAGGCACCGAAGTTGGTGCTTTGCATTCAGGACATCACTACGGTTGGTTATTCTACGCAGTCTTATTTTGTCTTTTCTGTACTTACTATTGCTAGAGACTAGCTATAGCGTTGGTTTTTGGAGGATATTTTTATGGTGTCTTGCTATGTATCTTTTATTTTAAGCGGTATGTTAGCCGCTTTCTAACTCTCGGTGTTGTGTTTCCTGTTTTTCTTGTCAATTCCAGTTGTGTCTGAGTTTAATTTCTAAGTCGAACTTCCATTGCTTGTATTAAACCTGATTTATGCTTATGTTTTGAATTCCAGTTAACAATTAGTAGGGAGTAGGCTAGAAATTATGCAAGTTCGTTTCTTTTGTAAATAAGAATTCTGGTTAGCTCTGTGATCCAAAAGCATGTGAGAAGCCTATTAACCGATGAAAAAATCTTGTACCGGCAATTGTCTGTGTGATTACTAGGTTGAGCAATTCTTTTATTAAAGTTATTGCGCCACTTCATACTTATGTGTACTCTTAGTAGTTGAGGATGACCAAAGACATGTTTTCCATTCCTTGTTCTTCTTTCTCCCAAACCTTTTCCAAGGAACAGGTTTGGGGAGGACAGTTATTTCTTTGCGACTGCTCGTTGCCTTTACTGGAGCCATTTTGTATTTGATCTACAAGTTTGTCTACAGTTTCTAGAAAATATATTATATAAGTCTCGGGGTGGATCTATGGTCTTAATTGATCACCGTTAGTCGTGTTAGACGTGTTTCAAATACTACCAGATACCGGCGTGGCTTAAAAGCTACATGTCCGTGAGGTTGATGGCACGTATACCAAACTGACACGCACAAAAGTGCAGACTATCGGTAAAACAGACACCTACTAAAATTGAGACAAAAAGAGCCCAATGAGGCCAAAGAAAAAGCACACAGGACATTTATAATGATCTTAAAAAAATAGTGTGGAAAATAAAAAAAATATAAGTAAAGCAAAAAAGGAGCAACAGTCAGTCTTTTTTCTCATTTATTTATCTAGAGTCACTCGTTGAAGTCCCTTTTGACTTAACGAATTGAGTACATTAGCATAAGAGATTTGTGGCACCTTGTGACGAAAGTCACCACCTAGATTTAATTTTGAGCGCTTACCCTTGCTGGACACTTCCAGAAGAGAGAGAGTCACATGTGAGGGATCACCGAGCTACACTTAAGTCTTATTTACCCTAGAAACGAACTTGTGTAGTTTTTACTTGCTTTTCTACCAACATTAGCGAAAGTTCAAAAATCTTTGCATTCCTTTAGTTTAATGCTTGCAATGGTGGATTTGGTAGCTTGTTTTTTAAACTCTTTTGTGTGTTTTTGTGGGTAGAGTCTAGTCGAGTCTAGATAGTTTGTTTGCTCGAGGACGAGCAAAGGTTCGGTTTGGGGAGTTTAATGAGACCATAATTTAGAGGTTCATCATGTCTTTTTTACCGTATTTTTGTAGGTCTTTGTTATTATTTTATAGTGTTGCTTGTGCTTTTTCATGTTTTTCGTGTTTTAGTTGTGCTTTGCAGATTGTCGTATTTTTAGGTGAAAATCGGAGTAAAAATGATATTTTGGACATTTTGAGAAAACTCTAGAGCTTTGAAAGTTGAGCAAAATGGCGAAAACGGAAGTGGATCCGGAGTTCAGACGAAGATTTTAGAGTCACTTAAGCAAGACTGTGAAAAAGTGAAACTTACGGAGCAATCTAGCCATTTTTGCCATAACTCTCTCATACGATGTCCGATTGACCTGATTTCGGTGGCCACGCATAGATAAGTCAAAGAACTACAAATTTCGTTCAGGAAGCGTCACATAAATAGGTAGGACTCATGTCTACAGCCCATAGGACGCGTCCCAGATTATTCAGGATGCGTCCCACGACTTTTCAGCGAGATCTCTGTTTACTTACTCGATTTTAGACATTGAAAAACACATTCTTCACTTCGTTTTTTCCTCAAAAAGCACAATAGAACCCTAGTTTTGGCTTCTTGACTTTGATTATCATCATATTGGTTTGTAATCTCATGCTTTGAAATCGGATTCGGATTCGAAAGGTAGAATCGTCAATCTAGTTATATTTTCTATTGCAATTTATATATTTCTGATTGATTTGGTACTTGTATGGATCTTTGTATCTACCGTATGCTTAATTCAATTGTGATGATGATATTGTATGTTGTTATGCCAAGCATGAGTAGCTAATCGCATAGTGAATACCGTAGTGATTTAGGATTCTTCTTGCTAGGGTTCTAACCCGAGAATTGTTCATACGTGTTAAGCTAATTCAAATTCTTCGTACAAACCTTCGAATTCGCTAGTTTAACATCCTTCAAAGTAATTGGTTTAGGATTATTCGTCTGACAATCGAATAATTTCTCTTATACAAAACATTCGAAAATGCATTAGTTGTAGTCGAATTCAAGTTTCTGGACAAATAACTGTGACGAGCGTATGAACAATGGGTTGAATCCGTGCATGATTTATCTGAACTACTACCGTATTCATTGTTTTCCTTCGTCAAATACAAAAGAATCTTTGTGTACTTAGTTTAATTTATTTTATTTTGCAAAAATTACCAACAACTCGATTATAGTTGCTAAGGATCTAGCTAAGAGATTAGGGAAGGTATTGGGAGGGATTATCTCTTACAGTCAGTAGGCTTTCTTGGGGGATCGGAATATTCTTGACAAAGTGGTGGTCCATTATGGGCAGTGTTTTGGCATAGCTGTCAATTCTAAGTATGCCGATTTACTTCCAAGGAATGCTCGAAGTACATCAAACTACTATAAGTTGCAGTCCCAAAGAAATACAAAGGCAGAAAGACTGGCCCCTAAATAATAACGTTTTTCATAACTTTGGTGGGTGATTTGGAGGTGTTTTCTCAGTTACCAGTACCCGGTATTGTGACAAAGTTTAGATATCGGTAAGCATTACAAGGTGGATCAACAAAAAACAAATTTGTAGCCAGAGTGGAGATAGGACGTCTGGGTAGAGAGAGAGAGAGAGAGAGAGAGAGAGAGAGAGAGAGAGGAAGTGAAAGCATGTTTGGTTTGGTGAACTAATTAAATGTCTTTCCTTCGGCGTCGAGAGAACTACGAGTAATGTCTTAGGGTTCTATAATTTCTTGTAGCTAATGAGATTATTGATGAGCTGCGGAAGAAAAAGAAAAGGATGTTCATGTTTGAAATCGACTTTGAAAAGGCTTACGACTCGGTGAGTTGGAGCTTTCTTCTTGAGATCCTTAAAGTATTTAGATTTAGAGATAGATGGTGTGGGTGGATAAAGGATTGCATCTCATCGACGGAAGCTTTGGTTCTAATTAATGGGAGCCCGACTAAGCCGTTCAAGTTGGAGAGAGGATTACGTCAAGGTCATCCACTATCACCTTTCCTTTTCCTCATTGTAGCGGAGTGGTTGAATAGATTGTTGGGGAAAGCTTGTGATTCCGGGCAGTTTACTCCGTTAAAAGTGGGGAAGGAGGGGGTGAGGGTGTCTCATCTCCAATGCGGATGACTCCATTTTGTTTGGAAAGACAAGGAGGGAGAATATTGATGCACTTAAATGTGTGTTGAGGTGATTCGAATTAAGAGTTGCTTGATGGGAGTTAGAGTGGAGGGTGATTCTCTTAACTTGTGGGCTAAAGTGCTCAATTATGTGGTTGGTGAAATACCCTTCGTGTACTTGGGGCTACCAATCGGTGCCAAGGCTAGAGATAAAAAGGTGTGGGAGAATGTGGTGGATCGGGTGAAGAAACGGTTGCAAAAGTGGGAAAATAATTTCCTTTCCTTCAGAGGAAGAATTGTTTTGATCAATGCAGTACTAACATCCTTACAATTTACAAATCTATCATTTTTCCTCCTTCAAAGCCCCTACTTTTGTCCTTAACCAAATTAAAAAACTACAATGTCATTTCATTTGGGGTGGTTCGGTGGGTGGTAAGAGGAAGGTTGCGTGGGTTAAGTGGGATGTGGTGTGTAGGTCTAAGGAGAATGGAGGGCTGGGAATTAAAAACATAGAGTTCTTCAATTTGTCGTCCCTCCTTGGGAAGTGGGCGTGGAGGTTGCTTTGTGGGAGCAATGCTCTTTGGCCTAAGTCGTGATTTCAAAGTATGGGTCTTTTAGTCAAGTGGCGAAGGAGTATGTGGGTCGTAGGTCTTGGGGGCGGGGTGGTCATCATGGTGGAGAGACGTGGTGAAGCGGGTGGGGTGCCAAAAGTTGGTTTCGGAACGAGATTAGAAGAAAAGTGGGGGATGGGAAGTCGATGCTGTTTTGGGAAGATTGTTCGGCGGTGGATGGGGCGAGTTTGAGGGAGCTTTTCCGAGATTGTACAGTTTAGAGGTCGATAAGCAGTGTCTAGTGGCGGATAGGTTAGTTGTGAGGGGGGACGCTTTGGTCGGGTTGTGTTCTTGGCATCGCAATCTTATGTCCTGGGAGATCGATTTGTCTAATGAGAATTGTTAACTTTGGCAAACAAATTCAGGCCGGGACAAGCTGTTCAGGATATGTGGATGTGGCGAAAAGCACAAGACGCAGCTTACTCAACTAAATCCGGGTAGGAACAACGGGAATGTGCTAACGTTGTTGGTCCAGATCAAGTACTGCCTCAGACTAAAGCAGTTTGGAACAAATTTTCTCCGATGAAAATCAACGTGTTTGTTTGGAAGGTGCTCCAAGATAGGATCCCGAAACACAATAATTTGAGCAAAGGGAATCTCCTATAGAGAGATGGTGAGGTGTTGTGTAAGATGTGTGATGGTGAGGAAGATGAATCAGTGGAGCATTTGTTATTTAATTGTAATTTTGCTTGGAAAGTTTAGGAGAAAGTCGGAAGTTGGCTGGATTTCCAACCTTTAAGGCATGTTAATGTGATCAATCATTTGTTAGAGTTCACTGATTTTTCTGGGAGCAGCGGAAAGGAGGTGTGGAAAATAGTGTGGCATGGAGTTGTGTGGTATGGAAGGCACGAAACGAAATGGTGTTGGGGGGGGGGGGGAGTTGAAAAGCAAGTTGCTAGTCTCGACGGTGTATGATTTTAATGACTGGGAAATATGTCCAAGAGGCATTCTTAATCTGGTGAATCACACTAACATTGTGTCGAGTTAGTGGGTTGCGAGTGTCGTTTTGAGTGAGTTTAATAAGCCTGCTGTTGTGGTTGCGCGGAGTGGGTGCTGTTATTGATGGGTGTTTGTGGGCTGAGTATTTTGTTGTTAGATTTGGGGAATTTGTTCCTGACTGCTTCCCTATTCAAAGTTGACGTGATTTGATTACAGTTCCGTTCGTCCCCTAGCTATATGCTTTCTTGTGGATGCCTCAATGGAACACCACTAAAGTTCTCTTGGTGCTATTACTGGGTTAGCTTTGGTATTCCGCCATTGGCGGTTTTGGTTGCAACCCCTCACTCTCAGCATGATCTCCTTGATGTGACCAACTAGACGACGTGAGTGGCCAAATTTACATCTTTTTTTAATGCGTATAGGGTGCTGTTTGGGGTGTACTTCTTCCTTCCCCTCTTCTTTAAAGCTGGGTTTGTTAGTCAGCTTTGTGGTGTCTGTTTCATTTGGTTTTGATGTATCACTGGCTCTCAAAATTGTGGGGACTTTGAAGTGCTATCTTGTATTATGGTTGCGCAATTGCATTTCTTATTCACTTCTGTATTTACTGAAGTTTAACTTTTTTTTTAAGAAAAAAAAAAAAGCCCCATAACCATGTCTTAAAGTCTTCCATTCTCTCTTCTGCATAAGATGTTAACTAGTGACAACAAGTATCTATAAGTTCATAAAGAAAAAAATTACCAGAAAAAGGGGTTAAAACATAAAAAATGAACTGAGAAAAGAATTTGGATTGAGGATTTGAAACACCAAAATTTCAGAACGCGACTTCAATAAAGGAGGATTGCGATGGCCGATGGGAGTATGCTCGCAAAAGAAGACAAAAACTATGACAATTATGACTTAAATAATTTTGTTTCACTCAAACTTATGCTCATCATAACTACTAGAAGGCGCGTGTCGCGCTACGTGTGACAAGCGTGTTTCGACGCGGTTTGTTGCTTTCGAAACAATAAATTAGCAAATGAATGATCACATACAATCATGAAATATTCATCATCCATTTATACTTGCTGATAAATAAATTAACTACACTATTCTTATTTTAATTCATTTATGGCTTTTTAATTTCAGTTTCATACTGTATCATCAAATTCAAACCTTCCCTTCTTCACCTAGGGCTAGTGAAAAATCCCAAAAGCTTCAAGAAATGAGTTTAAGTTTTGTCCAAAAAATTAGCTCAATCTTGTACACAAGACGAGCATTCCCCCATGGTAGTTTAAGTGGAAGCAACATATTTGTAACATTGAACCTAATTCACCGACAAAGACCCTCAATCTGTTTCAGAAATATACCTGGGTGAAATTGTTGGATAGATCCAATTGGTGTAACTGAACAAGAAGACATCAACAACTTGGATATACTTTTATCATGTTTTTATGATGGCTCAAATGTGTACAGGGCACATAGTATTGTAGAGGTACCCACATAATATATACACTCTAATAATAATACTTAAATAATTATACTATTATTTAGCACTCCCCCGTTCTTTTTAAAGGTTTACTTTTGCTATTTCGGAAGTTTTTTTTTAAGATTAATGTTTCCTTTTTTAGAAATCCAATATCTCCACTTAATAGTTTTTTTTATCATACTCTTTCCTACTTTATCTATCCTCTCTCTTACTTTTTACCATCCACTTACCATTTCATTCCATATTCCTTAAAATTCACCCAAAACCAAATGGCAAACCTATTAAAAGGACGGAGGGAGTACTATTTTTTTCCTACTTCTTTTTTGTTTGGACCATCCTCCATATGCGTCATCAACTTACTCACATGTATTTTATTTACTAAGTCACAAGGTCCTTTAGGCAAATTCGTCAATGACAACAATAACTTAACTAATTTATGTGCTCGTAGAGAAAATACACGTGACTCAAGGTTATTCTTCCTTACCCTAGCTGTGAACAGTAAATTTCAACTTTGCATTTTGCCGCATTAACTTACGCCATTTTTTAATCACATATAAACGGTATTCCTCCCGTATCCAAGTCAAATATGTCTCGAGTGATATTTTGCAACCACTCAATATCAGCCGTGCAGTGTAAACTTCGACTCCGCATTTTGTTGTATAACATATGTCAATTATGAATCACAAATAAAGGGTATTTTTCTCCCATATCCAAGTCAAATATGTCCCAAATATATTTTACAACCACTCCAACTCCAGCTGATTGAACATATTGTCAAATAGAAGCATAAAGTTTATCTTGATCCATAGAAAAAAAACCTCACCACATGAGAAGAATATGCGCAAAATTACATTTAATTACACCATTATAGTAGATAATAGTGTTGTTGGCCGACTTTATCAAATTATCCAAATCCTAGAATTATAAAATGCTAGAAGTATATGAATACACATATTTATACTGTACTTGTTGATGTTAAATGTCAAATAGGCTATGTGTTTTTTTTCCTTGCATTTGAAGGATATGATTACTTTGTCACCTTTATCGATGACTATTCGAGGTATGGTTTCAGTTACCTGATAGCAAAGAAATATGACAACTTGGATAGGTTTAAGGTGTTCCGGGCTGAAACTAAAAAGCAACTAGGTAAGAGTATAAAGTGCATTCGCAGCAATCGAGGGGGTGAGTACTTGTGCGATGAGTTCAAGACTTACTTAGAGAACGAAGGGATTTTATCCCAACGTACCACACCTTATACACCGCAACAAAATGGCGTTGCTGAAAGAAGAAATCAAACTTTACTTGACTTGGTTAGGTCAGTGTTGAGTTATTTGTCCCTTCCCAACATGTTTTGGGGCTATGCTATAGACAGTGTTGGAATTTTAGAGAATGAATGAGTGAATTGGTCAATGAGGCCCAGCACGTCGTAAAGAAGCATTCAGTGTAGCGTGTCGCTCATTGTTAAAACGAATTGCACTTTGTGTATTAAGGTTATGTTCTCTTCGTCTGAACTGAACAGAACAAAATTTATTTGTAGTATAAAAAACAACTAAGCCGAACTGAACTGGACAGAAATTAATGGGTTTTCAAATGAAGAGAACAGAGCCCAAGTCAATCGCCAAGTGGTGAAAGGGTGATTAATGCTTTAATTGTGTTTGATCAATATATGAATGAGTTAAGTCATATTAAACATGAGGATTCGTAGTCGAATTTCCTAAAATTCATGTTTAAAGAGCAAAGTAATCTATAAAGAAAGATGAAAAATTGAAACCGAGAGAAAAGGGGGGAGCTCACCGCAGTGAGCTCCTATGCTAAATGACTTCACCGCGGTCGGGCTAAACAGAACCTCCGTGTCTATTTAACCCACAACGGTGAGGGCGCGGTGTGCCTTGTTAGCGAATGAAAAGTCGCAATTTTCTCATAATTTCGAAGTTTTCATTCTCTTTCATGAATGGACACTTCCCTTGAGTTGAATATTTTTGTCTCTTTCAACTTGTGTCTATTGAATGAAGAGTTAACACCTTAAATGGAAGGATATAACTCTTGGGAAAGATCACCAAACAAGTATAAATATGTGAATAAGTTCTTCACAAGAACACACAACACAAGCCATACTTGTTCTTTCTCTCTTGCTCTTACGTTCATCCTTATAGACTCAAACTAAGGTTCGAAATACTCGGCTATCGGAGTGCAACCTAGCCGTTTGAGAGAAATATCCTGGGAGACTGTTGCTTAAAACTCGTGTGCACCGTAGTGGGGCAATAAAGTCTTAAGGAGAGATAGTCTAACTATCGACTTTTCTCAACCTTGTTTTTGTTCTTCACTATTCCATACCCGCTGATAGGGGTGTAAATGAAACGTACGTTCATGAAAATTTCATGAAAATTTCCAGTCAACGCTCAGTTCGTGTTCGAGTTTGACATAACCAAACAGTTGGCGAACATGTTCGTTAATAAACGAACACGAGCATATAATTTATTGTTCGGTATTTCACGAATAAATTATATCTATAATAATTTTATATATGTTACTCCCTCCATTTCAGAAAAAGTGTTACATTTTACTATTTTGCGGTCAACTGTCTCCGCGTTTGACCACAATTTACTCTTAAACGATATTAATAAATAAATTATTAAAATTATATAATGAAAATTTAGTAATTAAATTTTTATTATATGATTTTATTAAATTATTTACTATTATCGTTTATGAGTAATTTGTGGTCAAACTCGAAGACAGTTGACCGATCAAAGTCAAAATGTAACACTTTTTTCTGAAATGGAGGGAGTATAATATT
The DNA here is from genome assembly GCA_026545765.1 of Plantago major. NCBI lineage: Eukaryota > Viridiplantae > Streptophyta > Magnoliopsida > Lamiales > Plantaginaceae > Plantago > Plantago major. The sequence continues at coordinate 74,084,649 of CM048839.1, forward strand.
TCCTAATCTAATCTATCACTTCCACTTTCCACGTAATTTATAATATTTTCTAACCTAACCCACACAAAACCTATAATAGTTGGCAAACTATTCGTGAACATGTTGAAACCTTAACGAATTGAACATAAACAAGCGATGAGATGTTCGACGAACATGAACACAAACTGAACATTACATATATTAAACAAACAAATGTTCATTAAGGTCAATGTTCGGTTCGTTCGTTTTGAAATACACCCTACCCGCTGATTACCTACTAATTTTCAATAGACACCGCGCCATATCTTCTAAATTGAGTACCAACTAAGGCAACGTCTAAGATGGCTTATGAGCTATGGTATGACCGTAAGCCGAGCTTGAAAACACATGAGGATATGGGGATGTCCTGCACATGTTCTTAAGTCTAAGACGAATAAGCTGGAACCAAAGATTGAAGTATGTGTGGTCATAGGGTATTCGAGAGAAACCAAAGGTAGTTTATTCTACTCACGAAAAGAGAACATTTATTATGCGAGCCAAAAACATAATGGTCGAAAAATGGTAATCCTCAAACAAAAATTATAAGAACATCTCAAGTTCCAAATATAAATTGGGAATTTTCCGGTTCTCTTTTTTATAATTACCGAAAATTTGAGAACCAAACGAAAAAAATCCTGTCCATGAAACCTAAATTTGGGTTCTGTCTAGTCCGGTCCGAAATAATGCAAAGCATACAAAATGTAGTGCAACAAGCCAACGACTAGTGTTGTTTAATCGAGCGTTGAGAAGAAGGGAAGCAAGTGTTACGAACTACGAACAACTATGGAATGTAATTGCTATTGAACTAACTAGAAGATGCTGAAATGATCTCAGATGATTGATTGATTCATAAAATGGGAATACACGGCTATTTATAGTTCGTTAGAAATCTAACGAACTAAGTAAGCAAGAGTCGCCCGATCATCATCAACAAGATGTGATCTCAGCCATTAACCCTTCATAATAAAAGCGTCACTCTAAAAACGTAATACGAAATTACACTTTTAACCCAAAGCTTATTCAATCAACTTCTTCCACAGACTAAGTATAAAAGAGCTCGCTGTGACATTCCTTCCTTCTTCCTCTCTAGCTTGTCCACAAGCTTTAATGTCAGGAAATCTCTGAATGATCAACTCATAATCCTCCCAAGCGGTGTTAGAAATATCTGTTTAGATTTTGATCAGCAACCTAACAACTTATCTTAGCACAGAAAGGTGCTTAGTACTCTTGGTTCACTTGAACACTGTAAAAGAGGAAAATCACTAAGTATGTTAGTCTAGAAAATCTTGTATATGATGTTAGGACTCTGAATGTAATTTTTATTTAGTTAAAGAAGACCAAGAAGGAAGCATCCAAGCAAAGGAACTCATTTCCAGAAGACTGAAGTTTGCTCAAGATTGCTGAAGACTAAGTAGAAAAGTCTCCTCAGATACCTATGTCCAGAAACCTTGAGTCAACAAGTGTTTTGATGAAACAAGTTACACAAATGATATCTGAGAACACAAGTGTATTGAGTAAGGAACGTGTCGAGTCTCAGAAAGCTTCACGTATCCGTTGAGACAACAGGACAAATATAGTACAATGCATTTATTGCTCGAACATAAATGTTTGCACAAAAGCAGAAGTCTCTGAAGAAGAAGACAAAGAACTCTGCAGTACTATATATAGATATCAATAGTTTGAATTTAAATTGAGCCTAACGGATACTATTCAAACGGCTTCAAAATCAACTATAAATATCACCACTTAGAATGCTTGAAAAGACACCAAGAACTTACAACTTGAACTCACATTGAAACTACAACTTACTGAATATCTTCAAGTGATCTCTCAAGCATACAAGATTTCTTACTACTTACCTTCTAGCTTTCTGTTGCGACTAAAGCTCTAGAACTCTAAGTAGTATATAAGTTCTAAGTGTCCTGATCCTTAACAAGCATTGCTATCTGTAAAGGAGTTGAATCAAAAGATCAAGTATCTGAGATTCATTCTCTAGAATATTTAACAAGTTACCATACATTGTGAAGTGTATTAGGTAATCTTGATTCTATAGAGCTTTCTGAAATAACTGTGTAAGTTATAAAGAAGCTCACCTGACAAACTACTTTTATCACACACCAACTGGCGTGGAGTACAGGAAGTACTTAGTTTGGGAAACTAAGGAACAACTCCAAGGTTACTCAGCACAGGAAGTACTTAGTTTTGGAAACTAAGGAATAGCTCAAAAAGGTTTCTGAGTAGAGGAAGTACTTGGCTCAGATAGATGGGGAACAACTCAGGGGTAAACATTTGGTTGGGAACCAAGTGTTGTAGGAATCGAGCGATAGGATATTTGTAAGGGTACCTCATTTATCTATCTTAGTGGATTCTAGGTCTGAGAAAGGCCGAAGTGGATTAGTTGAAGGATTACGCCACCTTCAGATACCACTATAATTTGATGTGTTACTTACTGCATTTACCTTGCTTTATTCATCTTGTTAAGTATTTACACACTTTTACTCTGCTGAGCACGTGCACTTATCACAGATAGTCTCCCGCTCTCTGAAATTAAGTATCAGATATCTGAGAAACTGTGTTTATCGACAAAAGTTTTAAAAAACTATTCACCCCCCCCCCCCCCTAAGTCTTTTACTTTGCCGTTATCTGGACCAACAAGTGGTATCAGAGCAGGAGGTTCCCAAGCCTTCTACGCTGAACCTAGATCCCAAATAAGTGCCCACTAACTATTTAACACCTACACATGATTTTTTTTGTTTAGTGTGTTTGCTGCAGAATGTCTCTAAGTGATGCTCTTGTCCTCAAGCCAGAAAACTACAAAAAATGGAAGAACAACATGTTGTTGCATCTGGAAGCCATACGTGACGAAATGATACATGTTATCAAGAATGGTCCTATAGTCATTCGACAGCTCAAACAAGTCATAGGAGTTTCAGATGGAAGAGACAAAGCACCAGCTGACAAGGGTGATGAAAGCTGTGGCTCCTCCACACCAGAAACTGGGAGAGTCACCGGTCGAATAGAATATGAAGATAAGCCCAGAGAGCTCTGGACATCAGAAGATGCCAAGAGACATAGGCTGGATGGACAAGCTCGTAACATCATCATACGTTCTACTCCAGAGCACATACAATGTAAACTGTGGGGTGCAAAAACAGCTAAAGTTGCTTGGCAATTGATTGAAGAAATCTGTGTCGGCACTGAGAAAACTAAAGAAAACAAGTTCGAAGTTTTGAAGCTCAAATTCCAAAACATCAAACAAGGTCCTACAGAGACACTTAAAGAACTTGACTTTAGGTTCACAACACTAATGAGTGAAATGGCTGCACTTGGAGAAAGTGATAGATACACTAATTCTGAAAAGGTTAAGACTATTGTGAGAAGTCTAAACTAAAACTTGGAACATACTCCAGTGACTTCAACCAAGGAATACCTAACATCACTCCAGTGGAACTCTTCTCACACTTGGCAACTGTCAACTATGAGACAACTCAGAGAGGACATACAGCTACTGAAAAGTCGCATAATGTTGCTCTTAACTCAAGGTACTTCTGAAAAGAAGGAAACCAAGGAAGTGACTGAAGAAAATGCTCTTGTTGTAAAACACATGAAAAGATTTGTGAGTCAAGAGATTGAAAGGAGAAAATCCAAAGAGAATCTGAAAAAGCATCTAGGATCAAACTAGCATCAGTACAAAAATATACAAAACATTTCATTGAACAAGCACTCGGCCAACTGTAATCTTGATGCTGCAGAAATTGGAAATGATATATGCTTCTACTGTCAGAAACCTGGACACTTCAAAAGAGATTGTCCTATGTTCAACAAACTAAAGACAGGTGACATGAAGGAGAGAAGAAACTTCAAGAGAAGTTAGAGAACTTTGCTCACTGAAGAATGGAAAAAGATTCAAATCCAATTGGATGCTCTTGACATTAAGTCAGAATTCGAAGATGAAGGTTCAGATGACTCCAAGATACCTTCACCTGAGTTATGCGGCATTACTCACGATTTGGTTGACTTTGGTCAAAAGACGAAAGAAATGTGTGGAGTTGCTGAGGAGGTCTTTCCAGATTTCTCCAACATCGAACCATGTCTAATGGCTGATGAGGTAACCAACATTTCTCGATTCTTAAATTATGAAAGTGATGAGGAAAGTATAAAAGATCTAGAACATCTCAAAAAGGAGCTTGATCTTTATGAAAGAGAATTCTTAGTAGTTCAATCAAGAACTAAGTAAAAAAGGAGCTTGATCTTTCAGAGCTAACCAAGATATCTAAAACAAAGGATGTTGAAAATACATTTCTAAAGGCTCAGATTTCTAAGACAGAGAAATCACACAAAGAGGCTTTGAACGTGCTTCAAAGGAAATATGAAGATATTCTTTCTAAATATGAGGAGCTCAAAAAGAAATAACTATCTTTTCAATCCTATGCCAAAGCCAGTGATACTCTTACTGAAGTACAATCTTATCTAAGAGATCCTACATAATTGGGAGGACTTGGACTTGACACACAAACCTCTAACTCTACTCCTCTGAAAAAGGGCGATGATAGAATGAAGTTTGTAAGAAGTCAAAAAGATGGCTCCCAAACAACCTATAGCATTGGTAAAAAAAGCTAAGGCTATTAACAAAGGCAAGGAAGTTACGACCCAACCTTTGAGGGAGGAACAAGTCTCCAAAAAGAATGTGGAAAAGGTTTCTGAGAAGAAACAACACACTGGAAAGTGCAACCATCCACATTGCTATGTCTCTCGAAAAGGAAAAATTGCAGGAGCTGGCAACTTTCCTAACGTATCATTTTTCGGAAGAAACAGTGATCCAGAGACTAGTAAAGCTGCTGAGAACAGATCTCCGATATCTGAAAGTGCTCGAAATGGCATTGGCTATAGAGCCATCGGCAAAAAACTTGCTCTGGAACATAAGCAAGAGCAAGAACGATGGATGAAAGCTAGGATTGCTAAAAGTAATCATCAGAAGTGGAAAAACGAACAAACCACTGAAAATTTGAATGCCAGGGCTTGAAGAAATCTGGCAAGGAAAGCTAAGTTTGCTGACGAGCAGACTCAGCAACCTGACAGGTATCTGAAAGCACCACGAGAAGCACCTAGGAACACACCAAGAAGGAAAATTGTTTTAGATAGCAATGTTACTGGTCATTTACAAAAAAATACCTCCTTATGTTCCAAATAGACAAAAGAATGTACCTAAGAATCACATACTGAAATGGATTCCTACTGGAAGATTGTTTAGTCTAAGGGGTTCCATTATTGAAATGAGAACCTAACTCCTATTTCATGTCTTGTGCAGAACACTCCAAAGAAGAAACCAACTTGGATTTTTGACAGTGGATGTGGGAAGCACATGACAGGAGATAAAGAAAATCTGGTCAACTACAAAGTTTGCAACATCAGATTTGTTGGAAGAGAATTAAATCCTACGTTAGGATTTGAAGATCTGAAATTGGGAGCTCTTACAATTTCAGTTGTTTTACATGTAGAGGGATTGAAATATAATCTCTTAACCATGAGCCAGTTTGCAGATAAAGGTTATTATGTAAAGATAAAATTAAATCTCTGCAAACTAATTGACAATGACTCAAAGCAGACAGTCTTGGTAGCTAGGCGGAAAGGAAGTCTCTATGTTGCTGACTGGGCATCTGCCACAACTGAAGAATATCTCATGGTGAGTCAATCTGGCCACACTGAAGAAAATTGGCTATGGCATAAAAGAATGAGTCACTTGAACTTCAAAACTCTGAACAAGCTAGCCAAGAATGAGTTGGTGGTTGGATTACACAAAATGACATATAGAAAAGATGGTGTATGCTCAGCTTACCAAATGGGGAAACAATCTAAAAGATCTTTCAAGTCTAAAACTAGACACTCCAGTGAAAGGCAACTGCAAATATTACATATGGATCTTTTTGAATCCTCTGTAACTAGCTATGCAGGAAAGAAGTATGGTCTGGTTGTTGTTGATGATTACTCAAGATTTACTTGGGTTGTATTTGTCAAACAAAAATCTGATGCAAGGGTTGAAATACCCAACTTGCTGAATAAGATTGAAGTCATGAAAAATGACAAGGTATCTGTAATCAGAACAAAATGGTGTTGCTGAAAGGAAGAATAGGACCCTAAAAGAAGCAGCAAGAACAATGCTTTCTGACACTGAAATAAGTGAAATCTATTGGGTTGACGTTGTTAACACAGCCTGCTACACTCAAAATAGATGTTTGATCAACAAACACCATGACAAAACTCCTTATGAACTTTTGATTGGTAGACCCCCTAGTATCAAACTTCTAAGGGTGTTTGGTTGTAGATGTTTTGTTCTTAACAATGGAAAAGAATACTTGAGAACATTTCAACTAAAAGTAGATGAAGGAGTATTTCTTGGTCATTCTCTGAATAGCAAAGCCTACAGAATCTACAACAAAAGAACGCAAAAGATTGAAGAATCTGTTCATGTAGTTTTCTATGAAGGGAACAAGAAAGTACCCTTGAATGAAGAACTCTCATATAGGTTCAAAGAACTAATGATTAAAGATTCTGAAGAAAAATCCTCAAAAGGAAACAATTATGTCATTCACTTAGAGGATGACTCTGACGATGAAAAGCAACCATTGCTTAGTAACAACAAGATGACTCTAAGACATGATGAAGAATTTCCTATGAGGATTTCAGAAATGGAACAAGTTACTGAGAACCTTCATCATGAAGAGGTTTCTGATAATGAGATTGCTGAAAATCCAATCCCAGATATCTCTAACACTGAAAAAGTGTCAGATATCTATGGCATTTTCCATGTGCCAGATATCTGAAATACTTAACAAGTATCTTGTCAAGATCATAATGATTCACATTCTGATCAAAATAATATTGATCCTACTAGTTCAAAACCCATTATAAAATGGATAAGAGATCATCCTGCCACGGATGTGATTGGTCCTTTAGACCAAGGGGTTAGAACTAGGAGAGCAATTGCTGGAAATGCAGACTCTCACTATGGATGTTTCATCTCAAACATTGAACCTAAAACTATAGAAGAAGCATTGAAGGATCAAGACTGGATCTCTGCAATGCAAAAAGAGTTGGATCAATTTCAGAGAAACAATGTCTGGAAACTAGTTCCATTTGTTGATGGAATATCTATAATTGGAACCAAGTGGGTTTTCAGGAACAAAATGAATGAGTCTGGTGAAATAACCAGAAACAAAGCAAAGTTGGTTGCCAAGGGATTCACCCAGACTGAAGAACTAGATTTTGATGAGTCATATACTCCAGTTGCAAGATTAGATGCAATTAGACTATTTCTAGCCTTTGCAGCTCATAATGACTTTAAAGTTCATCAAATGGATGTCAAGAGTGCATTCCTAAACGGAGAACTTGCGGAGGAAGTTTATGTTGAACAACCACCAGGCTTTGAAGTTTCCACAGAAAGTAGAATGGTCTATAAGCTTCAGAAAGCTCTATATGGACTGAAATAGGCTCCAAGAGCATGGTATGATACTTTAGCCAAATACTTGCTGGAAAGTGGCTTCAAGAAAGGAGATGTTGATAAAACACTCTTTACTTTGAACCATGAAGGGAAATTATTTTTAGTTCAAGTATATGTTGATGACATTATATTTGGATTCAAAGACAAGCAAAATTGTGAAGACTTTGCTAAGCTCATGAAAAGTAAATTTGAGATGAGCATGATGGGAGAATTGAACTATTTTCTAGGGTTGCAAGTCAATCAACTTAATGATGGAATATTCATTAGTCAAATAAAGTATGCAAAAGATATGCTCAACATGTTTAATCTAAAGCCTTCTGAAAAGAATGCTAAGATACCTATGAGCATTAGAACCAAAATGACCTATACTGAATCTGACAAGAGTGTTGAAGAACACAAGTATAGGAAATTGATTGGGTCTCTACTGTACCTCACTGCAAGTAGACCTGATATTCAATATGCAGTTGGAGTGTGTGCTAGATTTCAGACAAATCCAATGCAATCACACTACAACATTGCTATGAAAATATTAAGGTATGTAAAGGGTACTGTAGAAGTTGGGTTGTGGTATCCAAAAGACAGTGGATTGAATTTAGTTGGCTATTCTGATGCTGACTATACTGGATCATTGCTTGATAGAAAAAGCACCTCAGGAACTTGTCAATTTCTTGGTGCCAGATTAATATCATGGTTCAGCAAGAAACAAAACTCAATTGCCACATCCACCACAGAGGCTGAATATATTGCTGCTGGGTGTTGTGCTTCACAGATATTGTAGATACAACAACAACTCAGAGACTATGAGATCAATGAAGAGAAAACTCCTATTTTCTGTGACAACACAAGTGCTATTCCCATAACTCAGAATCCTAAGTTCCATGCAAGAACAAAGCACATTGATGTTAGACACCACTTCATTAGAGATCATGTTGAAAAAGGCAATATAGAGATACTCAAGATTGGTACTGAAGACCAAATTGCAGATATCTTTACAAAGCCTTTGCAATAAAGCAGGTTCTTAACCTTGAGACATAGTCTTGGGTTAATGGAGCTGCCGAAAGAACTGAAAAGTTATAATCTCTGAGACGGGAACTCAGAAGGGAGAAAGATATCTAGAACGGGTATCCAGATATCTAAGGCAAAAGGTAAAAACTCCTACCAAAAAGATTTCTGAGGTAGGTACTCAGATATCTGTTAGATCACAAAGTGAGGGGGAACACAAAAGAGAAATGTGGTACAATGATGAGACGATAATTTAGAGTCTCATTTAGTTCTTTTTAGCGATCTTTATTAGTCTTCTTTTTACGGTTTTATAGTGTTTTTGTGTGTTTTTATGCTTTGGTGCTTTGTTTGTGTTTTGTAGGATTTTTGTGTTCCGGAGGTGAAAGTCGGAGTGAAAACTTTGGTTCTAGATCTTTGAATGTAGAGTGACTGGGCAAAAACGGAAGTGGATTCGGAGTTCGGACGAAGAATTGAGAGCCGTTTTAGCGAAGCATGCAAAAGTGAAGTTTTACGGAGCAGTCTAGCCATTTTGGTCATAACTCTCTGATAGGATGTCCGATTGACCTGAGCTCGGTGTCCACGGAAAGATAATTCCAAGGTCTAAAACTTTAGTTTTTGAGGAATGGCCATATTCTGTCTGTAGCAAACGTTACAGAGGGTTTGAAGAATGACATTCTCGCCGCGGCGAGATTTTGCGAGAGCAATTTAGGAGCCTAAACAGTGTCTCGCCGCCGCGAGATATTTTCCTCGCCTCAGCGTGATTTGCGATAACTTCACAGATTTGGTAGAAAACTCCTTTTTAGGTTAGAATTAGGTCTTCTTTGGCCATAACTTCTTATACTCGATTTTAACATAAAAAAAGCTCCTAGAACTAGGTTTTGACATTGATTGATTGATCTTGGAGCTTGGTTTACCTCTTGTAAGAAGCATCGATATCGAATTCTTGGTAATCTTTTGATAACTCTCTATTGTTTAACTTCAATTCGTGTTTTCTTTTATTTATCGAATTGTATGATCATGCATGCGATTATCACCATGTTTATGCTTTGCGTAATTGTTGGGAAATTTCTTGTGAAATTTGTTGGGAAATTTCTTGAGAAATTTGTTAGGAATTTTGTTAGATATTTTGTAAAGAATATCTGTTTAGTTTTGATCAGCAACATGATGACTTATCTTAGTCTCAGAAAGGTGATTAGTACTCTTGGTTCACTTGAACATTGTCAAAGAGGAAAACCACTAAGTATGATAGTCTAGCTAATCTTGTATAGGATGATAGGTCTCAAAATGTAATTTTTATTTTATGAAGAGAAGACCAAGAAGAAGTCATCCAAGCTCAACGACATTGAAGACTTGAAGAAAGCGCACAAGATTATCAAATCGTTGTTCAGATAACTTAGCCAGATATCTTAAAGACACGAATAGTTTCAAACAAACTGTGTCACAAGAGATATCTGAGAAATAAGAGACATATCTGAAAACAAGGAAAGTGTCCACAGATATCTATTCTCAGATACCTTGAGCTTTAACCACGTTTCTGAAAAAGAAACATATATATTGCAAACAAAAGTTGTTTCAATAAATACGAGTGGTATCTGAAGATTATAGATAAGGATGTGCAAAAAATCAGACAACACTAGTCTCTGATACAAAGCATAGTTCCGTTGACACTACAGGACAAAAAGTATAGTACAATGCATTTAATGCACGGACAGAGATGTCTGAATAAAAGCAACGGCAGCTTCTGAGAAGAAGACAAAACCTGCTACAGTACTATACACAGATATCGATAGTTTGAATTTGAGCCTAACGGATACTATTCAAACAGCACTCAAATTCATCTATAAATATCAACACTTAGACTACTTGGGAAGACACACAGAACACTAAACACCTTGAACTGCATACAAACGCTGAACGTCTTACTCTCTCAAAGCAACTTACTTATCTTTAAAGCTTTCTGTTGCGACTAAAGCTTTTGATCTTGAGTAAACACTGAAGTTCTAAGTGTCCTGATCCTAAACAAGCAAAGTTATCTGTGAAGGAGTTGAATCAAAAGATCAACTATCTGAGATTCATTCTCTTGAACAGATATCATAACACTTGGGTCAGTAAAATCGAACAAGATACCATACGCTGTAAAGTGTATTAAGTAACTTGGTTCACAGAGCTATCTGATTAACTAAAAAGTTATTAAGACGTTCATCTGACAACTCAAACCAAAAACCAACACCATAACTGGCGTGGAGTACAGGAAGTACTTAGTTTGAAAAATCAGGGAATAACTCCAAGGTTACCGGAGTATAGGAAGTACTTGATTTGGGAAACTGAGGAATAACTCCAACGTTATTGAGTATAGGAAGTACTTAGCTTGGGAAGCTAGGGAATAACTCAAAGGTTTCTGAGTATTGGAAGTACTTGGCTGTGAAAGCCGGGGAACAACTCAGGGGGAACATTTGGTTGGGAACCAATTGTTAAGAATCTTAGAATAGGATTATTGTAAGGAGATCTCAATTATATGTTCTAGTGAATTCTAGGTCTCTGATAGACCGAAGTGGATTAGTTGGAGGATTACGCCACCTCCAGATACCACTATACTTGTTGTGTCATTTACCTTTCTGTATTTACATTTCAGCAACACACACACACACATATTAACTGTTTCTGCACTTATCTTTATTAAGTCTTCCGCGCTCTGATTCTAAGTATCAGATATCCATTCAGATATCTGAGAAATAGTTGTTATCGACAAAAGTTTTAAAAGACTATTCACCCCCCCCCCTCTAGTCTTTTACTTTGCCGTTATCTGGACCAACAAGTGGTATCAGAGCAGAGGGAGGTTCACCATAATTCCAGACCTTGAACCTAGATCCCCAGATAGGTGAAGGAACTTTGTCCACTTTTGAGGACTATTTAATTTGTGTGTTAAGTGTGCAGGTATGTCTCTGAGTGATGCACCCGTTCTCAAACCAGAGAACTACGAGAAATGGAAAAATAACATGATGCTCCACCTTGAAGCCATAAGTGACGAGATGATCGAAGTAATAAAGAATGGCCCAATAGTCATTCAACAACTCAAGCAAGTCATGGAGGTTTCGAGTGGAAGAGACAGAGATCAAAGCGAAGGATCTTCACAAACAGATGCGTCAACTAGTGGAAGATCTACTGGTCAAGTTATTTACGAACCAAAGCCCAGAGAGCTCTGGACATCGGAAGATGCCAAGAGGAATCGTCTGGATGGTCAAGCTCGTAACATCATCATCAGATCGACACCAGAGCACATACGATGTAAAGCGTGGGTGCTAAAACGGCGAAAGTTGCCTGGCAACTGATTGAAGAAATCTGTGCCGGAACTGAGAAAACCAAGGAAAACAAGTTCGAAGTTCTAAAGTTGAAATTTCAAAATTTCAAAGAAGGTCCCACTAAAACTCTGGAAGAACTTGATTTTAGGTTTACCACTCTCATGAGTGATATGGCAGCACTTGGGGAAAGCAATAGATACTCTCAGTCTGAGAAGATTAAGACTATTGTCAGAAGTCTTAACCACAACTGGGAGCATACTAAATTCTTTTATTTTAACCAAGGCATGCCAAATATCACTCCAGTGGAACTTTTCTCTCATCTTGCTACTGTTGACTATGAGACAACTCAGAGAGAACAAACAACTGAAAAGTTGCAGAATGTTGCTCTAGTTACTCAAGGAACTTCTGAAAAGAAGAAAAGCAAGGAAGAGACTGAGGATGCTCTTGCTGCAAAGCAAATGAGCAAATTTGTCAGTCGAGAAATTGAGAGAAGAAAAGCCAAAGAGAAGCTGAAAAAGCATCTAGGCTCAAACTATCACCAGTACAAAAATATGCAAAGCTCGCTGAACAAGCCAGCTCAGAAAGCATCATGTACTGAGGAAGCAGAAAGTGGAAACGATATCTGTTTCTATTGTCAAAAACCTGGCCACTTCAAGAATGATTGTCCTGCCCTCAACAAACTAAGGATAGGCGACAAGAAAGATAGAAGAATCTTCAGAAGAAGCCAGAAAGCCTTGTTAACTGAAGAAAGAAAGAAAATCCAAATTCAACTGGATGCTCTAGACATTGAGACAGATTTTGAAGATGACAATTCAGATGACTCAACCTTACCATCACCAGAATTATGTGGAGTTACTCATGATATAATCGACTTCGGCCTCAAGAAGAATGAAATGTGTGGAGTTGCTGAAATTGACGGACCAGACATCTCCAACATAGAAAACTGTCTTATGGCTGATGAGGTAAAACATACTTCTTGCTACACTTATGAAAGTGATGAAGAGGAAATAAAAAATCTAGAAAATCTCAGGAAAGAACTTAACATCTATGAGAGAGAATTTCTAATGATCCGAGCTAGAGCCGAAAATCTCGAAGAGGAAAAGAATTTTCTTGCAAAGGAAAACTCTAAACTGGTTAAAGTATCTGAGAGAAAGGATGCTGAAAATGCATTTCTCAAAGCTCAGATATCTGAGACTGAAAAGTCACATAAAGAAGCAATGGCTGAATTACAAAAGAAATATGAAGATCTTCTTTCTGAGAACAAGGAACTCAAGAAGAAAGAATTATCTTTTCAATCTTATGCCAAAGCTAGTGACACTCTTACTGAAGTACAATCTTACTTAAGAGATCCTTCAGAAAAGAAAGGACTTCAATTGAATACATGAGATTGTTCTATCACTCTGAATAAGAGTAAGGAGAAAAGAACATTTGTAAGTACTCAGCAAGACGGTTCCCATGCAATCTATAGTATCGGTGAAAAGACAAAGATTGTTGACAAAGGAAAGGCAGTTGCGACTAAACCTTTGTGGGAAAAACAAGTCAAAAACAAAACTGTTGGGTACGTCTCTGAAAAGAAACACAACACTGAAAAGTGTAAACATCCACAGTGCTATGTCTCTCAAAAGGTAGAATTGCAGAGGCAAATTCTCCCATGTCACTTTTTCTCGAAAGAAATTGGATCAACCAGAGACTAGCAAAGTCTGAGAAAAGATCTCGATAGCTTCAAATGCTCAAACGGTATTGCTACAAAGGCATCGGAAAACAACTTGCTCATGAGTACAAGGTGAGCAAGAACGATGGCTGAAAGCTAGAATTGCTCAAAGCAATTATCAGAAGTGGAAGTTAAATCAAGCCACTGAAAATCTGAATGCCAGGGCTAAAAGAAATCTGGCAAGGAAAGCTAAGTTTGCTGAAGAGCAAACTCAGAAACATGACAGGTATCTGAAAGCATCATACGGAGCACCTAGGAACACACCAAGGAAGAAAATAATTCTTACTAATGATAACATTCATTCAAAAAGAATTCCTCCTTACGTTCCTGTCAGACAAAAGCATATTTCAAAGAAATTCATTCAAAAATGGATTCCTACTAGAAGAACTTTTGATTCTGACGGTTCCATCAAAGATATGAGAACCTAATCTCCTGCTTCTGTCAGGTGCGTAATGCCTCCTGGACCAAAGCACAATGGCTATTTGATAGTGGATGCGGAAAGCACATGACAGGAGACAAAGCAAATCTGGTTGATTACAAAGCTTGCAACACAGGACTAGATATCAGATTTGCTAGAGGAGAATTAAATCCCTCTCTGGGATTTGGCAACGTCAAATTGGGGACTTTAACAATCACTGACGTATTACATGTTAAGGATTTGAAATATAATCTATTTAGCATGAGCCAGTTTGCAGACAAGGGTTTTACTATAAAATTCAAAGCTAAATACTGCAAACTAATTGACAATGAGTCAAAGCAAGCCTTGGTTGGTCGGGGAAAGGCGCCTTTTATATTGCCGATTGGGCATCCGCCACAATCAAGAATGTCTCATGGTGAGTCAATCTGGTCACACAGAAGAGCACTGGTTATGGCACAAAAGAATGAGTCACTTGAACTTCAAAACTCTGAATAGACTTGCCAAGAAAGAGTTAGTGGTTGGTCTTCCCAGAACATCATTCAGAAAGGATGGTATCTGTTCTGTCGCCGATGGGGAAACAATCTAAGATCTCTTTCAAGTCCAAAATCGACACTCTAGTGTTAGACCATCGCAACTTTTACACATGGATCTATTCAATCATCTCAGAACTAGTTATGCAGAAAGAAGTATGGTCTGTTGTAGATGACTTCTCAAGATTCACTTGGGTTGGGTTGTCTTCTGAAACACAAATCGATGCCGTGGTGGAGATACCAAACTTCTTTGAAAAAGCTTGAAGTCATGAAAATGACAAGGTATCTGCAATCGTAGCAGACCATGGTCTTGACGAAGTTTGTCAACCAAGACATAAAGGAGTTTTGTACTGCAAAGGTATACAACACCAACTTTCCTCTGTAAGAACACCTCAACAAAATGGTGTTGCGTAAAGGAAAACAGAACCCTTAAAGAAGCGCAAGGACAATGCTAATGACCTTTGAAATAAGTGAAATTTATTGGGTTGAAGTCGTAAACACACTTGCTACACTCGTAATGTATGTTTGATAAACAAACACCATGACAGGACCCCCTATGAAATCTTGGTTGGTAGACCCCCTAATATCAAATATCTGAGAGTATTTGGTTGTAGATGTTTTGTTCTAAACAATGGGAAAGATTATCTGAGAACATTTCAACCAAAGGCAGATGAAGGTGTTTTTCTTGGCTATTCCACAAACAGCAAAGCTTACAGAGTTTACAACAAAAGCACAAAGAAAATTGAAGAATCAGTTCATGTTGTATTCTATGAAGGAAGTAAGAAAACACCTCCTAATGATGAACTCTCAGAAAGGTTCAAAGAATTATTACTGAGGGACTCTAAAGAAGAATCCTCAGAAAGGAGAAACATCACTATGGAAAGTGAGGATGACTCTGACGTAGAAAAGCTTGAAAAGCCTAGTAACAACAAGATGACTCACAGACATGATGAGGAATTTCCTATGAGTTTTCCAGAAATGGAACAAAGTTCTCGAGAACCTTCATCATGAAGAGGTATCTGAAAATAAGAATGTTGAAATGCATGTTTCAGATATCTCTAACACTGAAAAAGTGTCAGATATCCATGACATTTCCCATATGTCAGATATCTCAGATACTGAAAAAGTATCAAATCAAAATCTTAGTGATTCACATTCAGATCACCTGGATATTGATCCTACTAGCACTAAACCTATGATGAAATGGATCAAAGATCATCCTACAAAGGATATAATTGGACCAATTAATCAGGGTGTTAGGACTAGGAGAGCAATAGCTGAAAATGCTAACTCTCTCTTTGGATGTTTCATCTCGAATATTGAACCTAAAAATATAGAAGAAGCATTAGGAGACCAAGACAGGATCTCTACAATGCAAGAAGAGTTGGATCAATTTGAGAGAAACAAAGTCTGGAAACTAGTTCCATTTATAGAAGGAATATCTGTAATTGGAACTAAATGGGTTTTCAGAAACAAGATGAATGAATCTGGTGAAATAACCAGAAACAAAGCAAGATTGGTTGCCAAGGGATTTACTCAGACTGAAGGCTTAGATTTTGACGAGTCATATGCACCAGTTGCCAGATTGGATGCAATAAGACTTTTTCTAGCCTTTGCAGCTCATAAAGATTTCAAAGTTTATCAGATGGATGTCAAAAGTGCATTCTTAAACGGTGAACTTGCAGAAGAAGTTTATGTTGAGCAACCACCTGGCTTTGAAGTTTCCTCAGAAAGTAGAATGGTCTATAAACTACAGAAAGCTCTGTATGGACTGAAACAGGCTCCAAGAGCATGGTATGACACTTTGGCCAAATACCTTCTGGAAAGTGGTTTCAAGAAAGGTGAAGTTGATAAAACTTTATTTACCTTAAATCATGATGGGAAACTACTCTTAGTTCAAGTATATGTTGATGACATCATATTTGGATCTAAGGACAAGCAACTTTGTAATGACTTTGCAAATCTCATGAAAAGCAAGTTTGAGATGAGCATGATGGGAGAAATGAATTATTTCCTAGGATTGCAAGTCAAGCAACTCAATGATGGAATATTCATTAGTCAAACAAAGTATGCAAAAGATATGCTCACAAAATTCAATCTTAAGCCTTCTGAAAAGAATGCTAAGATACCTATGAGCATTGGAACCAAAATGACCTATACTGAATCAGACATGAGTGTTGAAGAACATAAGTATAGGAAATTGATACGTTCACTACTTTACCTCACTGCAAGTAGACCTGATATTCAATATGCCGTTGGAGTATGTGCTAGATTTCAGACAAATCCAATGCAAACACACTACAACATTGCTATGAAAATATTAAGGTATGTAAAGGGTACAGTAGATGTAGGACTGTGGTATCCTAAAGAAAGTGGATTGAGTTTAGCTGGGTACTCGAATTGATTATCTTTGGATCAACGCTTGATAGGAAAAGCACCTCAGAACTTGTCGGTTACGGGCACTAGACTTATCTCATGGTTTAGCAAGAAGCAAAAGTCAATTGCAACTTCTACCACGGAAATGAATATATTGTCTTTGGTTGTTGTGCAACACAAATTCTGTGGATACAACAACAACTTAAAGACTATGGACTCGATGAGAAGAAAACTCCCATTTTCTGTGATAACACAAGTGCTATTGCGATTACACAGAATCCTAAATTTCATGCCAGAACAAAGCACATTGATGTTAGACATCACTTCATCAGAGACCATGTTGAAAAAGGTAATGTAGAGATACTCAAGATTGGCACTGAAGACCAACTTGCAGATATCTTCACTAAGCCACTACAAGAAAGTAGATTCTTAGCCTTATGACATAGTCTTGGACTAATGGAACTACCAATGAACTGAAAAAGTTCAGATATCTAGAACGGCCAACCAGAGAAGAGGTATCTGGAACGGGAATCCAGAAAAGAGAAATCTGGAACGGGTATCCAGAAGTCAAAAAGGCTAAAAAGCAAAAAAAAAAATATAGCTTAAGATCTCTGAGACAGGAACTCAGATATCTGAATCACTCTATAAACGGGGAACACAAAAGAGAATAGTATAACTATCTGCAGTCATCTACTCTCTTGAAACTCGCATTATTTCTATCTTGATGAAAAACTTGGAAAGATCCTAAGTGTAAGACAGATTCAGATGCAAACAGTGTCCTTGGTCATACAGAATTGTGATTCAGGTAGCAAGTCGCCAAAACTCATTAAATGGGCACAATTATACTTGCTGATTGTGATCATTGCTGAAGAAGCAATGGTGACCCTCGATGAAGTTAAGCGATTGATCTGTACGGTGGAAATTAATTCATGGTAAATAGTGGACTGTTGAAATTCAGACATGGCCCACTAAGCATTTAATGCCGAACTAGCTTTTGCTCACGCCTGTTTGCAAATCACAGATACGTACACACAAAATCAATTTGTATGTATTTGTCTGTTGGGATTCAACTGCTATATATATGGGATTTTGGCAAATGAAATCACTTTTGCCTAATCCGAAATTTCATCTTGCATAAAAATAGCAAATCCTTCTCTCGATTATCTGCAAACCCTCTACAATCTCTGCAAATCAAGATTAAGTTTTTCTGAAAAGAATCACTGAATCAAATCTCTTTCAAACATCAATTTCAAATCCTTACACTATATAAAGAGATGGCCTCCAAGAACCCTTCAACACAGAAATCCCAATCCTCCACGATGCATCGAAAAGCAAGCACCGAGTTGGTTATATAAACAATCGGTGGTAGGAGTTTTAATCGACCATTGGACTTCAAGTCACAGAATGATTTGGGGTGGTGCCATGGTTGAGGAATACCTCACTGCTGCAATAGAAAACCAAACTGACAGAAAATTGATTCTTGACATGCTTGAAAAG
The DNA here is from genome assembly GCA_026545765.1 of Plantago major. Taxonomy (NCBI): domain Eukaryota; kingdom Viridiplantae; phylum Streptophyta; class Magnoliopsida; order Lamiales; family Plantaginaceae; genus Plantago; species Plantago major. The sequence goes on from CM048839.1 coordinate 74,102,998, forward strand.
GCACAAATCAAGGGTTTTCTATCTGCTCGCCTAAGTGGAATTTCATCACTCGATGTGTTGGAATTTTACAACAACTCGTGATTATTTCTGTGTATCCGAAAACCTTTGAAATAATGTCTATCAAAACCTCAGTCCAAGGAAAGGAAATCCTTCTGGACTTAACAACCTTCTGTAAGTTGTTTGAGGTTCAAAATCTTGGAAAGGATTTTGAAATAAACACCAAGGATGATGAACTACTTGAAGGTGTTAAAGAACTTTACAGTGACGTGTGTGATCTTGAAAAATCAGATACACCCACTGAGTTCAAGCTTGCTGACATCCGAACCAGACATCTGTTGGTTCACTGGGATGTACTGGCTTGCATTCTTCACAGATGCTTTAATGGTCTACAAGGAGGTGCTGACCAGATAAGCCAAGAACGATGGATCATGATGTTCTTGCTGAATCAACAAGACAAAAGGCTGGAAAACCCTTTTAATTGGGGAAAGTACGCCTTCATGAAATTCGTGAAGAAGATTGAAGGCTTCGAGCCTAAAATTGTCAAAGGACTAGCTGAGCCAAAGGCAACAGTAGGCTATGGTCTGAAGATATGCTACTTGCTGGAAAAGCTTGGCATTGAGCTCAGAGAGACGGCAGAAATAGCCAACAGTAACTTACTCTACAAATATGAGTATACAAATCTGATGAAAAAGGTTACTGGGTCTCAGAAAGGTCCTAAGAAGCGAAAATCTGAAAAGATATCTGAAGAAAAGGTTGCGACCAAGAAGCCCAGAACTTCAAGAAAGAAGTCTGCTGGCAAATCAGAAGACACACCCAAAGAGGTTGTCAATTCTCAGATATCCAAGGCATTGCCGATGGGCGATAATGGCAGATGAACTCATCAATGCCGAAAAGAGTTATCAACTCTTGAACAAGTAGACTCAAAGAAGAGAAAGTGCTTTGAAATGTTGCAACTAATGCAGAAAGCCTTGCTGATGAACTCATAAATGCTGCCAAGAGTGGTGAAAAGCACCAAGCCCCATCTGTAGAAACCGCAGGAATAATGGACCAATCAGTTCCCAATGCTGATGAGAGCTCTGACGACGAAGATGATGAACTAGTCATCTCTCAAGTCCTAGAAAGAACAAAGAGAGCTAAGGTTACTGAAAAAGTAACTGGTGATAAGGTATCTGAAGAAGAACCTACACCACAGGTTGCTGAACCTATAGCAAAGGTTGTTGGTGAACACATCATCAGGGAATGTCTCTCTTGCACAACTTCACAAAGCCCTGATGAGTGGTATTTTAGTCTTTGCGAATCTTGATGGAAATGCCACATCTAAAAATCTGGAAGAACATTCTACTGATCAATCTTCTGCTTCCAGACAACCACAACAACCACAATAGCCACAAGTGGTTGATGAAATGGTAAATGAACTCCATTTCGAATTACCAGCAATACAGTATGCTGAAGAAAATCCTGTAATTGAGCAGGTTCCCCAACTCACTGAGAGGGATCAAACTGAGACATCTACTTAGAATGATCAACCAGGGGAGGCAACTGAGTTGCATACTCAGGAAAGGTGTGAAGTACCAGAAACTTCAAACAAAGAAACTGCACTGGGACAAGACGACCAATGTATAGAAAGGTCACAAGTTCCAGAGACCAATCAGCCTGAAACTGCTCAGGTAAATGACTGGTTTAACTCTTACCTTATGAAAAATTTTATACTTATAAATCTTGTTACCTAATAAGAGTTTCTTTGTTACAGGCTGAGTTAGAAACGCAAAAACAAGAGGAAGCTGAGAAGCTTACCTCAGATACTGAAAAAGAGGTTCCTTCAACCTCAACTCTTGAGAAATCTGAGCCTGTGCCACAGGTAAATGATTCTTAAAGAGAACTAATTTTTCAGTAAAAATGTTTATGTGCTCATTCATGTTAAATTTTTCTAACAGGCTCCAACTGAGATGGAAGAAGATAAGGCAGAAATGCCAGAGACAAACCCAGAAACCAACAAGGTTTCTGAAGAACACATCACTGAGCCTTCAAACTTGAAGGTATATGACAATCAAGTGACATGTATTATTCATCTTGGGTTATCCTTTATCTCTTCTAAAATCCAATACTTTCTACTTACAGGCTATTTCAGAAGTAGAAATGCAAGGGGATAAAGTTGCGACTTCCCCTGCATCAATGGAAATTGATGAAGCCCCCAAGGCAGCATCACTCGAAAGAACACCAGAAACTGCACAAGTTTCTGAGAAAAATGAATCTGAGCTTCCTGTTGAGGAAGTAAGTAGCTCAAATCAGAATTCATTAAAAGCATATTTATGCATAGATTCTTTCAAACTATTTCCTAAGTATTGTATTTCTCTCAGGTTCAAGAAAGAAAGGATGATGAGGACCAATTGTCTGAGTAGAACAAGTATCTGAGCCTGAAGTACTTACTCAGGTAACTCAGAAACTAAACTACACTTCTACTCAGATATCTACAAAAGTTTTGAAGCTCACTCAAAACTCTTTCTTTCAGGCTCAAACAGATGCAAAGCAGGTTCCATCAAAGAAACAAGGGACCTACTTCACTTCTTCAAAGCTCACACCCTGCCAAAGCATATTTAATGCTTCAAGAAATGGCAGAAGTTAAGGTGCTCTGATCTCTCTGAAATATTGAGAATCACTGATCAACCAACCAGACGAGCACGAGCTCTTGACCTGGAAACTTATGTCCAAGCAATGTTCCCTACAGAACAATATACAGTTGCGACTCTACTACATAAGGACTTTTCCAGAGAAGTGGCGCATAGTTTGATACATGCCTTTGAACAGGCAGATGGCCAGACAAGATTACAGATGGCATTCAAGCCCCCGCCTACGCAATTTATACCTTCTGAACAAGAAGAAGTTAATGGGCAGAAGATCACTATCCCGGAAGTGATCAATCTTGTATCTGAAGATGATGAGGAGGTAGAAATGAATGAAAACTACTTTAATGAACCTCCCACTGACCATCACCAAAAGGATGATAATGACAAAAAGGATGATGATGATGCCCCTGCACCAGGGACCGGAGGAATTTCACAGAGAAACAATGCCTCAGCTGCTGAAAAGCAAACTGAGAAGACATCACAGAAATCTCCGTCTTCATCACCTCAGAAATCTACTCATCCATCTTCTAACCAACACGCAGTTACTACTGAACAAGTAGTTGAGCTTTCTGAAGAAACAAATCAGAAAATACTAAACACTCAAACTAGATCTGCTCAACTCAGACAACTGTTGGAAGAAGAACAACAGCTCCATCTTCAACTGGAAGATCAAATAGCTAAATCCAGAGATAAGATTGATCAACTACAAGATCTATGCTTAGAAGAAACGATTGCTTACTCTGAAGTTAAAGAGCTACGGGATGCTGTGCAAAAGATCACCAAAGAACTCGATACTGAAGAAGTATCTGAAGTCAAGCATGATGCTAAGGCTGCATCATCTTCAAAAGAAGTACCATCCTCCTCCCAGAAAGGAAAGAAACCAATCTCTGAGATGGTTGCTGGACTCGATACGATCGATGAAAATGTCCAAGAGGATGAAGATCACTGGGCTGATCACTCAGATGATGAAGAAGACAAGACTCTGGCAGAGCACCGCAATGAACATTTAGCGATTTCTCACCTGAAAAGGAAGTTGATTGCTCCTACAATATTCAACAAACTGCCAAACGTCCACTCCCATGAATACATGAACAGGTACCAAGTACTGGCTACTCTGAACAAGGAGATGTCTTCACAGAACAAGGAAGTCATTGCCTCCGTCCCCTCTAAAATGAAAAAGTTCACTGAGCTCATCACACAGAGAACAACTAGCATAGTCATTTCTCAGAAAGATCTGGGAATGATAAGGGACGATGATGCGTCTTTAGCTGAAAAAGCTTTCCAAGAGGCAAGTTACACTGCTGGAAAAGCAAATGCCATCCTAGGCCCATTGGCAGAGCTCACTGATAAGGACAATGGACTTATCAACCAAAATCAGGAGCTCAAAACCGAACTTCAGAAGTTGGTCACTGCCTATAATTATTTACAAGGGCATTTTGACTCTCTCTCAGATTCCTTTATAAGACTGAGTCAGCCAACAATGACTAAGGGGGAAAGAAAGTACAAATCTGGACCTCAAAGTCAGGGGGAATGGGAAGAAGGAGATGAAAACAAGAAGAAATCTGAGTCAAAGTGGCTCGAAAGGAAGAAGAAAACTTCCACCACCACTCGTAATCAATGAACCTCCTCAAGCCAAGTCGCTAAACAAAGAGTCGCTTCCCGAAACCCACTGAAGGAACCAAAATGGTAACAAGGGCCATGGCACAGAAACCTCCAAGGAGTACCAAGGCTCCAAGGAGAACACAAGTTAGAGGGATTGATGAATCTTCCAAGAAGAAGAAGAAGGTCAAATCAAGTCCTGTGGCAATGAAGAAGGTCAAAACTCTCACAAGATCTAATCTTGATGATAATGAGGAAACTGATGACGATGAAGCTCCTCTTCACAGAAAAAGGAAAATTGAAAGCCTAACTGAGCCCATAGCTGCAAAGCCCCTAGCAGCTAAAACACCCTCTGGAAATACCAAGTCTATCCAGGGTGGTGGTTCTTCAAGCAACAACCCCAAAGAGAATTCAAGACAGAGAAGGAACAGACTGAGAGTCGAAAAGACAAAGTCAACTTCCACTCGGAAGAAGCCAAAATTGAGTATGTGAAGTATGACAATGATTCCTCTGCTCTGTGTGCATCAATCAAAAGAATGGCTATTGGATTCTGGAACTGAAGTATCTTTTGGTAAATTCAAGATTTCCAGAACCAATCCATAAACAACTCATGGCATGGAGAAAGAATAAACCTACCTTGATCAACACCAATCACATCAAAGCATGGTTGGATTTTGAAGTTGTCAAGAGAACTGAAGCCATGAAGAAGGACCTCTCTGATGATTGTCCATATGGAAAGCCAGATGATGTGTACAAAATTCTGAATATCACAGAATGGCACAAGACCAAGACTTGTTGTGGAACCATGAGTCGTTCTATCCGGAAGATCAATACAAGGGTGACATCGATATCCAAGATTATCTACGAATACTTCAAGCTTTCAGATATCAGAATAGAGCATGCCTGGAAGTGGGGAAAGTACCTATGGGTCAAGCATTTTGCCAAGAAAAATCCTACCAAAACCTACAAAGAGGTCTGTGGATTTGCCAGAGACACAGAGATGCTCGTCAGAACTCTTCTTTATGATTATTCTGATGACATCAAAAGGTTTGGAGATAGGAAATTTGCAGACTGATCCATAGAAATACTGTTGAAGACTTGAAGATTGAAGACTTGAAGACTAGTCTATTAGGATGTTTACTTGGAGCTTGGTTACTCCTGTTGTCCTAATTTACTATGTAGTTTTTGTATTTTTTTGATCGAGCTTAATCAGATCATGTATTGAAGTTATCTGTAATCCTTATTTGTAACTTATCTGAAGAACTTACTCTCAGATAGTACTCTATAAAAGATAACTTGTCAGCAAAGATCACACCTTGTGATTTGGTTGATGTCTACTTTCTGCACTTAATTATATGAATTTGAAGATCTTAAGAAAAGATTAAGTGGTGGATTGTTTCCTCATCCAGATTTGTAATAGGTAAAGATAGTAATCGTTGACTGATCAAAAAGGGGGAAATTTCTTGTGAAATTTGTTGGGAAATTTCTTGAGAAATTTGTTAGGAATTTTGTTAGATATTTTGTAAAGAATATCTGTTTAGTTTTGATCAGCAACATGATGACTTATCTTAGTCTCAGAAAGGTGATTAGTACTCTTGGTTCACTTGAACATTGTCAAAGAGGAAAACCACTAAGTATGATAGTCTAGCTAATCTTGTATAGGATGATAGGTCTCAAAATGTAATTTTTATTTTATGAAGAGAAGACCAAGAAGAAGTCATCCAAGCAGAAAGCTCAACGACATTGAAGACTTGAAGAAAACTGCACAAGATTACTGAAACTGTTGTTCAGATAACTTAGCCAGATATCTTAAAGACACGAATAGTTTCAAACAAACTGTGTCACAAGAGATATCTGAGAAATAAGAGACATATCTGAAAACAAGGAAAGTGTCCACAGATATCTATTCTCAGATACCTTGAGCTTTAACCACGTTTCTGAAAAAGAAACATATATATTGCAAACAAAAGTTGTTTCAATAAATACGAGTGGTATCTGAAGATTATAGATAAGGATGTGCAAAAAATCAGACAACACTAGTCTCTGATACAAAGCATAGTTCCGTTGACACTACAGGACAAAAAGTATAGTACAATGCATTTAATGCACGGACAGAGATGTCTGAATAAAAGCAACAGCAGCTTCTGAGAAGAAGACAAAACCTGCTATAGTACTATACACAGATATCGATAGTTTGAATTTGAGCCTAACGGATACTATTCAAATGGCACTCAAATTCATCTATAAATATCAACACTTAGACTGCTTGAGAAGACACACAGAACACTAGACACATTGAACTGCATACAAACGCTGAACGTCTTACTCTCTCAAAGCAACTTACTTATCTTCAAAGCTTTCTGTTGCGACTAAAGCTTTTGATCTTGAGTAAACACTGAAGTTCTAAGTGTCCTGATCCTAAACAAGCAAAGCTATCTGTGAAGGAGTTGAATTAAAAGATCAACTATCTGAGATTCATTCTCTTGAACAGATATCATAAGACTTGGGTCAGTAAAATCGAACAAGATACCATACGCTGTAAAGTGTATTAAGTAACTTGGTTCATAGAGCTATCTGATTAACTGAAAAGTTATTAAGACGCTCATCTGACAACTCAAACCAAAAACCAACACCATAACTGGCGTGGAGTACAGGAAGTACTTAGTTTGAAAAATCAGGGAATAACTCCAAGGTTACCGGAGTATAGGAAGTACATGATTTGGGAAACTGAGGAATAACTCCAAGGTTATTGAGTATAGGAAGTACTTAGCTTGGGAAGCTAGGGAATAACTCAAAGGTTTCTGAGTATAGGAAGTACTTGGCTGTGAAAGCCGGGGAACAACTCAGGGGGAACATTTGGTTGGGAACCAATTGTTAAGAATCTTAGAATAAGATTATTGTAAGGAGATCTCAATTATCTGTTCTAGTGAATTCTAGGTCTCTGATAGACCGAAGTGGATTAGTTGGAGGATTACGCCACCTCCAGATACCACTATACTTGCTGTGTCATTTACCTTTCTGTATTTACATTTTAGCAACACACACACATATTAACTGTTTCTGCACTTATCTTTATTAAGTCTTCCGCGCTCTGATTCTAAGTATCAGATATCCATTCAGATATCTGAGAAATAGTTGTTATCGACAAAAGTTTTAAAAGACTATTCACCCCCCCCCCCCCCCTCTAGTCTTTTACTTTGCCGTTATCTGGACCAACAGTAATCTATACCATGCATTCTTTCATCTTTGCTTCCCTCATTAGTAGTTAAATCACTCCGAACACGGTAGTTATGTGATAGTCTTGCATATTCGTTTCTAGGGTTCCGGATTCGTTCATATAAGTTTGTCTAGTTTAAAATCTTCGTAAAACCTTCAATTCAAAAAGCTAGTTCAAGACTTTCAAAATCATTTTCGGTCAAGGATCGTGGATTGACGACCCACGATTTCTCTAGTTCAAAACATTCAAATAACGATTGGTTGAATTGGATTGATTGATTTCTGTACACCGACCGTGTGACAAATATGAATGATTGCCCTAGAACGAATTAGCATTACTTGATCATTACTACTGTGTTCATCTTCTCTCATTGTTAAAAACCGTTATCTGCTTTATCTTATTCTAGTTTTTAGAAACAACCAGCATACAAATCAATCTATTTTCACAAGTAACTGTTTTCTTTCAAACCGTTGTGGTAGCTTAATTGGTTCCTTAGCGAACTATCCTGTGGTTAGCATTGTCTGTCTACAACAACTGCTATTACTTGTTTTCTAAGTAATAATTTGAGCACATCATACAACTGTTGTCAGTCAACCACATCTCTGATGTTGCGTATCCTTCCATTTATATGTTAAGTTACATATGGTCTCTGAACTTAATAGATAAGTCCAAAAGACTGTCCCTTAGTCATAGAAAAGAGATGTGATTCATAAAACTATTCGCCAAATTTCATTAATTGGGCACAATTACAACTATTGATTGTAGTCATTGCTGAAGAAGCAATCGTAACCCTTGATGAAATGGGCGTTTGATCTTAACGGACGAGATTAATTCTCGGTAAAATAGTGGACTGTAAAAACATAGACGTGGCCCACTAGCATTTAATGCAAAGTGATTTTTACCCACGCCTACCTGCATTTGCACAGATACATATGTACAAAATCAATTTGTATGTATACGTCTGCTGAGAGTACAATGCTATATATATAGGATTTTGGCAAAAGAATTCACTTTCGCCTAATCCAACATTTTATCTTGCACAAAAACATAAATTTCTCTCTAAATTTTTCTACAAATCTCTCTACAAATCTGCTACATCTCTCTTAGTTTTTTCTGAAAGGAAGAACTAATCTCCCCTGATAATCTCTTCTCTTGTTTTCAAAAACCTTCTATTTAAAGAGATGGATCCAAAATGTGTTGTTGCTCAGGATACCAGTGCTACTACTTCTACTGCTGCTGAAAAGCAAGCACCAGTGCTAGTGATAGCAAACAATCATCCCTTAGGTGATTTTAATTCTGAGAATTGGACTTCAAACCACATAATTATATGGGGTGGTGCTATGATTGAGCAGCACCTTTCTGTTTTAAACGTAGAACAAGCAGATAGGAAGACTATCCTTGGTATGCTTGAAAAGGCACAAATCAAGGGTTTTCTCTCCGCTCTTCCCAGTGGATGCTCTTCATTAGATGTACTTGAGTTTTATAATAACTCTCGTGTTCTCACCAGCAGTACAAATGGCATTGAAGAAATGTCCATTAAAACAAAAGTTCAAGGAAAAGAAATTTTCCTTAACTGCCAAAGATTCTGTGATATCTTTGGTCTCCGAAATCAAGGAATTTATTTCGAGATTAACACCAAGGATGAAACTCTCTTTGAAGGTGTTAAGACCTTGTATAGTGATGTTTGCAACATGGACAAGCCAGATACTCCTCCTGAGTTCAAACTTGCTGATATAAGGACCAGACATCTATACATTCATTGGGATGTCTTAGCTTGCCTCCTTTACAGATGCTTTGATGGTCTACAAGGTGGAGCTGACCAAATAAGCTTGGAACGGTGGATGATGATGTTCCTGATGAAGGAAGAAATAACTAGGTCGAAAAATCTTTTTAATTGGGGAAAGTATGCCTATGTGAAGTTTGCGAAGAAGATACAAAGCTTTGAGCCAAAGATTATCAAAGGCCTTGTTGAACCAAAAGCCACAGTGAGCTTTGGACTAAATATATGCTTCTTGCTGGAGAAGCTTGGCATTAAGCTCGGAGAAAAGGCTGACATAGCCAACAGTAACCTGCTCTACAAATATGAGTATACAAACATGATGAAAAAGGTTATTGCGTCTCAGAAAGGTTCTAAGAAACGAAAGACTGATGAAGTATCTGAGGGATCAGTTATGACCAAAAACCCCAGAACTTCACGAAAGAAGCCTGCTGGCAAATCAGAAGGCATACACGTTGTGGATGTCGACACTCAGACATCTGCCGCCACTGCTGATGAACTCATCAATGCTGGAAAAGATACAACTGCTGATGAACTCATCAATGCTACCAAGGAAAGCCTTGTTGATAAACCCATTGGTAAAAATGAGAGTAGTGGCAGGTATCAAGCCCTATCTGCAGAAACTGCAGGGATTATGTACCAATCGGTTCCTAATGCTGATGAAAGCTCTGATGATGATGATGATGATTTAGTCATCTCTCAAGTCCTACAGAAATCAAAAAGGGCTAAGGTTGCTGAAAAAGCAACAAGTTCAAAGGCTGCTGAAAGAGTAAAGGTATCTGAAGAAGAAGCTACACCATAGGTTGCTGAATAAGCACCTATCTCCAATGTTACTGAGAAAGCACCCATTACTAAGGTTGCTGGAGAAGCACTTAGTACAGAGGTTGCTGAGATAGCACCTAAGTCCAAGGAATCTGGACAAGATACACTCAAGCTGGTAGAAGAAGCTTTGAGGAGTTGTGATATAGTGATGGAGGATTCTGACATTGCCTCCACACTATACAAACTGTCACAAAAGGATCAGGATGAGCCTCACTTTGATTCACCATCCAGATCCAATTCACATGATTCACCAGATGATAATGAAGCCATGGTGAATGAATTACAGTTTGACATACCAGCACTTCTGATTGTTGAAGAAAATCCTGCAAATAAGCAGGTTCCCCAACTCAATGAGAGGGATCAAACTGAGACCCCTACTAAAAAAGATCACACAATGGAGGAAACTGAGTCCCACACTCAGGAAAGGTCTAAAGTACCTAAAACTTCAAATAAAGAAGTGGTTATTGAACAACAAGACCCTGACATGGGGTCTTCACAAGGACCTGAGACCAATCAACCTGATAATATTCAGGTAGCTGAGTGGTTTAACTCTACACTTGTGATATTTTATGTCTTCCATATCTTGTTACTTATATGCATTCTTTGTTACAGGCCATATTAGAGACACCAACATAGGAGGGAGCTGCAAAGCATACCTCAGAAAATGAGAATGAGGTTCCCACAACCTCAACATTTGTCGAAACTGAGCCTGTTTTACAGGTAGACTTAGTTTCTGAGACAATAAATTTATTCTCAATTTTGCTTCAAATATCATATTTATCTAATCTGGTGTTTGTCTCTAATAGGCTCCAACTGAGAAAGAAGAAGATAAGGCAGAAATGCCAGAAAAGGACCCAGAAACCGTCAAGGTTTCTGAAGAAAATGTCATTGAGCCTTCTAGTGTGAAGGTATATAAAAATTAGTGATAAACATTCTTCATTATGGGTTAATATGAATTCTTCTCTAATTACTCAATACTTTCTACTTATAGGCTCATTCAGAAGTAGAAGTGCAAGGGGAAAGAGTTGTGACCTTCCCTGCACCCATGGAAATTGATGAAGCCCCCAAGGCAACATCACCAGAAAGAACACCAAAAACTGAGAAAGATTCTGAGAAAAATGATTCTGGGCCTCCTATTGTGGAAGTAAGTGAAAAACTCAGAGATCATTGAAGTTTAATTGCATAAATTCTTTCATGCCAATTTCCTAAGTATTGTGATAATTTTCATTCTAAGGTTCAAGCAGAAAGAAAGGTTGATGAGGACCAGACTCCCAAGTCTCCACTTCACAACAAGATATCTAAGGCACCCCCTGCCTCAGTAGTACAAGTCTCTGAGCCTGATGTACTTATTCAAGTAACCTAGAAACCTAACTACACAAGTACTCAGATATCTACACAAATTTTGAATCTAACTCAAAACTCTTTCTTTCAGGCTCAAACAAGTGTGCCCAAGGTCTCTGCATTCTTAACAGAAGACCTGCTTCCATTCTTCAAAGACCACACTCTCAAGAAACACCTCAAGTGTTTTAGAAAGTGGCAAAAGCTCAGAAGCTCAGATCTGATTGAATTAACAAAGGTGACTGATCACCAATTGAGAAGAGTCAAAGCTTTTGACTTGGAGAATTATGTCCATGCTATTTTTCCAACAGAGCAGTACTCTTTTTGCTACTCTGATGCATAAGGACTTTGTCAAAGAAGCTGTACACAAGCTCATAGAAGGTTTTGAGAAGGCTGACGATCAGACCAGAATGGAGATGGCATTCAAGCCTCCATTGCCTAAGTCCCTATAGTGCATACCCTCTGAACAAGAGGAAGTAAATGGGCAATTGGTCACACTCCCTGAAGTGATCAATCTGATTTCTGAAGATGAGTAGGAAATAGATGAGAATAATTTTGAAGAACCTCCTTCTGATCATCACAAGGATGATGATGAAAAAAAGGATGATGATGGTGCCTCTGCACCAGGAAATAATACCTCAGTTGCTGAAAAGCACACTGAGAGGACTTCATAGAATTCCCCTCCTCCATCTCCTTAGAAGTCTACACATCCCTCTCCCCCAACAAAAAGACACTACTGAACAAGTAGTTGAGCACTCTGAGGACAACACTCAGAAGATACTGGATGCACAAGCCATAGTTGCTCAACTCAAACAATGGCTGGAGGAAGAACAACAGCTAAATCTTTAACTGGAAGAAAAGGTAGTTGAATCTAAAGCAAAGCTCCAAAAGATTGAAGATCTTACCATCAAGGAAATGGAAGCTTATGCTGAGATGAAAGAACTCCAGCTTGTTGATCAGGAAATTGCTGAAGAATTAGATACTGACCAAGTATCCGAAGACAAGCATGATGCTAAGGCTGCATTACCAAAAGATGTACCATGCTCCTCACTGAAAGGAAAGAAGCCCATCTTTGAGATGGTTGCTGGGCTAGAAGACATTGATGAAAATGCCCAAGAGGATGAAGATCACTGGGATGAAGACTCAGATGATAAAGAAGACAGAACCTTGGTAGAACATGCAAATATTCACTTGGGAGTTTCTCACTTAAAGAGAAAACTGATTGCTCCTTAAAGCTTCAGTAAAATACCAAATCTCAACTCCCATGATTACATGGCTAGATACCAGGTTCTGGCAACTTTAAGATAGGAGTTATCTCAACAAAATGAAGAAGTCATTGCATCAATCCCTGCTGAAATGAAGTTCACTGAGTTAATCACTCAGAGAACAACAAGCTTGGTCATTGCTTAGAGAGACCTAGGCATGGTGAGGGATGATGACCATACTCTTGCTGAAAAAGCCCTCGATGAGGCTAGCTATGCTGCTGGAAAAGCAGATGCTACTCAAGGTCCACTGGCAGAGCTCACTGATAAGAAAACAGGACTTATCAAACAGAATCAGGAGCTCAAGGCTGATCTGGAAAAGTTGGTTGCTGCTTACAACTATATGCAAGGCAACTTTGACTCCCTCTCAGAATCTTTTGTGATTCTTAGTCAGTCAACAATGACTAAGGGGGAAGGATCTCAAGGTGCTCAAAGAGGAAGAGGAAGAGGAAACAAAAGAAAATCTGAACAATCACCTCTCAGAATAAATGAGCCCCTCCTCCAGTCAAGTTGTTACTCAGATAGTAGCAACAACTCAGCAAATTCCTTAACAAGGAATGACAACAAGGGCCAGATTACAGACAAGATCACAGAGATCTCCAAAGGGAACCAAGTCCCCAAGGAAAAATACAAGTAATTGGGATTGAAGAGTCTTCTAAAAAAGAAGAAGAAGGCCAAATCAAATCCCAGGGCAATAAAGAAGGCTGCAAATCTCCAACAAAGATTAACATTGATGATGATGATAAGGAGACTGATGAAGATGAAGCTTCTCTTCACAGGAAAAAGGAAAAGGGTTGATAGCCTATCTGAGCCTATTGCTGCAAAGCAATTGGCAGCCAAAACACCCTTTTGAAATACCAAGTCTATCCAGGGTGGTTCTTCAAGCAAACCCCCAAGAGAGAATGCCAAAACAAGAAGAAAGAGGAGAAGAGACACTCAATTTGGCAGGGCTGCACCTGAAAAACCTGCTGATGGCCTGATTGAATATGTCAAGACTGACAACAGTCAAACCTCTTAGAGATGCATTCACCAGAAAAATGGTCATTGGATTCTGGAACTAAAGCACCTGCTAGTAAATGTAAAATTCCCAGTTCCTATATGTGAACAACTTATGGTATGGAGAAAAGACAAGCCAGTACTGATAAATCCAGAGCATGTCAAAGCATGGCTGGATTTTATAGTCTCCAAAAGAATTGAAGCCATGGAAAAGGACCTCTCCTTTGAATGTCCTTATGGGAAACTAGATGATGTGCACAGAATTTCCAAGATGACTGGAACAGGCACAAGGCCAAGACTGGGTGTTGAACCTTATGAGTCATTCTACATGACTAAGGAACAATATCTGGATGACATTGAATATCTGAAGATCATTTATGAGTATTTCAAACTCTCTGATCTCATAATTGAGCATGTCTGGGTATGGGGAAGATGTCTGTGGGTCAAGCACTTTGCCAGAAAAAATCCCACCAAGTCCTACAAAGAAGTCTGTGGATTTTCCAGAGACATAGAAATGTTAGTCAGAACACAGATTTATGATTATGCTGATGACATCAAAAGGCTTGGAGTTAGGGAATTTGCTAATTGACTCATAGAGGTTGTTGAAGACTTGAGGTTGCTAAGAACCTGAAGTGTTTTTGAAGACTTGTCATTTAGAATGTTCACTTGGAGCTTGGTTACTCCTGTTGTTCTATTTGATTAAGTAGTTTTTGTGATTTTGTTGATTGTACTGAAATGTGTTTTATTCATTGTAAAAGTTATCTATGAACTTTCCTTGTAACATATCTGATTAACCTAATCTCAGTTATCAATCTATAAAAAGATAACTTGTCAGAAAAGATTACACCTTGTGATTTGGTTGATGTTTACTTTCTGCACTTAATTAAATGAATTGAAAAGATCATAAGAAATGATTAAGTGTTGGATTGTTCCCTCTTCCAAGTTGTAATGGGCTTTAAAGATAGTAATCGTTGACTGATCAAAAAGGGGGAAATTTGTTAGGAATATCTGTTTAGATTTTGATCAGCAACCTAATGACTTATCTTAGCTCAGAAAGGTGCTTAGTACTCTTGATCCACTTGAACACTGTAAAAGAGGAAAATCACTAAGTATGTTAGTCTAGCAAATCTTGTATAGGATGTTAGGTCTCTGAATGTAATTTTATTTAGTTAAAGAAGACCAAGAAGGAAACATCCAAGCAAAGGAACTCATTTCCAGAAGACTGAAGTTTGCTCAAGATTGCTGAAGACTAAGTAGAAAAGTCTCCTCAGATACCTATGTCAAGAAACCTTGAGTCAACAAGTGTTTTGATTAAACAAGTTACTCAAAGGATATTTGAGAACACAAGTGTATTGAGTAAGGAACGTGTCGATTCTCAGAAAGCTTCACGTATGCATTGAGACAACAGGACAAATATAGTACAATGCATTTATTGCTCGGATAGAAATGTTTGCACAAAAGCAGAAGTCTCTGAAGAAGAAGACAAAGAACTCTGCAGTACTATATACAGATATCAATAGTTTGAATTTAAATTGAGCCTAACGGATACTATTCAAACGGCTTCAAAATCAACTATAAATATCACCACTTAGAATGCTTGAAAAGACACCAAGAACTTACATACAACTTGAACTCACATTGAAACTACAACTTACTGAATATCTTCAAGTGATCTCTCAAGCATACAAGATTTCTTACTACTTACCCTCTAGCTTTCTGTTGCGACTAAAGCTCTAGAACTCTAAGTAGTATACAAGTTCTAAGTGTCCTGATCCTTAACAAGTATTGCTATCTGTAAAGGAGTTGAATCAAAAGATCAAGTATCTGAGATTCATTCTCTAGAACATTTAACAAAGACTTGGGTCAGTAAAGAACAAGTTACCATACATTGTGAAGTGTATTAAGTAATCTTGATTCTATAGAGCTTTCTGAAATAACTGTATAAGTTATGAAGAAGCTCACCTGACAAACTACTTTAACCACACACCAACTGGCATGGAGTACAGGAAGTACTTTGTTTGGGAAACTAAGGAACAACTCCAAGGTTACTGAGCATAAGAAGTACTTAGTTTTGGAAACTAAGGAATAGCTCAAAAAGGTTTCTGAGTAGAGGAAGTACTTGGCTCAGAGAGCTAGGGAACAACTCAAGGGGAAACATTTGGTTGGGAATCAAGTGTTGCAAGAATCAAGAGATAGGATATTTGTAAGGGTACCTCATTTATCTATCTTAGTTAATTCTAGGTCTGAGAAAGGACGAAGTGGATTAGTTGAAGGATTACGTCACCTTCAGATACCACTATAATTTGATGTGTTATTTACTTACTTCATTTACCTTGCTTGATTCATCTTGTTAAGAATTTACACACTTTTACTCTGCTGAGCACGTGCACTTATCACAGAAAGTCTTCCGCTCTTTGAAATTAAGTATTAGATATCTTCACAGATATCTGAGAAACTGTGTTTATCGACAAAAGTTTTAAAAGACTATTCACCCTCCCCCCCCCCCAGTCTTTTATTTTGTCATTATCTGGACCAACAAGTGGCTTCTTCAGAAGTTAAGTGCTCCCACTATATCAAAATCTGGGGAAAAACAACATTGTTTCTCTTTACCATTCTTCTAGCTAATATCTTGATTGGAACCAAGACTATAGCACCTTCCTCATTCATTTCTGGTATAGTAGCAGTCACAGACTCAGACTGACCCACATGCTTCTTCAAGAGTGAAACATGAAACACTGGGTGCAATTTGCTTTCAGCTGGCAACATCAACCTGTAAGCAAATTTGGGACTTAATTTCCATACATGACTTCCCCTTCTAGAGAACTGCCTGTATGGCCTCATTTTTAAGTACACCCAATCACCCACATTAAAACTCCTTTCTCTCATGTTTATGTCAGTTAACTCCTTCATCCTCTGCTTTGATAAATCAAGATTGGTCTTGATTTTACTCAGACCTTCATTCCTATTGTTGAGTAACTCACCCACTCCTATTATAGTAGAGCTGCTCAAATCTCCCATAATTAAGGAGGGTGGCACATAACCAAACAAAGCCTTAAATGGGCTCATTCCAATGGCTGAATGGTGGGAGCTGTTATACCACCATTGAGCCAATCCCAACCATGAATGCCACTTCTATGGTGATTGCCCACACATACACCTCATATAATTCTCTAAGCACTGATTCACTCTCTCAGTCTGATCATTAGTTTGTGGATGATAAGCAGTGCTAAGCAGTTGCTTAACTCCAAGAAGCTTGAATAATTATCTCCATATTACACTAGTGAACACCTTATCTCTGTCACTTACAATGCTTAATGGCATTCCATGATATTTGCACACATTATTGAGATAAAGTTGAGCTACTTGCAATGCAGTAAATGGATGAGCTAGGGACACAAAATGTGCAAATTTTGTGAACCTGTCTACAACCACCAATATAGTATCCCTTCCACTAGAAATAGGTAACTTCTCTATAAAATCCATGGTCACATGTTGCCCATGCTTGATCAGGTACTGGCAAGGGTTGTAAGAGACCAGGAGTTTTCACATGCCCAGACTTGCATTGCTGACAGATCACACACTCTCCCACTATCTGTTGTATTGTATTCTTCATGCTAGGCCAATAGAAAATGTTATTAACCTGGTGCATAGTAGCCAACACACCTGAATGCCCCCCATCCACACTTTCATGCATTGATTTCATCAACAATGCTCTACAGTTGTTGCCACTTCCCACATATAGCTTGTTCTTGTATCTTAACATGCCCCCTCTATATGACAACAAGCTCAGATTATATGGCTTAGCTACAGAGTGAAGTATAGCTTCCTTAGCAACACTATATCCCTCATAGCTCTTCTCTAACTCCACTAACCATTGTGGCTGAGTACTAGAGATAGCATAATACTCAGTACTCTCATCATCAATGCCTCTTCTTGACAATGCATCAGCCACCTGGTTCTCTGGTCCTCTCTTATACTCAATTACATACTCCAGACCAAGTAATTTAGTCATGTACTTGTGCTGCACAGGAGTAGAAATTTTCTGATTCACCAAAAACTTTAAACTCCTTTGATCAGTTCTGATAATAAATGGAGCATGTAGCAGGTATGCTCTCCATTTTTCCACTGGAAGCAATATTGCTAGAAACTCTTTTTCATATATAGATAGACCAAGATTTTTAGGTCCTAAAGCTGTACTAACAAAAGCTAAAGGGTGGTTTTCTTGCATTAGAATTGCACCTAATCCTCCATAGCATGCATCAGTTTCAAGCACAAAAACTTTGCTAAAATCAGGTAATTACAATACAGGTATTGTGCACATCATGTTTTTAAGCAACTCAAAGGTCTGCTGAGCCTCTACACTCCACTTAAACATCCCTTTCATGGTTAGATCTGTGAGAGGCTTGGCCTTGGCACCATAATTAGCACAAAATTTTCTTTAGTATCCAATCATACCCAAAAATCCCCTGAGAGCTTTTAATGTAGTAGGAACTGGCCACTCCATAATACATTTGACCTTGTTAGGATCCATAGCCACACCTTGTGCACTGATAATGTGACCTAAGTACTCCACATGGTCAACTCCAAAAGCACACTTGCTTCTCTTAGCAAAAAGTGAGTGCAACTGTAACAAATCAAACACTTTATGCATATGGTGTTTGTGCATAACCATATATTTACTATACACTAGTATATCATCAAAAAACACCAAAACAAACTCTCCAAGATGAGCTTTAAACACTGAATTCATCATGTTTTGAAATGTTGCAGGGGCATTAGTAAGCCCAAATGGCATTACTTTGAATTCATAAATCCCTGAACTAGTAACAAATGCAGTCTTCTCTACATCTGCAGGCTTCATTCCCACTTGATGATAACCAGCCCTTAAGTCAATCTTAGAGAATACAGAAGCCCCACTTAATTCATCTAACAAGTCATCAATGCGAGGTATGGGATAATTATCTCTCACAATTAGTGAATTAAGTCTCCTATAATCCACACGAAACCTCCAGCTTCCATCCTTCTTCTTTACAAGCAACACAGGACTAGAGAAAGGACTATGATTGGGCTGAATCACACCACTCTCCAACATTTCTTTCACCAATGTCTCAATCTCCTGCCTCTGTGTATATGGGTATCTGTATGGTTGTTGCTTGAATGGCTCTACCCCTTCCTTTAGTTTAATCTCATGGTTGCAATCTCTCATAGGAGGTAATGATTTTGGAATTGTAAATACAAATTGAAACTTTTCTAGCACATCCACCAACTCACCATGATCTGCAGGTGGCTGTATCTTCTCCTCCACTGCACTCACCATACAGAAGCAACTAAAACTAAAACAGGTCTTCTGTTTCTTCTCAAACAACTTATGCACTTTATTCCCTGACATCATTTTGATAGATACCTCCTTATCAATGCCAGTCTTCATGAATTGTTCTCCCTTAATGTTGAATGTAAGAGCATGCTCCTCATAATCCAACTCAATGGGACCCAATCTTCTTAAGAGATCAACCCCTAGTACCATATCATAACCTCCAAGTGGTAATATTCTCATTGTTGCAGCAAATAAGTGTCCTGCCATATCCCACTCTATTTTAGGACACTTAGAATTACATTCTATTAGGAATATCTGTTAGTATTTTGATCACTCATTACATGTTCTTATCTTAGCCAGAAAGGTGATTAAGTACTCTTGGTTCACTTGAACATTGTAAAAGAGGAAATCACTCAGTATGATTAGTCTAGTAAATCTTGTATTAGGATTATAGGTCTCTGAGTGTAATTTTTATTTCCAGAAGACCATGAAGATCAATCCTAGCAATGGAGCTTTTCTGAAGATTAGAAGACTGAAGATTGCACAAGATTTATGAAGACATCAAGGTTTAGTCTAACTCAGAAAGACTATGTCCTTAATCCTTTCTTAAGTGTATTTACTCACTTTTGAAATATGATTCTGGACATATGACATCATGAGTATGGAGCATGCAAGCCATCAGAAAGGCTCATGTATCCGTTGAATACTACAGGACAAGAAATAGTACAAGTGCATTAATTGCATCGCGTGAAAGTCACCTGATCCTCTCTGAGACATGAGACAAGGACTTCTGAGTACTCATTTCAAGTTAAGTATGAACTGAATTTGAATTGTGTCTAACGGATATCATTCCAACAACTCTCAAATTCATCTATATATATCACACACTTAGATGCTGAGAAATATACCTTAGAACACTCTATCTTGCAAACTTACCATCAAGCAAAGTATTCTCTCAAGCACTCTACTACCTTTTCTGAAAGCTTTCTGTTGATCGAAGAATCACTAGTAGTTCTAAGTTGTCCTGAAACTTAACAAGAGATTGTTATTCGTGAAAGAGTTGAACTATCAGATACCCTTTCTGAAGCTCATTCTCCAGAACGGACATCAATTACTTGGTCAAGAAGAAGCATCGCCATCCACTGAACAAGTGTATTAAGTAGTCTTATTCTATTAGGCTCTCTGAAAATATAACTGAAAAGTTATACGAGAAGCCTCTCTGACAAACCTAACCTTATAACCACCATCAAGGCGTGGAGTAGAGGAAGTACTTGATTTGGGAAATCAAGGAATAACTCCAAGGTTATCTGAGTAGAGGAAGTACTTAGCTCTAGGAGCTGGGGAATAACTCAGGGGGAACAATTGGTTGGGAACCATTTGTTTAAGAATCTTAGAATAGGATTATTGTAAGGTGAACTCAATTATCTGTTCTAGTGAATTCTAGATCTCAGAAAGACCGAAGTGGATTAGTTGGAGGATTACGCCACCTCCAGATACCACTATACTTGCTGTGTTATTTACCTTTCTATATTTACATTTCAGCAAAGCACACACACATACTTATTATTTCTGCACTTACCTATCTTAAAGTCTTCCGCGCTCTGAATTTAAGTATCAGAAACCCCCAGGTTTCTGAGAAACTATGTTTATCAACAAAAGTTTTAAAAGACTATTCACCCCCCCCCCCTCTAGTCTTTTACTTTGCCGTTATCTGGACCAACAAGTGGTATCAGAGCGGGAGGTTCACAAGCCTTCTGCACTGAACCTAGATCCCCATATAGGTGAAGGAACTTTGTCCCTTTCTGAGGACTATATAATTTGTGTTGTAAGTGTGCAGGTATGTCTCTGAGTGATGCACCCATTCTGAAGCCAGAAAACTACGAGAAATGGAAGAACAACATGATGCTCCATCTGGAGGCCATTAGTGACGAGATGATCTATGTCATCAATGAAGGGCCTATCAAAATCAGACAACTCAAACAAGTTACTGAGGTGTCTGATGGAAGAAAAGCCTCAGACAAGGAAGATGGAAGCGAGGATGCAGCTGCTAGTGATAGTGGTCATGTTGCTCGTGGAAGCATTATGTATGAAGACAAGCCAAGAGAGCTCTGGACATCTGAAGATGCCAAGAGACACAGATTGGATGGTCAAGCTCGTAATATCATCATCAGATCGACACCTGAGCACATACAGTGTAAACTGTGGGGTGCTAAAACGACGACAATTGCCTGGCAATTGATTGAAGAAATCTGTGCCGGAACTGAGAAAACCAAGGAAAACAAGTTCGAAGTTCTTAAATTGAAGTTCCAAAACTTCAAACAAGGTCCCACTGAAACTCTGGAAGAACTTGATTTCAGGTTGACTACCCTTATGAGTGATATGGCTGCACTTGGTGAAAGCAACAGATACTCCCAGCCAGAAAAGATTAAGACTATTGTCAGAAGTCTCAATCACAACTAGGAGCACACTAAGTTCTTTTATTTCAACCAAGGGAAGCCAAATATTACTCTAGTAGAGCTATTCTCTCATCTTGCTACTGTAAACTATGAGACAACTCAGAGAGAACAAACAGCTGAAAAGTTGCAAAGTGTTGCTCTAGTTTCTCAAGGTACTTCTGAAAAGAAGGATACCAAAGATGCATCTGAAGAAAATGCTCTTGCAGTTAGACACATTAAGAAATTTGTGAGTCAAGAGATTGAGAGAAGAAAAGCTAAAGAAAAGATGAAAAAGCATCTTGGCCCAAACTATCATCAGTACAAGAACATACAAATGAACAACTCTCTGAACACCGCCATTCAGAAAGGTGTTAGTACTGAAGCTGCAGAAATAGGAAATGATATCTGCTTCTATTGTCAAAAGCCTGGTCACTTCAAGAGAGATTGTCCTGCTTTAAACAAGCTCAACACGGTGTGAGAAGGATGGAAGAAATTTCAAGAGAAATCAAAGGGCCTTCTTGGTGAAGAAAGGAAGAAGATTCAAATTCAACTTGATGCTCTAGACATTGAGATGATTCGAAGATGGAGATTCAGATGACTCAAACCTACCATCACCAGAATTGTGTGGAATCACCCACGATGTAATCGACTTCGGCCTTAAGAAGAATGAAATGTGTGGAATTGCTGAGATTGCTGGTCCAGACATCTCCAACATTGAAATATGTCTTATGGCTGATGAGGTAACTAACAATTCACAATTTCTGTACTATGAGAGTGATGATGGAATTGAGGATCTGGAGTTGGTCAAGAGTGAATTGGATCGTTATGAAAAATAATTTCTGGAAGCACAATCCAAAACCAGAATTCTAGAGGAAAGCAAAGAAACTCTTGAAAAAGAGGTTTCTGAGCTAACCAGAGTATCTGAGAACAAGAACGCTGAAATAGCCTTTCTGAAAGCTCAGATATCTGAGAATGAAAATTCTCACAAACTAGCCTTGGATGAACTTAATAAGAAAATGATGAAGCTGCTTTCTGAGAATGAAGAACTCAGAAAGAAAGAGCTATCCTTCCAATCTTATGCAAAGGCTAGTGACACTCTCACTGAGGTTCAATCCTATCTGAGAGATCCCTCTGAGAAAGGTGGACTTGGACTTGATGAACAATCAAGTAATTCATCTCCTCTGAAGAAGAGTGATGAAAGGTTGACCTTTGTAAAAAGTCAACAGAATGATTCTTCAACCACCTATAGCATTGGTCAGAAAGCAGGTAGTTGACAAAGGAAAAGGAGTTGCAACCCAGCCTTTGAAAGAACAACAAGTTCACAAGAAACATGTGGATAAGGTTTCTGAAAAGAAACACAACCCTCATACATGCAACCATCCACATTGTTGCATTACTAGGAAGGGAAGAATTGCTGGAATAGGCAAATTCTCTATTGTACCATTTTATGAAAATAAAGATGTTGCAGAAACTAGTAAGGCTTCTGAAGAGCGCATTCAGAAAGCCAAAGGTGTTCGAAATGGCATTGGCTATCGTGCTATTGGAAAGGTCCTTCTGCAATAATATAAGGAAGGATAAGAACAATGGCGCAAGGCTGATATTGCACGTAGCAATAGACAGAAGTGGAAGAAATCTCAAGCCACTGAAAAACTGAATGCCAGAGCTAGAAGGAACCTGGCCAGAAAGGCTAAGTTTGCTGAAAAGCAACCCCAGAAACCCAGGGTCCAGAAAGCACCAAAGGGAACACCTAGAAACACCCCAAGAAGGAAGATTGAGATCAAAATTACTGATTTTATTGCATCTCCTTCTGATCAAGTTAGACAAAAACAAACTCCCAAGAAATTCACTAAAATGTGGATTCCTACTGGAAGAATGTTTAGTCTAAGTGGTTCTATCTCTGAGGCAAGAACCTAACTCTGCTTTCTGTTGTGCGTAACGCCTTTTGGACTGAGGCTCAATGACTATTTGATAGTGGATGCGGAAAGAACATGACAGGAGACAAAGCAAATCTGGTCAACTACAAAGCTTGCAACACTGGACCAGACATCAGATTTGCTGGAGGAGAATTAAGTCCCTCTCTGGGATCTGGCAACGTAAAATTGGGATCATTAACAATCACTGACATATTACATGTTAAAGGTTTGAAATATAATCTATTTAGCATGAGCCAGTTTGCAGACAAGGGATTCACGGTGAAATTCAAAGCAAAGTATTGCAAACTTATTGACAATGAGTCAAAGCAGACAGTCTTGGTTGCTCGGCGGAAAGGCAGTCTTTATGTTGCCGATTGGGCATCTACCACAACTGAAGAATGTCTCATGGTGAGTCAATCAGGTCACACAGAAGAGCACTGGTTATGGCACAAAAGAATGAGTCACTTGAATTTCAAAACTCTGAACAAACTTGCCAAGAAAGAGTTAGTGGTTGGCCTTCCCAAAATATCTTTCAGAAAGGATGGTATCTGTTCTGCCTGTCAGATGGGGAAACAATCCAAGATCTCTTTCAAGTCCAAAACCAGACACTCTAGTGTTAGACCACTGCAACTATTACACATGGATCTTTTGATCATCTGTAACTAGTTATGCAAGAAAGAAGTATGGTATGGTTGTTGTAGATGACTTTTGAAGATTCACTTGGGTTGTCTTTCTGAAGCACAAATCTGATGCTAGGGTGGAGATACCAAACTTGCCGAATAAGCTTGAAGTCATGAAAAATGACAAGGTATCTGCAATCAGAACAGACCATGGTACTGAGTTTGTCAACCAGTACATAAAGGAGTTTTGTACCAGCAAAGGTATACAATACCAACTTTTCTCTGTGAGAACACCACAACAAAATGGTGTTGCAGAAAGGAAAAATAGAACCCTTAAAGAAGCAGCAAGGACAATGCTAGCTGACACTGAAATAAGTGAAATTTATTGGGTTGAAGCTGTAAACACAACATGCTACACTCAGAACAGATGTTTGATAAACAAATATCATGACAAGACCCCCTATGAACTCTTGGTTGGTAGACCCCCTAATATCAAACATCTGAAAGTGTTTGGTTGTAGATGTTTTGTTCTTAACAATGGAAAAGAGTATCTAAGAACATTTCAACCAAAGGCAGATGAAGGTGTGTTTCTTGGTTATTCTATGAATAGCAAAGCATACAGAGTTTACAACAAAAGAACAAAGAAGATTGAAGAATCAGTTCATGTTGTATTCTATGAAGGAAGCAAGAAAACACCCCTTGCTGATGAACTCTCAGAAAGGTTCAAGGAACTAATGATAAAGGATTCTGAAGAAGAACCCTCAGAAAGGAAAAACATCATTGTGGAAAGAGAGGATGACTCTGACGAAGAAAAGCATGAAATGCCTAGTAACAACCAGATGATTCTCAGACATGATGAAGAATTTCCTATGAGAATTCCAGAAATGGAAACTGAAGATGTTCATCAGAGAGCTAACTCTGGAAATGACCTCTCTGACAGGCATGTCCCAGAAAGCTCTCACACTGAGCAAGTGTCAGACATTCACCGCCCTTCTGAGGTGCAAAATGTCACAGATACTGAAGAAGTATCAAGTCATAATCATAGTGATTCACATTCAGATCACATAGATGTTGACCCTACTAGCCCTAAACCCATGATGATGAGATGGATCAAGGATCATCCTGCAAAAGATGTGATTGGACCAATCAATCAAGGTGTTAGGACTAGGAGAGCAATAGCTGAAAATGCTAATTCTCTCTTTGGATGTTTCATCTCAAACATTGAACCTAAAACTATAGAAGAAGCATTAAGAGACCAAGACTGGATCTCTGCAATGCAAGAAGAGTTGGATCAGTTTGAGAGAAACAAAGTCTGGAAACTAGTTCCATTTGTAGAAGGAATATCTGTGATTGGAACTAAGTGGGTTTTCAGAAACAAGATGAATGAATCTGGTGAAATAACCAGAAATAAAGCAAGGTTGGTTGCCAAGGGATTCACCCAGACTGAAGGTCTAGATTTTGATGAGTCATATGCACCAGTTGCCAGATTGGATGCAATAAGACTCTTTCTGGCCTTTGCAGCTCATAAAGACTTTAAAGTTTATCAGATGGATGTCAAGAGTGCATTCTTAAATGGTGAACTTGCTGAGGAAGTCTATGTTGAGCGACCACCTGGCTTTCAAGTTTCCTCAGAAAGTAGAATGGTCTATAAGCTACAGAAAGCTCTATATGGACTAAAATAGGCTCCAGGAGCATGGTATGACACTTTGGCCAAATACCTTCTGGAAAGTGGTTTCAAGAAAGGTGAAGTTGATAAAACTTTATTTACTTTAAATCATGATGGGAAACTACTCTTAGTTCCAGTATATGTTGATGACATTATATTTGGATCTAAGGACAAGCAACTTTGTGATGACTTTGCAAATCTCATGAATAGTAAGTTTGAGATGAGCATGATGGTAGAATTGAACTATTTCATAGGATTGCAAGTCAAGCAACTCAATGATGGAATATTCATTAGTCACACAAAGTATGCAAAAGACATGCTCACAAAGTTCAATCTTAAGCCTTCTGAAAAGAATGCTAAGATACCTATGATCATAGGAACCAAGATGACCTATACCGAATCAGATAAGAGTGTTGATGAACACAAGTATAGGAAATTGATAGGTTCACTACTTTACCTTACTGCAAGCAGATCTGATATTCAATATGCAGTTGGAGTGTGTGCTAGATTTCAAACAAATCCAATGCAATCACACTACAACATTGCTATGAAAATATTAAGGTATGTGAAAGGTACAGTAGATGTAGGTTTGTGGTATCCTAAAGTAAGTGGATTGAGTTTGGCTATTTACTCAAATGCTGATTATGCTGGATCAATGCTTGATAGGAAAAGTACCTCAGGAACTTGTCAGTTTCTGGGAACTAGACTTATCTCATGGTTTAGCAAAAAGAAAAACTCAATTGCAACTTCTACCACAGAGGCTGAATATATTGCTGCTGGTTGTTGTGCAACACAAATTTTGTGGATTCAACAACAATTCAGAGACTATGGACCCAATGAAGAGAAAACTCCCATTTTCTGTGATAACACAAGTGCTATTGCAATCACACAGAACCCTAAGTTCCATGCCAGAACAAAGCATATTGATGTTAGACACCACTTCATCAGAGACCATGTTGAGAAAGGCAATATAGAGATATTCAAGATTGGCACAGAAGACCAACTTGCAGATCTCTTCACCAAGCCCCTACACGAAGGCCAGTTCTTGACTTTAAGACATAGTCTTGGGTTAATGGAGATGCCTAAGGACTGAAAAATGTCCTGAATCTCTAAAGTCTGAGTAAGTGAGATAGAAAAGAAGTAGGCCTCTGAGAACAGATTCTCAAAAAGCCAAGTTGATAAGAAGTGATGTAAAGGTTTCTGAGTAGCAACACTCAGAAAGGCAAAACATTTCTGGAACGGGTATCCAGAAAGGCAAAGGTTGGTACACACTCAATAAGTAAATAAGACTAGAACTTACTTACTGAGAGTGGGTCAAATATATTCAAACAACTGAAGATTCTGACACTTGAACTCAGAAAGCTATTTAGTCATAGAAAGAAAAGACACACAGAGCCCGAAAAGTATAAGTTCTGGAAGTCAAACATGTTCAATGTCTCGTATTTTTGCTAT
Organism: Plantago major; assembly: GCA_026545765.1. Taxonomy (NCBI): domain Eukaryota; kingdom Viridiplantae; phylum Streptophyta; class Magnoliopsida; order Lamiales; family Plantaginaceae; genus Plantago; species Plantago major. Next base: position 74,130,033 of record CM048839.1, read on the forward strand.
TTTTATGATAAACAATATAAAGATAAGGACTTGACACTCAGAATGATAAGTTCAAACGATTAAGTGTTCTTACTCTTTACTAAGTGACATAATGGATGTAATTTGTCAAAATCCATCAAGTCGGCACAATACCATTTGTTCATTGATATCATTACAAAATATTCAATATAAGCCCTTGATGAATAAACGTTTGATCTCAACGGTTGGAATTAAAACAAAGCAAGTAATGTCTGTTGATAAATGCAGACATGGCCCACTACGCATTTAATGGAGAACGTGTGTGATACGACGCCTATGCAGATACAAACACACGCATTCATATTCAGTTGTATGTATGTTGTATCTATGTACATTTTGTCTGCTATATATATAGGACTTGGGCAAAAGACAAACACTTTTACCGATTCCGAAATTTCATACTTGCATCAAAACAGCAAAATCTCTCAAGATTTCTGCAAAACCCCTTCTGAAAACTCAACTTCTTGTGTTTAGTCTTCTGAAAAGATAGACTAATCCCGATTAATCTTGCAAAATCCCTCTGAAAACACTCACTCAAGACTCTATATAAGAGATGGCACCGAAGAAGATGACCACCAAGAACCCTAAGGCCGCATCATCTGCTCTTGCTGAAAAGCAAGGAGGAAAGGAACTCAAAGTGTTGAATAAACGCCTTCTAGGAAAATTCACACCATCTGACTGGAACCCAAACCACAAAATGAATTGGGGAGCTTTTCTAGTGAAGAAGTATGTACCAGCAGTCATACCTTCAAGACCAGATAGGAAACTGATATTGGGGATGCTGAAAAGTTCCCATATCTTCAAGTTTCTGTCTGCTGCACCCAGTGGAATATCCACACTGGATGTGCTGGAGTTCTACAACAACTCCAAAATCTTCACAAAGTTTGTGAATGATGAAGAAGAGAAATACATGCAGACTGAAGTTCAAGGACAAGAGATTGTCCTAGACTGCAAGACTTTCTGCAAGATATTCCGATTGAAAAATCGAGGAACAATTGAAGACATCAACATCAGGGATGCTCCCATGATCCAAGGTGTTAAAGAGCTATTTGAAGCAATCCAATTAGAGAATGCAAAGGGTTGCCCAGGAGACTTTGTTCTGAAAGCCATCAGAACTAGTCATCTGCAGAAACATTGGAGTACTTTAGCTCTCATTCTGGTCCGTTGCTTTGATGGCAACAAAGGTGGAGTAGACCAGATAAGCATGGAGAGATGGATGATGATGCATCTTCTGAACAAGAAGCATGAAGGGCAGGAAACCCACTTTAACTGGGGGAAGTACGCCTTTAACAAATTCCTTGGGCATATTGAAGAATTTGAGCCCAAGATCATCAATGGCTTTGCTGAGCCAAAGGCCAATATGCACTTTGGCCTCAGAATTTGTCACATTCTGGAAACAGTGGGAATCACTCTCAGAGAGAGGCAGGAATCGCCACCAACTCCTTTTCGACACGCCTTTGAAGAAAAGGAGAGACTTGTCACGAGAAAGCTCAGAGCGCAGAAGAGCTTGTCGCCAAAGAAGGTGAGGAGGTCTCTGAGCAAGCTCAAGCTCAACCTCCAGTTGCCAAGAGAAAGAGGACTCAAAGCAAAAGAGCCTCCAAGTCCCTAAGCATACAAGAGGCACAACCTTCTGGAGACAAGGTCTCAGAAGATGTTGGACGCCCAGAAAGGCAACTCCAGAATGCCCCAAGAATTCTGAGCCAGACTGCTCCAGAACTCTCCAGAGATTATAGAAATATCATAGATGGGTCTGTACCAACACTGGATAGTGAATCTGAGGATGATGAAGTACTTGCTAAAGTACTCAAAAGGTCCAAGTATGAGACCCATGGAGGAGCATCAAGCTCAGCCCCTCAGAGAGATAGGAGCCCCTCTGCCCAGCAGGAAGAAGAAGGCCTGGGTGAGGAAGATAGAATGCTGGAGGATCCTGACAGTGCTTCCACATTCACTATGCCAGCACAAAAGGTTGCTGAAGAAAACCCTGTTCTTGAACAGGTTCCTCAACCTTCTGAGAAAGCTCAACTCTCAGGAAGGGATCAGATTGAGATGGAGACTCAGAATGATACTCTAGAGGACAACAACAATGAGCAGAGAGAGGCTGTGGAGACTCCACAAGTCCAAGAGACCCAAGCCCAACCTGACTCTATACAGGTAACAAAGATAGTTTGTATCTAACTTGTCAACATAATTGCATGTTAACTTGTTACTCATAAGTTGTATTTGTTATAGGACAATTTAGAGGCAATCTTTCAGGGGGAAGAAAACTTGTCCACCCCCTTGAATCAAGAAGAGGTTCCTCCAACCTCAGAACATCAAGAAGAGCCTATCCCACAGGTAGTAAAGTTATCTCTGAACAAGAAATAACTAACTAAAAATGCTCTTATCTTATGTTCTAATATTCTTAATGTCTCTTCAGGCTAATCGAGGAAGTAGTGGTGGTGAAACCAACACCCCAAAACCAAGAGATTCCAGAGGCTGAAAAGCTCTCTGAGGAAGTATTTACTGAGCCTTCTGCTGAGAAGGTAAGTAATCAGTAATAGTCTCCTTCAAGAATGCTTTGGAAAACCCACTACTAAATCTTTTATGTTTGTTTAAAGGCTCAGTCAGAAGAACAATTGGATGAAGAAACAGTTGTGTTATCTCTTCCAAAGGAAACTGAAACTGCTGAACAAGCAGTATCTGCAGAAAAGGTGCTAGAAACCCCCAAGGTTTCTGAGGAACATGCTACTGAGCTTCCTCACTTGGAAGTAAGTGAAATCTCAGAAAGCATATTTCTATCTATCTTTCTCTGATAAACAAGTTTCTGAAACCATAATTGATTCTAATTCTCAGGTTCAAGCAGAAAGAAAGGTTGATGAGGATCAGACTTCTCCTCGCAACAAGGTATCTGAGGCCTCTGTGCCCAAGCAAGCAGAAATACAGGATAATGAGCCTAGTGTTTCTACACAGGATCAAAGTCTAGTGCCAATCAATTTACTCCAAGCCTTCCAGAAGCACACTCTCAAGAAACATCTAAAGTGCTTCAGACAATGGCAGAAACTCAGAAAGGCCGACCTTTCTGAAGTTGCAAGAGTAATTGACATCCCAGAAAAGAGGGCCATAGCATTCAATCTGGAAGATCATATCCATGCTATGTTTCCCACAGAGTCCTACTCATTTGCCACTCTGATGCATGAAGTAGCACAAAGACTTATAGCAGATTTCCAACCTGCAGATGCTCAAACCCAAGAGCAGATGGTGACCCATCCTGCCTTGCCCAGCAAGCTCACTACTTATCCAGCTGAGCAAAAAGATGTTAATGGGAGGATGATTACGTTCCCAAATGTGATCAACCTGGTTTCAGAAGATGAAGAGGAGATGGACGAGAACGATTACCAAGAACCCTCTTCTGAGCATCCAAGTCAAGAAAACAAGAAAAAGGATGATGATGATGATTAGAATGATGATCCCCAACCTGGACAAGGCGGGATTCAGAAAGCTTGCAAAGGAAGTGGAGAAAAGGCTACTCCTTCAAATGCTCAGAGAGCCCCATCATCATCACCCCCAAGGTCTCATCAGAATACCCAACAGGCCGATCAGCAAGACATAATTGAAGAAATCTCAGCCGCTGAGTTCAGGATTAAACAACTCAGACAGAAGTTGGAAGAAGAAAAGAGAATCAACTTAGAGTGCCAAGCACAAGTTGATGAGAAGGAAGCCAAGATTCAAAAGCTCAGAGAAGCTAATGCTAAAGAATTGGCCCTTCTGGATGAGCAAAGAAGTTTAGAACGACAGATCAGCATTACCGCAGCTGAAATTGATGCCATGTGTACTGTTGATGAAGAAGCACAAGATGTTGAGGCTGCATCAGAAAGACCTTCTGCATCTTCTCAGAAGGCCAGCACACTTGATGGACAACAGAAGAAGATTGCCAATCTGCAAACAATCCAAGAAAAGGATTATGATAGTGATGCTGAAGAAAACCGAAACTTGATCACCCCAGAAGAAGATGAGAGACTTATCACTAAGGAAAAGTTAGCCCTTCTGGCTCCTCAACTATTTTCTGCTCCAGGTGCATCAAGAAGTGATGAGCACAGGTCTAGAACAAGTGTTTTCTTGGAAGTAAGAGACAGACTTGTTGCTCAAGACACTCAAGTCCTACAGTCAGTCCCAGAAGAGATGAAAGATTTGGCTGCCGCATTGCTAAACACAGCAACCAGCATAGCCCTCTCTCAGAAAGATCTAGCTTTGATCAGGGAAGATGACTGCAACAATACCAACCTAGCAGTAATAGAAGCCATCCATGCTACTCAACAAGCAGATGCTATTCTAAGGCCTCTTGAAGAGATCAACAGAAAAGAGCAAGAATTGGTTAGGCAAAACAAGGACTTGAAGAAAGAAATCCAAGAACTGGTCAGGGTGCACAACAACCTCCAGAAAAACTTTGAATCACTCTCTGAAGCTTATGCTATCATGAGTCAGTCATTCATGACTAAGGGGGAAGAAGAGATGCCTCAGAAAGGCAGAGGAAGAAAAAGAAAACAATCAATTCCTCCCTCCTCAAGTCAACTAGTCATCAAGGACCTTTGGAGATGCCCTCTTTGAAGAAGTTGTTCCAGATCAACCAGCCAGAAGGCTGAGAAGTATGGTTACTAGGGGAACCAAGTCCCTTAGGATCTCAGATGGGAACAACCAGAATAATCCTGAAGAAGGAGAAGACCAAGAAGAAGGAGAGGTAAGAGGTCAAGAAAGCTGCAAGCCTCACAACTTGAACCACAATGATGATGAGGATGAATCTGATACAGATGAGCATCCGATCCACAAGAGAAGAAGGCAAGCAAGCACCTCACAACCTCCTCTGGCAGCAAGGCCTTTGGCAGCCAGAACTCCTTCTAGAAATACCAAGTCAATACAAGGAACATCCACCAGCACTGCCCCAAGGCAGGAAGAAAGGGTTAGAGGATCTCCTGACAGAAGGCCACCTAACAGAAAGGCAAGAAGGGATTCCTAGTTTGGCAGAGTAAACAGAGAAACTCATCAAGAAAGGCCAACTGATGCCCAAATTGAGTATGTGAAGACTAGTAATGAAGAGTCTACATATAGGTGCATTCTGAACAAGAGAGGGTATTGGATTCTGGAACTACAACATCTACTTGTCAATGACAAGTTTCCAACTCCCATCCTCAACCAGATCCTGAAATGGAGAGAAGGCAAGCCAGAATTGCTAAAACCTGAGTACCTTCATGCCTGGCTAAACTTTGAAGTAGAAAAGAGGAATGAAGCCAGAAAGTTGGATCTTTCTTTTGCCTGTCCTTACCCAAAGCCTAATGATGTACACAAGGTAAGAAAACTGGATGGTAGCTACAGCAGGAAGAACAAACTAGGTGTTTCAACCTATGAGTCATTCTATATGACATTGGATGAATACCTAGATGATATACACTATCTGGAAGAAATATACAAGTATTTCAACCTATCTCAGCTGCATATAGACCACTCCTGGGTCTGGGGAATATACTTCTGGGTCAAACACTTTCTGCAGAAGAATCACAAGCTTGGCAAGAGTTACCATGAAATATGTGACTTATCTAGAAAGACAGAGCTCTCTGTCAGAAGGATTATTTATGACTATGTCCAAGAATGCGGAAAAGTGGATGATCATATCAACTGATCCAGAAAGGGTGCTAAAGAACTTGAGGTGTCTGAACCCAAATTGCATTTTCTGAAGACTTGAAGACTAGTAACATTAGAATACTCTCTTGGAGCTTGGATTCTCCTTTGTTCTAATTTACTTAGTATGTTTTGTTACTTTTTGTAATCTTGCTGATTGTTTCTGAATTTCACTATCTGTAAAAGTTGCATCTTATTCTGTAAACTGTACCTGTCTGAAGATCATACTCTCAGATACATTCTAATAGATGACAACTTATCAGCAAAGATCACTTCTTGTGATTTGGTTGATGTTTACTTTCTGCACTTAATTCAACTAAAATTGAATATCATTTGAAATGATTAAGTGGTGGATTGTTTTCTCTTCCAGGGTTACAAATTTGTAATAGGACTTAAAAGATAGTCATGGATGACTGATCAAAAAGGGGGAAATTTTTTAGGAATATCTGTTAGTATTTTGATCACTCATCACATGTTCTTATCTTAGCCAGAAAGGTGATTAAGTACTCTTGGTTCACTTGAACATTGTAAAAGAGGAAATCACTGAGTATGATTAGTCTAGTAAATCTTGTATTAGGATTATAGGTCTCTAGTGTAATTTTTATTTCCAGAAGACCATGAAGATCAATCCTAGCAATGGAGCTTTTCTGAAGATTAGAAGACTGAAGATTGCACAAGATTTATGAAGACATCAAGGTTTAGTCTAACTCAGAAAGACTATGCCCTTAATCCTTTCTTAAGTGTATTTACTTACTTTTGAAATATGATTCTGAACATATGACATCATGAGTATGGAGCATGCAAGCCATCAGAAAGGCTCATGTATCCGTTGAGCCTTCTGACAAGAAATAGTACAAGTGCATTAATTGCATCGTGAGAAAAGTCATTTGAAGCACAGTCCTCTCCGAGACATGAGACAAGGACTTCTGAGTACTCATTTGAAGATAAGTATGAACTGAATTTGAATTGTGTCTAACGGATATCATTCCAACAACTCTCAAATTCATCTATATATATCACACACTTAGATGCTGAGAAATATACCTTAGAACGCTCTATCTTGCAAACTTACCATCAAGCAAAGTATTCTCTCAAGCACTCTACTACCCTTTCTGAAAGCTTTCTGTTGCTCGAAGAATCACTAGTAGTTCTAAGTTGTCCTGAACCTTAACAAGAGATTGTTATTCGTGAAAGAGTTGAACTATCAGATACCCTTTCTGAAGCTCATTCTCCAGAACGGACATCAATTACTTGGGTGATCAAGAAAGAGCGCATCGCCATCCATTGAACAAGTGTATTAAGTAGTCTTGTTCTATTAGGCTCTCTGAAAACATAACTGAAAAGTTATACGAGAAGCCTCTCTGACAAACCTTATAACCAACACCATCAAGGCGTGGAGTAGAGGAAGTACTTGATTTGGGAAATCAAGGAATAACTCCAAGGTTATCTGAGTAGAGGAAGTACTTAGCTCTAGGAGCTGGGGAATAACTTAGGGGGAACCATTTGTTTAAGAATCTTAGAATAGGATTATTGTAAGGTGAACTCAATTATCTTTTCTAGTGAATTCTAGGTCTCAGAAAGACCGAAGTGGATTAGTTGGAGGATTACGCCACCTTCAGATACCACTATACTTGATGTGTCATTTACCTTTCTGTATTTACATTTCAGCAAAGCGCACACACATACTTATTGTTTATGCACTTACCTATCTTAAAGTCTTCCGCGCTCTGAATTTAAGTATCAGAAACCCCCAGGTTTCTGAGAAACTGTGTTTATCGATAAAAGTTTTAAAAGACTATTCACCCCCCCCCCCAGTCTTTTACTTTGCCGTTATCTGGACCAACACACATTCAATATTACCACCACCTGTTATAGATACATTCAAAGGATTGATCACCTCAACTTCACATTTAAGCCTTTTAGCAGCTGCAGGGTCCAAAAAACTATGGGTGCTCCCTGAATCTACTAGGATAACCAATTGGTTGTTGTTAACCTTCCCAGCCAACTTAATAGTTCCAGTAGGTACTTGACCCTTCAATGCATGAATTGACACTTGACAATTATTGTCATCTTCACTACTGAGCATAGTCACTTCCCTAATAGAACTACTACCAGCCCCATCATCCATAAGAATCACAAACAATTTCTTACATTGATGGCCATAAGAGTATATTTCATCACAGTTAAAACATAAACCCTTCTTCCTTCTTATATCCAACTCTTCCTTGCTCAGCCTCCTCACTGGCAGATTTTGCTCTTTATACTCTGGTTTTCCCTTGCTCTCATCAGACTTGACTTCCTTCTGCCAAGTCACTACTGATCTAGGAGCTAGCTTAGGCATTTTCTGCATAGATCCAACATAACCTCTTGTTTTCTAGCCATTAAGTAAGCTTGCTCAAGTGTATGAGGGCACAAGAGCTCCACCATATGCCTAAGTTCCTCCTTTAACCCACTATAGAAACTTTTCATGAAGTAAAATTCATCCAAATGTTTATCTCTCTGCAACATAAACATCCTTAATTCAGCAAACTTATCAATATACTTCTCAATAGTACCAACCTATTTCAGCTTATTAAACTTGCTGATCACATCATTACTCTGAACCGATGTGAATTGAGCAACAAACAACTCAACAAACATATGCCAGCTCATATAAACACCCTCAATATGATCCAGGAACCAATACTCAGCTGGTCCATCTAGATGCATACCAGCAACCAATATTCGATCACAATCCTTCATTGGATTAAGCAGAAAATACTTAGTGCACTTACGTATCCAACTACGAGCATCTACACCATCGAATTTAGGAAAATCGACACGAGGAGCCTTAATATCCGATCGTACGGAATTAGCTTGATCAACACGCTCACTAGTTTTAGCTCGAATAGTATCAGGACGAAATATAACTGGATTGAGCGATTGGATCATTGCTGTAAGCTCATCAAAACCTCGATTCTGAACTGCATTTTGCTCCAATTGAGCTTCAGCCAACTGGCGGAGCTCCGATCGAGTTTCAGTCATCGTCTTCTCCAACGATTCAATGCGAACAGCATTCGTAGCCGTCACCATTGCACAGAGAAAACCGTGGATCGTGATACCACTTGTTACGAACTACGAACAACTATGGAATGTAACTGCTATTGAGCTAACTAGAAGATGCTAAAATGATCTCAGATGATTGATTGATTCATAAAATGGGAATACACGACTATTTATAGTTCGTTAGAAATCTAACGAACTAAGTAAGCAGGAGCCGTCCGATCATCATCAACAAGATGTGATCTCAGCCGTTAACTCTTCATAATAAAAGCGTCACTCTAAAAACGTAATACTAAATGACACTTTTAACCAAAAGCTTATTTAATCAACTTTTTCCACAGACTATGAAAGAGCTCCCTGTGGGCTGTGACAGCAAGCGATAATCCGTGTGTGTCGCAAATAACCTCATTTAATATCATAATTTTTGATTTATTATCATAATAAAGTACTATATATTATCTTGAGACTTGAGCTGTGTCTGGCCTTCCCTTGTGCACTGAAAATGGCGACTAATATGTGCTTCTTTCGCTCCATTTTCCCGGTACTCTCTCTTTGTAAGTCTATCCCTATGTTATTTCTTCTGCCAATTTTTACAATCTGCAACTAATTATCTATCTGCTTTCATTAGGATTATCTTATCTTATCCCTTTCTTTTTTTCAGTGTACAAGGTGGAATAATGGGAATCATCTTGGATTAAGGGGATTTACTTCATTCAACATTTTGGGATTGCAGCAAAAGTATTGCTCTGCTCAACTTTTTTTCTCTGTTCCAATGCTTATTTATATTTAATGAAGTTATTCCGTCAATTAGCAGTGTAAATCCACAGTTTTAATATTTGCACGCTTTCTAGTTTTATGTGGGTGAGCCTCAATTAGCTTAAATGCTAGATGAGCTTATAGTTTATGTTGTTTGGTTAACAATCAAAATCAAGAAAACCAGGTTAATAGGTGTTTTTAATCAGGTTTTGTTGATTTTAATCGCTTGCCAAACTTGCTCATTTGACAACCTACTTATTAGTGTTGCAATATGACTCTAACAACACTGAAACTTTAACGGCAATGTCATTAACTGTTTCTCAAGGCCTCTTCTACTGTGGGTGGATGTGCATTGTTGTGAAGCCAGCTCCTGTGTTACTCCCTTTGTTCCAAACCAGTTGTTACATTTAATTTTTATCACGAAAAATAAGGAATGTAGTATTATATGGAGATATGGTACCTGTGTGTTCGTTTTAATAATGTAACGCATAATTTACCCAAAAAAGGAATATATAAGTAAGAACTAAATAATCTAGCTTAATGCTAGATGAGCTTATTGCTATGAGACCGTAATAAGCTAAGGCAATATGGAGATACGGTACCTGTGTCTTTTCAACTCCTGTAAAAGACTTGATTTTCCTAAACAATAGCAAAATCATATCATAACTAGTATTAAGAAGGAGAGTGTACCTGAGAGGGATATGATTTTCCTATTGTTTATGAAAATTTTGACTTTTACAAGAATTGGGACAAACTCTAATGGCAATGTCATTAACTATTTTACTTAACTTGTACTGTTGGTGGATAGGCATCGGTGTCAAGCCAGCTACTATATACTCCCTCCCTCCCAAAACATTTGTTACATTTGCTTCTTAATTTTTGTCAGGGAAAATAAGGAATGTAGTATAAAGAAAGTTGAGTTGCTTCTGGTTAAACAATGAATAGACAAGTGATGCAAGTTCTAAATATGTATGTGTAATGAGGGTAATGGTATTTCAAAAAATGGAATGAATTGAAATGTCACAATTCCACCGGGATGTCCAAAATGGCAATATATATCAACTGTTCTGGGACAGAAGGAGATAGTGTCCTCTTATTTAAATCAAATTAGATTAATTTACGCACATGATTTCCAATATACAATGTTTGCTGTTCAGTACACATACACTTATTGGTTACATCTGTGTTTGTTGCGACTTAGCAGGAAAACTCTGATCTGTACTGTTGGCAAGGATGCAGAGAAGTCGTTCAAAAGGACTCTTGAAGTAGATCGACTAATAGATATGCTAAGGGATGCAAATGATAAAGAAGTAAGTAGGCTGGTCTAAACTTCTGTAAGTTGAAACAATCGACAATTTGAGTAATTAATTTTGGAACCAAGATGTCGGCGTAGGCTGAATACATCAATCACAGTATGTATTTCAATATCATTCAAAAGTTTCAACTTGTAGGGAGAGCAGTTATTTTCTTTCTTCATAAATGTAACCTTGTATTAGTAGTTAGTAGCACATATTAGAAAAAGCAATTTGCTGAGGTTATGTACATATAATCTAGTTCATCAATTGCCTCTTTTACTTGATAATAACTGTTTTTTCTCATCATATCTTCTATCCACTCACTCGTTCTTTTATTTGATCATCCTTGTGTCCTCCAAATATCTGCTATTGTCTAAAGATCAATTGCCATGTGTTAAACATTTATTTATTTACTTTTATCTGGACTGTGTTAAACGTGATTTATGGCTTTCTTCTTCAGCTCCAGCAACTTGTTGTCGAGAATGTGCTTGCTTTCAATGAGGATTTTTGGATACGACTTGCAGCTAGATCCGAAACTTGCAGATCTGAAGATGATAAAGCATGGTTTTATAGTGGTCAAAGTTTAATTTTACATAAGACTGCAAGTTCACCATGAAACTCTCTGGAATAAGCTTCGTTTCCCTTCCAATTCACAGAAAGACTATGAAGAGTTGGCTGCAGCGTTGATGAGTACGGTGGATTGCCTTGTCAATAAAACCAAAGTATTGGATAAGCTACCGCTCCTTACGCTTTCTGCAAATAATTTCCTGATCATGGATGGTTTGTGAAACACTTGCTAAGCACTATTTCTCCATGCATTCTAAATTCTCAGGAGAAAATTGAGTCTGCTACTGATGTGCTTAAGGCAATTTTGAGACCTGTCATTGATGAAGAGACTGAGATCTCTTGGCCTCCTCAAGACCCTGAAGCTCTCGTTCTCATGCAAAAAGTATGTTACCGTGCCTGAATTGAACTGTCAAAATTGATCGTAGATGTATTTTCCAGTGCTCCTCTATGTCTTCCGTTATTCTTACATACTTCTAGAAACAATCTTGTTTGCTTTATAAAGGATGCCAAGTTATTGGTTCTGGTCCCTCAGTATTTTTCTTTTTTAAGTTTTGTGTTGGGATTTTACTTTCTCCTCATGTCATGCTCCAACAGTAGAAAGATCTAAATTTAACATGACAATTTATCTTTGTGCTTTTTGTTTCTGGGGTGATTATTTTCTGTGTTTCTTTACATAACTAAGGAGACTAATATAGTGCTCACTTTAATTAATATGTATACTGCTTGGCTTTCTAGGAGTTAAATCAAAGAGAGCAAGAAGGTCAGCTTGACGAGGGCTTCCTTGCAGAAGTTAATGCGCAGCTACGACAAGTATGTTTGACTTTAAATTTTACAGTGATGCTATGTGCTTATGCTAATAGTATCTCCTCTTTTGTATATTTCTGAATAAAAGTCAAGCTTCTTGAATTGAAAACAAATTGACATGATTCCCTTGTGTGCTATTTGTGTGAACTAAAAACATAAATTTGCAACTAAACTCTGGACGTCACTAATATTCTGATTTACTCCTGTTCAACATTGCGTCCATTATTTAACCATAGATAGTACTGTGTGTGCTATAGTCCCAAGTATTTGGAACTGCATGGCTGGGAATTTCTAACAGAAGGAGCCAATTGCATTGCATATTACAATGAGCTTAGTTGCTAAATTTCAAATATTGAGCGGAAAATAACAAGAAAAAAGGGAAAATGTTGGGATTTAATGCAATTTTTTTTAAACAAATTGTCTATCCTGACTGGCATCCAAATCTTTTTTTTTCCTTTTTAGGAAAACGATATATTGATTATGAATAATCTTGAAACCTATTGGGCCAATTTATTAGTATCTAGCTATTACTCCATCAAACTTGGCTTATTAATGTGACTTGCATGTAGGCAAAAGAAGATGGTGATAAACCGGGGCTCGAGGCTATGCTGCAAAAGGTCTTGCAACTCTATGCTTCGAGAGTTCTCTCTAAGCGTAGTTATGCTACAAAAGGTGCTTTCTGCATTCATGTTTATTTTTCAATTAGTACCACATTTGCTTCCAACATTGAGCAGCAGTGTTTTTGCATTTAGAGAATTTACTTATCTGTGGAAGTTTTGCAGTGTTCAGTTGGTTTAACTTAGAAAATTTATTATTTGCTTCTCTATATATACACTTTGTTTCTCCTGCCTACAAGTAATACTTAATATATACTCCCTCCGTCCCAAATTCAACTTTGCGCATTCCATTTTGATACGTCACAATCTCAATTTCCCATCTCTTAAATGAAAAATATTTTTACTACTTTATTCACTATCTCTTCATTCACTTTCTTTCCTACTTTGTACAATCTCTCTCCTACTTTATATACTATTCTTTTAAAACTTGTGTCCGTACCCGCGGGAAGTTTAATCCGGGACCGAGGGAATAGTCCATTGCTTCAGCCATTCAGAACAATGCACAGTGCTGGTCTGTAATTTTACATTATGCATGATCATATACTTGAGCAATTTACTAATTGTCTACTCTTGATTTCGGATAGGTAACGAGATACTGAAACCGGAGCAGTTTCTTGAGACCTTAATTCAAGGTAACTTCCAATATTGAGCTAACTAATTGTTGATAATCTGACTTATTTTATAGCATGGAGTCTATATTCCCAACCTTTAGCATGATTATTATTATCTTGGCTGCTTTCAAGAAATAATTGACTGGCAGTGTCATTTGAAAGAAAAACATGGATACTTTCAGCATGACAATAGCATGAGCATCTTGTCTGATAAAAAAACTGTTGGGGATTTAAGTATTATACTACTGTCTGTGTAAGACTTGGTAAGTTGCAATATTTGCTTGGTGTTTGTGGATCAGCCCCTGAAGCAGAGTGGAACAAGCTCTTGATTGATGGTCTGACTATTGGGAAAGGGGACATTCAACCAGAAGATTTGTCTGCTGTTGTGAAGAAACGTGTCGAGCGGACATTGATCAGAACAGTGAGCCATTTGTTCTTCATATAAGTTGGCTTTTACTGAGTATTCTTTAGTCAAAGCAGCTCTACTTTGTGACAATAAAGTGCTTGCTACCTGTTCTCAGGAGGGTGGATCCTATCAGCAGCGTATACTGACCGAGTATCTTAAAGGCATCCAAGCCAGAGTCGATGAGATGATCAATGTACTTGAGGGTGGTGCGAGGTAGTCTCCAGATTGATTCAGTGGCGAATTTTCTCTTCTTCTGTACATGCACAAGTTCCTCTTTCCCAATGAATTGTTTGTAGCCAATTTATCTGGCTCCATCAGTCCTTTAAATCTAGTGAATCAGTAGACATACTTATAATCTCTACTGTAGCAAATTTTTGTCTTCACGCTTGCAAATGATGAGTACCCGAATATAGTCCATTCTTATATGGCAGACTTTTACTCTTTCTATAGTCTCTCGTTCTCATCTAGCTTTGTCCATCATTCTTCCATGTTTCCGTAGTTTAGTCCATTAAATCAACAAATTCATCTCTTTTTTCAGTTAAAATTTCAATTAGAAGTGAAATTTTACCTTTTATTTTCGTTTTTCGTTGATTTTACGATCTGATGTTTCCAAATCTGAAATTCATACGGTGAAAATTGAATATTTCACATTCATGTTATCTGGTGATTTATTATGGTTTTAAGAGCTGGTGTGATAGTTTTAAGCATCATTGTTATTGTTTTAACTTGTGTTGAATGTTTTTGTTGTTATTGTTTTAGCGTATATGTTATAGTTTCTAGACATATTTATGATTCGATTTTTCGCAAATGCTTTGTTATATAGTTTTAAGATGCATCACTATAGTTTTAAGTAGAGGCATTAGTATGGTTTTAAGAATTAATGTTACTATTTTTTGCTTGTGTTGCATGTTCGTGCTTTGTTATAGTTTTAAGAGGCATTGTTATAGGTTTAAGATGCACCGTTATGGTTTTAACTTTTAAACATCAATGTTACTGTTTGTAACTTGTGTTGCATTTCTCCGCTTTGTTATAATTTTAAGAGGCATTGATATAGTTTTAAGAGACACTGTTATTGTTTTAAGCATCAATGTTACTATTTTTAGCTTGTGTTATATTTTTCTGCTTTGTTTAATGTTTTTAGCTTGTGTTGCATTTTTTGTGCTTTGTTATAATTTCAAGATGCATTGTCATAGTTTTAAGAAACACAATTATTGTTTTAAGCATGAATGTTAATGTTTTTAACTTATGGTGCATGTTCCTCTGCTTTGTTATAGTTATAAGAGGCATTGTTATCGTTTTAAGTGAGACTGTTATAATTTTAAGCATTAATGTTTCTGTTTTTAGCTCGTATTTGCATGTTTCTTTATTATAGTTTTAAGAGGCATTGTTGTAGTTTTAAACATCAATGTTACTGTTTTTAGTCTGTGTTGCATGTTCCTACTTTGTTATTATTTTAAGCACGAATGTGATAGTTTTAATAAGAGATGTTATGGTTTTAACCTAATTAGTGAATGTTTTAAGCAGGTACTGATATAACATCGAGTTTGATGATAGGTCTATCAAATGTGTCGCTGCATTATTGAGCAACAAGCAACAAAAGGCAGGAAGCCGAGTTTAATCCGGAAAAAAAACTTATTTGAAGATTGTAATGACTGAATGTTTCAATATTGTAATGAACGATTGTTTCAAGTAGCTCTTTTATAGCTTGTTCATTGATGTTTTAAGGCATCCCTGAAATTTTACTTTTTTTTTTTTTTATAAAAGGAGCAACCTCCCCAAACAGTCTTGTACTCAAATGATATGTAGCCACCACAACGTCCAATATGTCTGTGCTAAAAGCCCAACCAAGAGTGAAAGGTTGCAACTACATCCAAAAGGAGATTTCCATTAGCTCAAGAACAAAGTCTCAACTACTAATGGAAGATGTTCCTTATGGATCTAAGCACAAGATTATTAGGGGGGGGGGGGGGTTGCTTATTTAATCATTGAGGGTTGAAGCTGTCAGTACAAAAAAGGGCCTTTCAGGGCAATGAACAAAACAACATGATACAAAAAAGTCTTACCCTTCTAGATCTAAGATGAACCTGAAGAGCCACGACAATAGAGTTGCTAGTGTCGAGAAGGGTAACACTTATAAGATGAACCAACATACTTTCTAACCTCAAAACCAAAAAGAACATACCAAAAGAGCCCACTGTAAGAGTACTTCCCAAGTTACTATTACAATTAATCAAAATAAAAGCTGGCCAGGTTTCTACCAAAAGAACCCTACTATAATCCAAAAAGATACGACCTTCGAGCAACCACTGATCCTGGCGCACAAAATACCAAGAGTAGACAAAAAAACTCCAACTTGCATATAACTTGCACTAGAATTCTATCCAATAGCCAACTCTCAGAAAGTAAAACTAATCTCTGAAGTTCCTATCTTGTCTTCAATTTTCTTCAAATCTCAATAGCTTAAGTAGCACAACATAGCCTGAGAATTTTGTCCTCTCATGATTCCAAAAAACAGATTCCTTGCATAACCTTCTCCATAGATTTAAAAAGTTTACTACATGCCAGAGTAAGAGATCTACTCTACTAGCTAACAATTCAGCAAAACACAAAATACTATACAGCATGGAGTTAGAAATCAACTATCCATTTCCATCTACAAAATTATGATACTTACTTTGAAAAAAACAAGAGTGAAAGCCAAAAACTTCAATTAAGCACATAATCCTCCCACTATTTTCATCCTTTTGTATCCTTTTTTTTGTTTTTTCTTTTCTTTCTTTCTTTCTCTTTTCCCATTCTTTCTTTTTTCAACCCCAACTCCTTACTTATATCCTCTGATTTCACAAGTAAAGAGTACAAACTCATAAGAATGGAAAGAAACAAACATCTCTATTCCTGAGTCAATACTTAGCACATAATGTACTTCATCATATTGACTCTTCCTTATAAAGTAAGAGAATATAGTTGGGATGTTGGAGATCAGAAAATTATCATCATTTATCAGGGTAATGTAAGACCAGAAGAGGGGAATCAGTGCTACCAGTGAGGAGCAGTAAACTGGCTTAAGTAAAGTGGAACAGAGAAGATCAGAGTGACAATAACAATGTATTAACAAGGACCAACTGGCTCGGGTTAGTAAGCCAGAAACTTCATAAGGAGGGTAAGAAAGAACTGAAATTGTATGGATCGGGACTTAGTACCAAATACATATATTGTAAACACGTATTGTTGCAATACTCAAAACCAATATCTATAAACTATCTTAGAGTCTAAACAGCGGAATGTAAAGAACACAAGACACAAATAATTTCTAGCAGATTATAAATAATCTACCGAGCCACAGGCAAAATATCCACTATAAAGAATAACGGATTTACAAAAACATATCTAGACAATAATCCTACGTGTTATGAATATCTGTTTAGATTTTGATCAGCAACCTAATGACTTATCTTAGCTCAGAAAGGTGGTTAGTACTCTTAGTTCACTTGAACACTGTAAAAGAGGAAAATCACTAAGTATGATAGTCTAGCAAATCTTGTATAGGATGTTAGGTCTCTAAATGTAATTTTTATTTCCTTGAAGAAGACCAAGAAGAAGGAATCCAGCAGGAGAAGTTCAACATTAAAATGAAGTTTTGAAGACTGCACAAGATTGCTGAAGACAAAGGTTATCAGATACCTATGTCTAGATATCTTTGATAAACAAGTGTTTCTCAATGAACCAGATTTGAAAAAGATATTTGAGAACGCAAGGTTTCTGAACGAGGAAAAGTGCCCACAGATATCTACACTCAGATACCTGGGATAAAACTATGTTTCTGGGAAACAATGTTTCAACAGAAATCTGGAGATGAGAAGGTCTCTGGAAAGGGACATGCAATGCTTCAGAAAGCGTGCATAGTTCCGTTGGCACTACAGGACAAAAATAGTACAATGCTATAAATGCGCAGACAGAGACATCTGAACAAAAGAGGAAGTCTCTAAAAAGAGAGAACGTCTTCTGCAGTGCTATTTACAGATATCAATAGTTTGAATTTCATTATGCCTAACGGATACTATTCAAACGGCATGATTTTCAACTATAAATATCACCACTTAGAATGCTTGAAACACGCACCAAGAACTTACATCTACGAACTGATTCATTCAAGCAAACAAGCCTTCAACCTACTTATTCTTGAGCTTACAGTTGCGACTAAGCTCTTGAATTCTAAGTAGCACGAAAGTTCTAAGTGTCCTGACCCTTAACAAGCATTGCTATCTGTGAAGAAGTTGAATAAAAAGATCAAGTATCTGAGATTCATTCTCTAGAACATTTATCATAGACTTGGGTCAGTAAAGAACATATCACCACACATTGTGAAGTGTGTTAAGTGACTCTCGTTCAAGAAGGTAGTATTACATAACTGAAGAAGTTATTAATCTACCAAACTTGACAAACTACCTTAACCAACACCTTAAACGGCGTGGAGTACAGGAAGTACTTAGTTTGGGAAACTAAGGAATAACTCCAAGGTTTCTGAGCATAGGAAGTACTTAGTTTGGGAAACTAAGGAATAGCTCAAAGGTTTTCGAGTATAGGAAGTACTTGGCTGAGAAAGCCGGGGAATAACTCAGGGGGAACACTTGGTTGGGAACCTAGTGTATTTAGGAATCGAGAGAGGATATTTGTAAGCTGAACTCAATTATCTGTCTTAGTGGATTCTAGGTCTGAGAAAGGCCGAAGTGGATTAGTTGAAGGATTACGCCACCTTCAGATACCACTATAAAGATCAGTGTTATTTACTTTGTGCAATTTATTACTTGCTTTATTTACCTTGCTGAGTATTTACACATATCTTGCTGAGCACGTGCACTTATCACAGAAAAGTCTTCCGCTCTCTGAAAATTAAGTATCAGATATCTTCACAGATATCTGAGAAATTGTGTTTATCGACAAAAGTTGTAAAAGACTATTCACTCCCCCCCCCCTCTAGTCTTTTCCCTTTGCCGTTATCAGGACCAACAAGTGGTATCAGAGCAAGAGGTTCCCAAGCCTTCTGAACTGAACCTAGATCCCATATAAGTGCCCACTAACTGTTTTACACCTACACTTGATTTGTCTGTTTAGTGTGTTTGCTGCAGGATGTCTTTAAGTGACGCTCCAATTCTCAAGCCTGAGAATTATGAGAAATGGAAGAACAACATGATGCTCCACCTAGAAGGCATCAGAGATGAAATGATCGAAGTAATAAAGAATGGCCCCATAGTTATTCAACAACTCAAGCAGGTCATGGAGGTTTCTAATGGTAGAGACAGAGTTCCCACTGATGAAGAACCAAGTGGTGGTTCCTCACAAACAGGTGCTTCAACCAGTGGAAGACCTACTGGTCAAGTTGTTTACGAGCCAAAGCCTAGAGAGCTCTGGACATCAGAAGATGCTAAGAGAAATCGACTGGATGGTCAGGCTCGCAATATCATCATACGCTCCACTCCAGAGCACATACAGTGTAAACTGTGGGGGTGCAAAAACAGCGAAAGTGGCCTGGCAACTGATTGAGGAAATGCGTAAGACCGAGAAAACAAAGGAAAATAAGTTCGAAGTTTTGAATCTCAAATTCCAAAACTTTAAACAAGGTCCCACAGAGACTCTTGAAGAACTAGATTTCCGGTTCACAACATTGATGAGTGAAATGGCTGCACTTGGTGAAAGTGAGAGATACTCTAACTCTGAAAAGGTTAAGACTATCGTGAGAAGCTTGAATCAAAACTGGGAACACACTCAGTATTTTTATTTCAACCAAGGAATGCCAAATATCACTCCAGTAGAACTCTTTTCCCACTTAGCTACTGTCAACTATGAAACTACTCAAAGAGAACAAACAATTGCTGAGAAAGTTCACAATGTTGCTTTAGTAACACAAGGTACTTCTGAAAAGAAGGATGCTAAGGAAATGACTGAGAAGATGCTCTTCCTGTAAAGCAAGTGAGAAAATATGTCAGTCGGGAGATTGAGAGAAGAAAAGCCAAAGAGAAGCTGAAAAAGCATCTAGGCTCAAATTATCACCAAGATACAAAATATGTAATTTGTCAAGCTCATTGAACAAGCCAAAGGCAAGCATCTAATCGAGGAAGCAGAAATCGAAAATGATATCTGTTTCTATTGTCAGAAACCTGGTCATTTTAAAAGAGATTGCCCTGTTTTCAACAAGCTAAAGACAGGTAACAAGTAAGATAGAAGAAACTTCAAGAGAGGTCAGAGAGCTATGCTCACTGAAGAAAGGAAAAAGATTCAAATCCAACTGGATGCTCTTGATATTGAGTCAGAATCTGAGGAAGAAGACTTAGATGATACCAAATTACCTTCTCCAGAATTATGTGGCATCACTCATGAATTAGTTGACTTCGGTCAAAAGAAAAGGGAATTATGCGGGGTTGCTGAGGAGATCTATCCAGATTACTCAAACATTGAGCCCTGCCTAATGGCTGACGAGGTAACCAACATCTCTCAATTCATAACTTACGAGAGTTATGAGGATGAAATCAGAGATTCAGAATATTTCAGAAGAGAACTTGATGTCTACAAAAGAGAATTTCAAATGATCCGAACTAGAGCCGACATTCTTGAAGAAGAAAATAATTCTCTTGAGAAGGAAAATTCACAATTACTCAAGATATCTGAGAAAAAGGATGCTGAAAATGCATTTCTCAAAGCACATATATCTGAAACAGAGAAGTTACACAAAAAGGCAATGGATATACTCCAAAAGGAAAATAAAGATCTTCTTTCTGAAAATGTGGAACTCAAGAAGAAAGAACTATCTTTTCAATCCTATGCCAAAGCTTGTGACACTCTTACTGAAGTACACGCTTATTTAAGAGATCCTCCAGAAAATGGAGGACTTGGGCAGGACACACAAACAAATAGTTCTACCACTCTAAATAAGAGTGACGAAAGAATAACATTTGTTAGTGCTCAGCAAGATGGTTCCCAAATAACATATAGCATTGGTCAGAAAGCTATGGTTGTTGACAAAAGAAAGGCAGTTGCGACCAAACCTTTGTGGGAAAAACAAGTCCAAAAGAAAACTGTTGGGAACGTTTCTATAAAGAAACATAACACTGAAAAGTGTAATCACCCACAGTGCTATGCTTCTCAGAAAGGAAAAATTGCAGGAGCAGGAAAATTTTCCAACATCACATTTTTTGGAAAGAAAGATGTTCCAGAGACTAGAAAAGCTGCTGAGAAGAGAACTCAGACAGCACCAGGTGCTCGAAATGGCATTGGCTATAAAGCCATCAGGAAACAACTCGCTCGTGAGTATAAACAAGAGCAAGAACGATGGATGAAAGCCAGGATTGCGCATAGCAATCATCAGAAGTGGAAGAAAGAACATGTTACGACCACTCTGAATGCCAGGGCTAGAAGAAATCTGGCAAGGAAAACTAAGTTTGCTGAAAAGCAGACTTAGCAATCTGACAGGTATCTAAAAGTACCACGAGGAGCACCAAGGAACACACCAAGAAGGAAAATAACTTTAAATGATAATGATACAATTCATTTACCTAAAATTCCTCCTTATGTTCCAACAAGACAAAAGAATATCCCAAGGAAGATCATTTCAGAAATGGATTCCTACAGGGAGATTCTTTAGTCCTGAAGGTTCCATTGTTGGAATGAGAGCCTAACTCCTTGTTTCCTATTTTGTGCAGAACACTCTGAGGAAGAACTCGAAGTGGCATTTTGATAGTGGATGTGGGAATCACATGACAGGAGACAAAGCAAATCTGATTAAGTACAGAAAATGCGATAATGGACCAACTATTAGATTTGCTGGAGGAGATGAAAATCCAACCATAGGTTTTGGCAATCTGAAGTTTGGAGCTCTTACAATCTCTGAAGTAATACATGTGAAGGGATTGAAATATAATCTCCTAAGCATGAGTCAATTAGTAGACAAAGGGTACACTGTCAAGATCAAGTCAAAACTATGCAAAGTAATTGACAATGAGTCAAAGCAGACAGTCTTGGGTGCTAGGCAAAAAGGAAATCTTTATGTTGCTGACTGGGCATCTGCCACAACTGAAGAATGTCTCATGGTGAGTCAATCTGGCCACACTGAAGAAAACTGAATATGGCATAAAAGAATGAGTCACTTGAACTTCAAAACTCTGAACAAGTTCGCCAAGAAAGAATTGGTGGTTGGTTTACCCAAAATGGTATATAGAAAAGATGGTATATGCTCAGCTTGCCAAATGGGAAAACAATCCAAAACATCTTTCAAGTCTAAAACTAGACACTCCAGTGAAAGGCCACTGCAAATGTTACATATGGATCTTTTTGAATCCTCTGTAACTAGCTATGCAGGAAAGAAGTATGGGCTGGTTGTTGTTGATGATTACTCAAGATTCACTTGGGTTGTATTTCTCAAACAAAAATCTGATGCAAGGATTGAGATACCCGACTTGCTGAATATGCTTGAAGTCATGAAAAATGACAAGGTATCTGTGATCAGAACAGACCATGGCACTGAGTTCGTGAACCAATACATAAAAGAGTTTTGTACTTGCAAAGGTATACAACACCAACTATCTTCCGTAAGGACACCACAAAAAAATGGTGTTGCTGAAAGGAAGAATAGGACCCTAAAAGAAGCAGCAAGAACAATGCTTGCTGACACTGAAATAAGTGAAATCTATTGGGTTGTAGCTGTTAACACAGCCTGCTACACTCAAAATAGATGTTTGATTAACAAACACCATGACAAAACTCCTTATGAGCTTTTGATTGGTAGACCCCCTAGTATCAAACATCTAAGGGTGTTTGGTTGCAGATGTTTTGTTCTTAACAATGGAAAAGAATACTTGAGAACATTTCAACCAAAAGCAGATGAAGGAGTACTTCTTGGTTATTCTCTGAATAGCAAAGCCTACAGAATCTACAACAAAAGAACACAAAAGATTGAAGAATCTGTTCATGTAGTCTTCTACGAAGGAAATAAGAAAGTACCCTTGAATGAAGAACTCTCAGATAGGTTCAAAGAGCTAGTGATTAAAGATTCTGAAGAAGAATCCTCAAAAGGAAACAATGATGTCATTCACTTAGAGGATGAATCTGACGATGAAAAGCAACCATTGCTTAGTAACAACCAGATGAATCTAAGATATGATGAAGAACTTCCTATGAGAATTCCAGAAATGGAACAGATTACTGAGAACCTTCATCATGAAGAGGTTTCTGATAATGAGATTGCTGAAAATCAAATTCCAGATATCTATAACACTGAAAAAGTGTCAGATATCCATGGCATTTCCCATGTGTCAGATATCTCAGATACTGCACATGTATCCTATCAAGATCATATTGATTCACATTCAGATCAAAATGATATTGATCCAACTAGTTCAAAACCCATGATGAAATGGATAAGAAATCATCCTGCCAAGGATGTGATCGGTCCTTTAGACCAAGGAGTTAGAACTAGGAGAGCAATTGCTGACTCTCTTTATGGATGTTTCATCTCAAATATTGAACCTAAAACTATAGAAGAAGCATTGAAGGATCAAGATTGGATCTCTGCAATGCAAGAAGAGTTGGATCAATTTGAGAGAAACAAAGTCTGGAAACTGGTTCCATTTGTTGACGGAATATATGTAATTGGAACCAAGTGGGTTTTCAGAAATAAAATGAATGAGTCTGGTGAAATAGCCAGAAACAAAGCAAGGTTGGTTGCCAAGGGATTCACCCAGACAGAAGGCTTCTACCAAATTAGGATGGCTCAAGAAGACATCAAGAAAACGGCATTCTTTGCGGCCGGAGGGGTCTATTGCTTCAAGGTCATGCCCTTTGGCCTCAAGAATGCAGGAGCTACTTACCAACGACTGGTAAATAAGATGTTCAAGGAAGAATTGGGAAAAACCATGGAAGTCTACGTGGATGACATGCTTGTGAAAAGCAAGACTGAAGAGGAACACGTCGAACACCTTAACAATTGTTTTTCTATTCTCCGGAAATACGGAATGAAGCTGAACCCTGAAAAGTGCACTTTCGGGGTGAAAGGAGGAAAACTCCTTGGTTACATGGTCACAGAAAGAGGCATCAGTGCTAACCCAGAGAAAATAAAGGCAATCATAGATCACACAGCCCAAGACTGTCAATGAAGTTCAGAAGCTTCTAGGAAAGGTGATGGCATTGAGCCGTTTTATCTCAAAATCCGCCGAGAAGAACCTTCCCTTCTTTAAGATCTTACGAAAAGGAAATAAGTTCGAGTGGACAAAGGAGTGTGAAGAGGCCCTGGAAAACTTGAAAAAGTATCTCCTCTCGCCGCCCCTTTTGTCTAAACCCGTGGAGGCTGAAACTCTTTACCTCTATTTGGCCACCACTGATGAAGCAATGAGTTCTGTACTGGTACGGATACAAGACAACGAGCATTTACCAATTTACTATTTGAGCAAAGCCCTTGCAGGCTCTGAGGCCAGATATGTCAAGGTTGAGAAGCTCGCCTTCGCACTGGTTTACACTGCACGGCGACTGAAGCCTTACTTCAAGTCGCATCGGATTGTGGTCCTTACAAATGAGCCACTCAAACATGTCTTGGACAAACCGGATCAGTCAGGACGCTCATTCAAATGGGCTATTGAGCTAAGTGAATATGATATTGGGTATCAAGCCCCATCTGCCAAGAAAGCGCAAGTTCTGGCCGACTTCCTGGTAGACTATCCAGAGAAAGCAGAAGAAGAGAGCGAAAACTCCCAGGAAAAGGCTAGTCATGTGGTGATAGCCCAAATCAAGGAATCAAGGGGAGAAAAAGAAGCAGAAGAGACACAAAGAGGTAGCATCCAGCTTATGACTAAGTATCACCAACCTATGGATGATTCACTGAGAGTAAGGCACATGTTTCTCTTGGACGAAGAACTCAATACCTCGACAACTGCATCTTCCAACAAGAAGCGGGAGGTTGAGAAAGCACTCACTCCCACTTCGGGAGGTAAGGAAAGAAACAAAGAATGTTGGACATTACAAGTGGACGGATCATCCACCGGACGGTTGGGAGGAATAGGAATTTTCCTTGAAAGTCCTGAAGGAGCCAAGCTAGAGTACGCCATCACCCTCAATTTTAAGGTGACGAACAACGAGGCCGAATATGAAGCACTTATCACCGCCTAAGAATGGCGAAAGCCCTTCGTAAAAAGGATCAAAGCTTCACAGACTCGCATTGCATAATCTCGGGTCCTTTACCACCAAAGGACCTAACATGATCAAATACTTGAGCTCCTCAAGAAAGAGGTTCAGCACTTTGAAGAATTTACTCTTGACCAATTTCACAGAGAATGGAACAAAAAGCCGACGCCTCTCCAAGCACGCCTCATTTTAGGAGCTTTGGACACAAGAAGTGTCATCCTAATGACCCGCTGAATCCTCTCCGCAAACCCCAACGGATGATGCTTCTCTTGAGCACGTAAAGAAAGCGGATGATCGATATATTCCGTACCTCAAGGATGGTACTTTACCCGTGGATCCTAGAGAGGCTGAAGATTCAATGTCGAGCTAATGATACTTTATTCTGGAAGAAGATCTTTACAAAAGATCCTACAGCGGAACTCACATGAGGTGCCTAGATCCTCAAGAAGCGAAAACTGTGATGGAAGAAATCCACGCCAGAAGTTGTGGAAGTCATTCTGGAGGAAGAACTTCAAAAGATCATAAGACAAGGATACTCTTGGCCAACTGTTGACATAGATGCTGCCAACATCGCCTACCGTGAAGACCGCCAATACTATGCCAACATACCACACCGCCCGACAAATTTCTATGATTCCGTCAATCATAGCATGCCCATTTGATCAATGGGGCATAGACATAGTTGGTCCCTTTCCGCGAGGAACACATCAAAAGAAGTTCTTGATAGTGGCAGTGGAATACTTCACTAAGTGGGTCAAGTCAAGCAAAGTGTCAACCATCACGTAAAGGTGGTTCGGACATTCATCCGGAAGAACATCATCCGCGGTTTGTACTCCCACGAGTGCTAGTTTCGCATAATGGAGCACAATTTTACGGTCAAGATCAAGGAGTGGCTTCACCCTTCAAAATAGAACAACGCTTTACTTCCATTGGCCACCCAAGCCAATGGTCGTGGAAGCCACCAACAAGACCATAGTCAAAATTTTGGAGAGAAGGTTGAGAACTTCCCAAGACAGTTGGCGGATGATCTCGACGCGTCCTTGGGCGCATCGAACGGCCGGATCGCCACACAAGAAACACCTTTCTCCCTGGTCTATGGATCCGAGGCGGTCATCCCTTCAGAAACGGTGGTGGCAACCCAGAGAATCCAGCAATACAACCCAGTTGATAATGAGATCGCAAGGATCTATGACCTTGAGCTCCTTGAAGACAAGCGCGATAAGGCATTGGCCAACATCCTTCGATACCAAGCCATGACCGCTCGGGCCTACAATAAACGTGTTTTTCCCAAGGATATACAAGTTGGAGACTTAGTCCTCAGAAGAGCCGATATACTAAGTCATGTGGGAAAACTTAAGCCCAAGTGGGAAGGACCTTACAAAGTTACTGGGGCAAGAGTTAATGGAAGCTTTAAACTAGAAGATGGGCAAGAGCAGGCCTTGAAGAGAACTTGGAATGCCAAGAATCTCCAAAAGTTTTACACTTAGAGAAGGAGCGTGACAACGACTGACCTTCCTTTATCTTGTCGATCTGTTTTTTGTGTTTGTTTTTTGAAAAGGCCTCGAAGCCCTCAAGTTGTAATTCGATTTCCGTCAAATCAATACAACTGTGATTTCATAAACATTGTTTAACTACTCGATCCGAAACTAGATCATACACTGATCCGGATCGGATCAACACGATGAAAACAACATCCCACAAAGACGAGGGCAAGTACTTTATTTAACAACAGAATGCAGAATTACAAGGCTAGGGTCCGAAGAGCCCCAATCTACCCTTTAAAAGCAAGTACCTATTCTAACTTAACCTTGATCCCCCGAACCTAGCTAAGTCCGAGCATAATTGTTCCCACATCTGCGGGCTCCCAAAACTGCTCGTCATTTAGAACTTCAGGAGTCCACCTCGGATTATCTGGGAACTGGAATCGGCCGACCGGGCTAATCAAGGTCTTTCCAAACATTTAGGCAATGCTTCGCAAATCCCAAGTAAACGAGCCAGCTCCGATGCACGCAAGAAACACTCCAACAATTCGGATCGCCTTTTACCGGATTATAGTACACAAATCTCTCCGATTTAAAGTACTTGGAAGGCAACCAGCCCGCACAGTCGGAATGTCCAAATCACTTCGGAGGCTCCAACTGTTCCGAGTTCCAACAAAATCTGCTTTGTCAGGAACTCTGTTCCAGAATTGCAAGTCGCTCTCTCGAGCCTTCAATTCTGGAACGTAGCCACCAACAAAACCAAGATTGCTCGAACGAACTTTAGGAGTAAGACGAACAACTTCCGGAAAGAGATATTTCCGGAGGTTCTCAACGATCCGACTCCCAAAAAAGACCGGCACTATCTGGGACTCCATTCCAGAATTGCAAGTAGCTCCCTAGATCCTTCAATTCTGGAACGAAACCACCAACAGACCCGAACTGCTCGGATACGGACTTCCAGGAACGAGCCAAAAATCTGTGGAGGTTAAAGTACACTACCTTCGATCCGAAGGACGAATGACTCGGAACACAACAGGCTTGACAGAATGCCTTCCAACATCTCGGGCAGATCTTACACCGGACCTCGAAATACTGGAAGGGATTCTACCAAACTAACTATGCCGACTCATCGCCCCCCGGGCACATACCACGGGCGGGGTGCTTCGGATGTATCGAGGCTCGAACAACAGATAAAATCCCAAACCATCCACTAATCTACCTCCGGGCTAAAAGTCATGAATATAGACCACAGCCCCGGAGAAAGAAGATTAGCCCGACGATCGAGGAATTGATTGGCAAAGATTTCAGGCCTCACTTAAGCACGGATCAGATCCTCTAAGATCCGAGGCTGGCTTTACGAGCAATTTAATTTCAAAATCTCTCACCGTGAACCAACCCGGTAGACTTCAAGCATCGGAGAAACCTTGGGACAAGATCACGCATAAGAGTGATGGTATAAACATGCTCACCAGACTCTCGGACTCGAGCTCCGGACCTTTGGTTACTATAAAAGGGAGAAATGTCCTAATGAAAAGCCGTACAAAGCAGGGGTATATATAGAAAGAGAGGACCAATTAGAAGCGGACACATGTCCCATATTCACCGGAAATGGGCTTGGGCCGAACATGGGCCTGGCTCTTCGGCTTCCATTGGCCCAACCCAATAATCCATCCATACGGTCGGGCACATTGACTAAGTTACTCACTCGAACGTATCAAGCTCGGGGCTGACATAACAACATCCGAAGCAACTGTGATTCGTATAGAGTCACCCTGTACTTAATGATGATCATCTTTTCACTATCTCACAAGTCTGTATGACTCGGGATGACACACCAAGTCAACGTCCGAATCGTCACTACTTATCACGATACAAGGAAATTCTCTTTCTCGCAAGCCTTGTCACTCTAAGACGTGGCTCCGAACCGTTCGTGATCCGGCTTATTTCTATTAAAGATTCCGATTCGGATGGGCACAATGGTTGATCGTCCCCCAAGACCCGCAAAGGAGAATTTGCATCAGGCAAATTAACGTTCTGGCGGTATGAATCTCAAGGGTCCGAACCCATTATCCGAATTTACGAGAGTTGATGAGTTACTAAGCAAATACGAAATTAAACGCGCAAGAATGTAAACAGCAACATTAGTATTTCAGTGACAAAAATAGTTCCGAGCCACCAAGGGGCCCGAACCAACAACATTCATCAAGACAAGTATATGTTTATACAACAAAAGATGACGAGCAAAAGGGACAACATTGCTTTTAGGCAAGGCACCTACTACAAAAACCCGGCATACCCGTCTTTTATCGCTTTCGCCGGACGAACTAGGTGAGACCGAGAGGGCCCCCAGATCCTTCTCCGGAGGCACTTGACCTTCTTTGTTGCCTGGCTAACCTCCGCTTCTCTCCGAGCCTCAACCTCTTTCAGAAGGCGGACATCGTCAGCATCAAGTCTAGGTCGCGATCAAGCCACGAACAGCCCAGCAGTCGGGCCGGTCTCGGTTGTGTTCCAAGTGATCCTCCAAAGGAACGAAAACACTGGACATAAGCACCCGAGGGACGAAGGGTGGGAGATACGGACCGCCATGGTTGTACTTCTTGCCCTCCGACTCGTCGCAGACCAGCTCCACAAATTCACACTTGAGCAGGTCTTCGTCCAAGACACCCTCCGGAGCAAAGTCCGATCCATCTCCATTCTTAAAGGCGGACACTCCCTCAGCCTCCAATTCGAAGTCATCCGGTATCCAACCCTTCCTCCGGCACTGGTCCACAGCTGGATCGAACCCATCTTGACGGGCCTCGTCATACTTCGACTCGAACGAAAACTTGCAGGAGTCCGAAGCAAGGAAATCTTAGGCAGCCCTTGTCCAGACCACCAGAAGCTCTTTCAGCATCATATCCTTGAAAGTCCGAGAGACACGAACTCATCCAAACTATCTTGGTGCACTTTCAAGTCAGTTTCCAAAGATAGGATGGCACTTTTCATCTCGGCCGTCTCCGACTCGGCCTCCTATTTAGCAGCTATGGCCTTCTTTAGGCGCCGGCGTCTTGTTCAATCATGACGTTCAATCGCCTGGCAGCCTCACTTGGGCAAATCCTCTTCTAGGTAGCCCTCGAAAGCTACTAAGGAGCATGCTTCCACAACAAAGAAGCTAAAATGACAGATATCACAAACGTTTAGATATCTCCGAATCGCAGGAAGATAACAAAATAACCAAAACACTTACTTACCTTGCGTTGAGCGGCAACCAACTCTGAAATCCGCTCCAACTCCGGGGCAACAACCAACTGAGCAACTTCAGCATCCGAATCCAGCTCGGGCGCCTCGCTCATCTTCCCCTTGCCTTTTTTAGCGTGAGGATTCTGACCTTCGGAGGGGCACTTTTTTGCAGCTGCAGCGCTCGATCCGCTGGTGGGATCTCGGGACACGGATCTTGGAGGCTTCCTCGAGCCCTTAGATCCGACCACCTTACCCTTGTCCGGAGTAGGGATAGTTTGGGCCTCTTCGCCCGCAGCAGCTCTCTAATATTCCTCCACTCGGAACACGACAGTATTTCTTGGCTCTTCCATCGGGAGTACGGTGGAAGTCTTGATAATTTGGGTCCGGGAACCCTCTGCCATCTCCTTCCGCTGCGCAGCATTTTGTTGACGCTTCAACTCCCGCATGGTTACCATCGTATACTCGAACCAAAAAGCTACACATCCGAATGATAGAGAGTTAAAACCAGCTAGCTACACATCCGAATAACAGAGAGTTGAACCAAAAAGCTACACTTGCAGAATAAATAGACAAGCTACGGACCGAATCGGGCAACCACCCTAGATTAAAGAAGGATCACTTACTCAGGTCCTCCATATCATCACAAAAGCTGGGCTTGGACAAACCGTCTAGGTACGGAAGAGGTCGATATCGCCTCTAAGAAGTACTTTTCCGGCTCTTGACTCTGATGGAGCGCTTGCATCCACAAAGGGATGTTCCGTGCCGGTGGCTTCCAATCTGGCAGCTTGCCTCGGAAGAACTTTTTCTGAAAATGCCACGTGGGCCTCTCCTCTTCGGATCGGCCAGGTTTCAATGCAGGCCGCACGAAAATATACCTCTTAAACCATTGGATTCCCAACGAGGACAGGGGGTCAACAAAAAACGTGTACGCCTGGCGACATACGAACGTATAGAACCATGCGTTCCTATTACTTACACTTATGTTGAATAATTTACGAAAATTATCGAATGTGACCGGGATGCCTTTATATTTACATAAGATCCCGAAGCACATCAGATTTTCGAGGGAGTTAGGGATGATCTGGTGCAGACTCAACCCCATACTGTTCAAAATCTCCAGAAACTCGGACGATACGGGTAGCCGCCACCCGCAATGGAGACTTATCTCATGGACACACATGTATCCCGGAGGCGGATTGTAGAACGCATGAGATTCATCTGGGATGAGAATCTCCACACACTCCGGGATCTCATATCTCCTCCGGAGCTCATCCACTTCCTCGGCTCGGATGGTTGAGGCACAAGTAGGCAAAGTACCGTCCTCATTCAACTCGCCCTACGGATCGGGGTGAGTGACCTCGTCTTTAGACCGAGGGAACTTTACTTGGAATACGTCCTCACCCTTCCTCAGCCTCTCCGAACGCTCTTCCTCAGCCATCTGCCGACTCGGCCCTGCTTGCCCAGCAGATTCCACACGGAGCATATGAGCGGATAGCTTTACACTTTCTTCCTCTTCGGAACCAGAATCTTGGACCTGCACACCTTCTTCTGCCTCATCTTCCTCGGATGAGGACACTAACTCTACGACAGTCTGAAGAGGCACAGCGACTTGCACACGATCCTCCTCACCTTCTTCGAAGATGCCCAAATTGGGAGGTGCTTCCGAGGTATCATGAACTTCCTCGATGATCGGCTCTTGCGGATCCGGAACGAACGGGACTCGATTAGGATTACTCCTAAAATTATAACCAAGGTTGCGAATTAAGGATCGGATCTCTACCGGGAGTTCGGATTCTTAGCCAGCCCGACCCGGGCGACGAGTTCCTATAACTCGCGAACTTGTTTCTTGAGCAGCTACAATAACCTGCACATGGGACACTCGCAGGTAAACCCGACGCCTCGGAGGACCAGGATCCAGAACAACTAACCGAAGTAAGGAACTTACGGGCTCTTCCCGGCTCGGAATGGGGCGCTTGTTCCACCTCCAATACTTCATCGTCATCTACGATCTCAATTTCCTCGGAGCTATCGGTTAAAGATATCGCTTCGGAGTCATATCCCTCAGCCTCGGATCGATTTTGGCTATCACTCTCGGACATCCTAGGGAAAGGAGAAAGCAATTTCGTAAGCTTTAAGATGGCAGTCCGAGAGGTCGTTTATGTATATTAAAGTGGTCAGTTTATAGCCAACACTACTGGCTTTCCCAAAGCGGTTAGTTCGAGTCGACGATCTCGATTCGGCGTTAGTCAACATAGAGAACGTATGGAGTATTAGAACTATAATACACATCATAAGCATGCATCCGAGCCAATGGAAGATGAAAGACAACACAGAGAATTTAATCATAAGACGAGACAAGTGAACTTACTTGGACTCGGATGGTTGGATAGAAATGTCTGGATTTTGTACGACATTACACGTTTCGAACCTCTTGATTGCTCGCTTCGGATCGTTGGACGTCGCTTTGGATATACTTAGAATGCGAAAATTCTCTCTCTAACGGTGAGAAATGAAGACTGCCAACCCCTCTATTTATAGAGGGTCATATTTGGAACACCAACCGTCATGATTTTTCGGGATTAAATCTCAATCGAAGATCAAGGTTTATCCAACGGCATACTACAATTATACCAAGTGAAATGACGAATTGGTACAACAAATTTACTTCGAGGATAGACGAATACAACAACTATCCCACTCTCGGGCAGCAGACAACACAAGAGTTCTGGATTATCCTCTTCTCGGACGCCTAGCGGCTTATCAGTCCAACATAATTTGCCCACACAAGGAACCTCGTATACTCGAGCGATTACCCTTCGGACCTTCCCGTGACCACAGAGGTTGGTTCGACGGACACGCACCCACGGTCCGCCAACGTAGCTCATCAAAGGTACACTACCGATGTTCGAGCCTAAACTTGGTCTCGCCACAAATACCTTTTTTCTTTTCTTTTCACTTCGTTGCCTTCGGACCTAGCCCTCGGATGGCAACGTGTTTTAAAAAGAAAAGGGGGAGAGAGACTAAGTCAAGGCCACACGGCACGTAACTACACCTTTTTTAACTCATTAGGACGGATTGGACTAAAGGAACATATACTTCCTCAACTTTTCCCAAAACTAATAGTTTCACAACTATCTTCTACTAAGATACTCGGAAACTAGGGGGACATATGTTGATACGAAAATATGTCCAATCCGTCATAAAGGACCTAGGAACGAATCCTAAGGCGTCCTAAGTCATCCATGGGATCCGAGTCACTATAGTCCGAGTCGATGGTCCGATTCGGGTCGACCAACCATGGTCCGACCCACCTTAGAAGAAAGGAACAAAGGATCTGGAGCCTGTGAGGTCCGACTCAGGGATTTAGGTCCGACCCATCAAGGTCCGAACCACCTTGGAACAAGAAGACAAGTACTCAAACAGCACTGTCTCTGACCCAAGCCCTCCGACCCGGACGATTACTCGGATCCAGCATGACAATCTCATAAAGCAACCAAGCAAATAGGCACCAAAGAGTGAGATGTCCGAACCTAGGTACTCCGAATCGGAAGAGTTTGATAGGCAGGATAACTTCCTCAGCTAAACAGCCAAATATGGTCCGGACCAGGCGTCCGGACCCCTCTCTCCGAACCTGGGATCTCGGCAGACCTAGTCAAATCCTCTACAACCCTTCCAACAATGACTAATCTACCCCTGAAGCCCAAAATTGGCATGGGCTAAGCTTCATTGTTGGGTTATGGGCCTAATACTTGTCTTGGTGGCTCAATCATGGCCGTACACATGGCGCAATCCTAGCAAGCCCTCCATTTTGATGATAGCCTATAAATAGGCACACATCCCCACAAGATCAAGTAAGTCACATTGCCATCCTATTATCTTATACTACACAGAGTCGATCCTCAGTCGCTCTTGAGTAAAGTCTCAAATCCGGTTTGACACTTAGCAAACCGGATCCTAACCCCCCCCCATCTCCAAGTTACTTGTGCAGGATCTCACCCGTTGCCTCTTATGGATATGGATAAGTGAAGGAAATCAAGACAAAATCATTAAGTGTTTGGGGAGTTCTACCCCCAACACATCGACTTTAAGCTTACTGACATAAGGACCAGACGTTTATTTGTCCACTGGTATGTGTTGGCATGTGTCCTTCATACATGCTTTGATGGTCTACAAGGAGGTGCTGACCAGATAAGCCAAGAACACTGGATGATGATGTTCTTGTTGAATCAACAAGACAAAAGGCTGGAAAACCCTTTCAATTTGGGGAAATACGCCTTCATGAAATTTGTGAAGAAGATAGAAGGCTTTGAGCCTAAAATCGTTAAGGGCCTTGCTGAGCCAAAAGCCACAGTAAGCTATGGACTGAAGATTTGCTACTTACTCGAGTGCCTTGGCATTGAGCTTAGAGAGACGGCAGACATTGCCAATAGTAACCTACTCTACAAATATGAGTATACAAACATGATGAAAAAGGTTACTGCATCTCAGAAAGGTTCCAAGAAACGAAAGACTGATGAGGTATTTGAAGGTTCCATTGCGACCAAGAGGCCCAGAACTTCACAAAAGAAGTCTGCTGGCAAATCAGAAGGCATACCGCCTATGGATGTCGACTCTCAGATACCTGCCACTTCTGATGAACTCATAAATGCAGATGAACTAATCAATGCTGCTAAGACCACTGCTGATGAACTCATCAATGTAGATGAACTCATCAATGCTGCAGAGTGCCTTGCAGATGAACTTATGAATGTTGATAAAAGCAGTGAGAAACTTCAAACTCTCTCTGCAGAAGCAGCAGGGATTGTTGATAACTCTGTTCCAGATTTCGATGACGAATCGGACAAGGAGGAGAAGATCCAAGCCCCCAAGGTTACTAAAAAAGTAACCAAGGCCAAGGGAAAGAGGACCAAAAGGTCCAAGGTTGCTAAGAAAGCAAGCACTTATAGCAAAGGTTGTTGGTGCCAACACACCATCAGAGAAAGTCACGTATAAACAACTTCAAGAAGCCCTGATTAGTGGTGACCTAGTGTTGGTAGACGCTGATGTCAACACCACACATAAAAATCTGAAAGAGCTCTCAAATGCTCAAACTTCTGCTTCCAGACAACCACAACAACCACAACCACAAAAGCCACAAGTGATTGATGAAATGGTCAATGAACTCCATTTCGACATACCAGCAATGCAATATGCTGAAGAAAATCCTGCAAATGAGCAGGTTCCCCAACTCCTAGAGAGGGATCAAATGAGACACCTGCTCAAAATGATCAAACAGGGGAGGTAACTGAGTTAGTCACTCAGGAAAGTTCTGAAGTACCTGAAACTTCAAACAAAGAAGCTGAAATGGAACAACAAGACCAAAGCATAGAAGGGTCACAAGTTCCAGAGACCAATCAGCCTGACACTTTTTTAGGTAGTTGAATGGCTTAACTCTCTACTTGTGAAATTTTATGTTTATAAATCTTGTTACTTATAAAAATTTCTTTGTTACAGGCTGAATTAGAAACACAAGAACAAGAGGGAGCTGGAAAGCTTGCCTCAGAATCTGAGAAGGAGGCTTCCATAGCCTCACCATTTAAGGAAGATGAGCCTGTCTCACAGGTAGAAGAAAGTTCCTTAAGATATAACATCTCAGATATATGCTTTATACACATGAATAATACTAAGGTGTTTGTTTCTAATAAGCTCCAACTGAGAAGAAAAATGGAGAGACTGAAAAGTCTATCTCTTCAGAGAAGAATCCAGAGACTTCCAAGGTCTCTGAGAAACAAGTATCTGAACCTTCTATTGAGAAGGTATATCTATTTCAGATACCTATAACCTTCAAAGACAAATCTCTGATCATTTTTCTCAAACTAACACTTTCTACTTACAGGTTCAAAAAGAAGTAGAAGTTGCTGGGGAATTGCCCACTCAATCCCCGCAACCAATGGAAATTGATGAGGCATCAAAGCTTTCATCACAAGAAAAACTTCCAGAGACTGCACAAGTCTCTGATAGACAAATATCTGAGCCTCCTATTGTGGAGGTAATTGACTTCTTAGATAACTAAAATTGTCTAACATAGTTTTCTTGCTCAAAATTTTCAAAGTGTTGTTTTTAATCTCAGGTTCAAGCAGAAAGAAAGATCACTGAGGATCAGGCTTCCCAGTCTCCTCCTCATATCCAGATATCTGAGGCACCTGGAACCTCAGTAGTCAAGTCATCTGAGCCTGTCACACAGGTAACTCAGATACCTTTCTACTCTAAAGCCCAGATATCTACTAAAGTTTTGAAACTAATTCAGAACTCTTTCTTTCAGGCTCAAACAAGTGCCACTAAGGTCCCTGTTGATGAGAATAAGGACCTGCTTCCTTTCTTCAAGGAATACACTTTGCCAAAGCACCTAAAATGCTTCAAGAAATGGCAAAAGCTTCGATGCTCCGATCTATATGAGATCATTAAGGTGACTGATCACCCCATAAGGAGAGCACGAGTCCTTGACTTGGAAAATTATGTCCATGCCATGTTCCCCACTGCACAATACTCGTTTAGAACATTAATGCATAAGGACTTCGTCAAGTAAGTGGCCAAGAAGCTTATTCAAGCTTTTAACCAAGCAGATGGTCAGACCAGAATACAGATGGCATTCAAGCCTACTTTGCCCCAAACTCTACAATTCATACTTTCTGAGCAAGAGGAAGTTAATGGGCAAATGGTCACTATTCCAGAAGTGATCAATCTGGTCTCTGAAGATGAAGAAGAGAAGGTGACTGATTAGAATGACTATGAAGAACCTCCTTCTGACCATCACAAGGATGAGGATGATAAGAAGGATGATGATGATTCCCCTGCACCAGGGACAGGAGGGATTGCACATAGTAATAATACCACAGTTGTTGAAAAGCACACTGAGAGGACATCACAAAAATCCCCTCCTCCATCTCCTCAGAAATCTACCCATCCATCTCCCCAACAAAAAGACACTACTGAACAAGTAATTGAGCACTCTGAGGACAACACTTAGAAAATGTTGGATGCACAAGCCAGAGTTGCTCAACTCAAACAATTGTTGGAGGAAGAACAACAGCTACATATTCAACTGGAAGAAAAGATAGTTGAATCCAGAGTCAAGCTAGATAAACTTGAAGAACAAATGCGCAAAGAAACGCAAGCTTACTCTGAAATTAAAGGGCTCCGGGACGCTGTTGATTATATTGCTAAGGAGCTAGATGCTGAACAAGTATCTGAGAAAAGCATGATGCTATGGCTGCATCTTCACCAAAGAAACCATCCTCCAAAGGTAAGAAACCCATATCTTAGATGGTTGCCGCCTTCAAAAACCTTGATGAAGAAGTGCAAGAGGATGAAGATCACTGGGCTGGTGACTCAGATGATGAAGAAGACAAGGCATTGGCAGAACACCGCAATGAACACTTAGCGATTTCTCACTTGAAAAAGAAGCTGATTGCTCCTGAAATATTCAGTAAGCTGCCAAATGTCAACTCCAATGAATACTTGAACATATATCAAGTACTATCTAAATTGAAAAAGGAGTTGTCTTCTCAAGATAAAGCTACCATTGCATCAGTCCCTGCAGAAATGAAGACATTCACTGAGCTCATCACTTAGAGAACAACCAGTCTGGTCGTTGCTCAGAAAGACCTAGGCATGGTTAGGGATGATGACCAAAACTTGGCTGCAAAAGCCTTTGAATAGACTAGCTATACTGCTGGAAAAGCAGATGCTATTCAAGGCCCACTGGCAGAGCTCACTGATAAGGAAACAGGTCTTATCAAACAAAATCAGGAGCTCAAGGCTAATATGGAACAGTTGGTTGCTACTTACAACTATTTGCAGGGAAACTTTGACCCCCTTTCTGAATCCTTTGTGATTCTTAGTCAGTCAACAATGACTAAGGGGGAAGGATTTCAAGGTGCTCAGAGAGGAAGAGGAAGAGGAAACAAGAGAAAATCTGAACAACTACCTCTTAGAATAAATGAGCCCTCCTCCAGTCAGACTGCTCTACAGATAGTGGCCACCACTCAACAACTTCCTGAAAAAGGAATGAAAACAAGGGCCAGGGCACAGAAACCTCCAAGGAGTACCAAGGCTCCAAGGAGAAGACAAGTAAGAGGGATTGATGAGTCTTCTTCTTCTGAAGAAGAAGAAGAAGAAGAAGAAGAAGAAGAAGAAGAAGAAGAAGAAGAAGAAGAAGAAGAAGGCCAAATCAAATCCCAGGGCAATGAAGAAGGCTGCAAAATTTTCACAAGAATTAATCTTCTTGATGATGATGAAGAGACTGATGAAGATGAAGCTCCTCTTCACAGAAAAAGAAAAAGGGTTGATAGCCTATCTGGGCCCATAGCTGCAAAGCCTTTGGCAGCTAAAACACCCTCTGGAAATACCAAGTCAATCCAGGATGGTTCTTCAAGCAATCCCCCAACGGAGAATTCATGACAAAGGAGGAACAGGCTGAGAGCTGAACAAAGAAAACTTCAACTACCACTCAGGCCTGAAGAAGCCAAGATTGAGTATGTGAAGACCAACAATGACTCCTCTGTCTACAGTTGCATTAATCAGAAGAATGGCTACTGGATTCTGGAACGCAAGCACTTACTGGTAAATGAAAAATTTCCAGAACCAATCCATAAACAGCTCATGGCATGGAGAAAAGACAAGCCAGTCTTGATTAATACCAACGACATCAAAGCCTGGTTGGATTTTGAAGTAATCAAGAGAATAGAAGCCATGAAAAAGGACCTCTCTGATGATTGTCCCTATGGAAAGCCAGATGATGTGCACAGAATTCCCAACACCACTAGAACAGGCACAAGAGCAAGACTTGCTGTGGAACCCTATGAGTCCTTCTACATGACTGAAGATCAATAGAAGGGTGACATCAGATATCTGAAGATCATATATGAATACTTCAAGCTATCAGATATCAGAATCGAGCATGCCTGGAAATGGGGAAAGTATCTGTGGGTCAAACAGTTTGCTAAGAAGAATCCAACCAAAACCTACAAGGAAGTTTGTGGATTTTCCAGAAACACTGAGATGATAGTTAGGACTTTGCTCTTTGACTACGCAGATGATATCAAAAGGTTTGGGGATAGGGAATTTGCAAATTGATCCATAGATCTGCTGATTGAAAACTTGAAGATCTTGAAGACTTGAAGACTAGTTTATTATACCCATCTGACTACATGGCAGCCATAAGGGATTTCCAAAACCGGAAGAAGGCCTATGTTGTAGTAGCATGGAGAGAAGGATCAAATATCATGAGGAGAGGAATAGGAGATCTGGGACAGTTCAACATGGTGATCGGACTGAAGGGCAAGAAGGTAAACTGATCGACCTTGGAGCCAACATGAATCTTATGGCATTAGCTAAAGCAAGGGAGCTAGGGATAGAAGACAAGATAGAACCATGTGGAACTAGCGTCCAGCTGGCCGACAACTCGACGAAGAAATGTGCTGGAGAAGTCAGAGGTTTACCTGTGGAGATTGGAGGTCTAAGGACGATACTAGACTTCCTAGTGATGGATATGGAAGGAAGCGCGATCAGATCTAAAACACTTATTGGACGACCAGCCCTACATCAGATGGAAGCCGTAGTCGACACGGGGGAGAAGACATATTCATTGATCGTAGAAGGGCAGAAGAAGTGTTGGTCCAGATAACGACAAAGTAAAAGACTGGGGGGGGGGGGGGTGAATAGTCTTTTAAAACTTTTGTCGATAAAACAGTTTCTCAGATATGTGTGAAGATATATGATACTTATAATCAGAGAGAGGAAGACTTTTTTGTGATAAGTGCACGTGCTCAGCAAGATATAATGTGTTTAAATACTTAGTAGGATAAAGAGAATGATAAGTAAATTGTTGAAAGTAAATAACACGTCTCTTTATAGTGGTATCTGAAGGTGGCGTAATCCTTCAACTAATCCACTTCGGCCTTTCTCAGACCTAGGAATTCACTAAGATAGTTATTGAGTTCACCTTACAATAATCCTATCTCTTGATTCCCTTTTACACTAGGTTTTCAACCAAGTGTTCCCCTGAGTTAATCCCCGGCTCCCAGCCAAGTACTTCCTATACTCAGAAACCTTTTACCTGTTCCTTAGTTTCCCAAACTAAGTACTTCCTATGCTCAGTAACCTTGGAGTTGTTCCTTAGTTTCCCAAACTAAGTACATTCTGTACTCCACGCCGTGTATGGTGTTGGTTAAGAAGAGTTTGTTAGAATGGTAGATTAATAACTTCCACAGTTATGTAATACTACCTTCCGGAACAAGAGTCACTTAACACACTTCACAATGTGTGGTGATATGTGTTTGGCTCAATGAAATTCAAACTATTGATATCTGTAAATAGTACTGCAGCAGACGTTGTCTCTTTTCAGAGATTTCCTCTTTTGTTCAGATGTCTCTGTCTGCGCATTAAATGCATTACACTATTTTTGTCCTGCAGTGCCAACGGAACTATGCACGCTTTTTGAAGCATTACATGTCCTTTTCAAAAGACTCTCACATCTCCAGATACTTTATCAAAACATTGTTTCCTGGAAACAAAGTTTTGTCCAAGGTATCTGAGTGTAGGTATTTCTGGGCACTTTTCCTCGTTCAGAAACCTTGTGTTCTCAGATATCTTTTGCGAAACCTGTTTATTGAAAAACACTTGTTTCTTCAGGATAGCTGGACATAGGTATCTGATGAGACCAATTTCCTTCGTCTTCAGCAATCTTGTGCAGTCTTTAAATCTTCAAATTTGTGGAACTCTTCTGCCGGATGCCTTCTTCTTGGTCTTCTTCAAAGATATAAAAATTACATTCAGAGACCTAACGTCCTATACAAGATTTGCTAGACTAACATACTTAGTGATTTTCCTCTTTTACAATGTTCAAGTGAACCAAGAGTACTAAGCACCTTTCTGAGCTAAGATAAGTCATTAGGTTGCTAATCAAAATCTAAACAGATATTCCCAACAAATTTCCCCCTTTTTGATCAGTCAACGATGACTATCTTTGAAACCTATTACAACTTGGAAGAGGGAACAATCCAACACTTAATAATTTCTTATGATCTTTTAAATTCATTTAATTAAGTGCAGAAAGTAAACATCAACCAAATCACAAGGTGTGATCTTTGCTGACAAGTTATCTTTTTATAGATTGATATCTGAGAGTAGGTTCATAAGATATGTTACAAGGAAAGTTCACAGATAACTTTTTCAATGAATAAAACATATTTCAGGACAACAGGAGTAACCAAGCTCCAAGTAAACATCCTAAATGACTAGTCTTCAAAAGTCTTCAAGATTTCAGCTACTACATGGATCAATTTGTAAATTTTCTATCTCCAACTCTTTTGATGTCATCTGAGTAGTCATAGAGCAAAGTTCTAACTAACATCTCAGTGTCTCTAGCATAACCATAGACTTCTTTGTATGATTTGGTGGGATTTTTCTTGGCAAAATGTTTGACCCAAAAATACTTTCCCCATTTCCAGGCATGCTCAATTCTGATATCTGATAGCTTGAAGTATTCATATATGATCCTCAGATATTTGATGTCACCCTTGTATTGATCTTCAGTCATGTAGAATGACTCGAAGAGTCCCACGGCAAGTCTTGGCCTTGTGCCTGTTCCAGTCATCTTGGGAATTCTGTGCACATCATCTGGTTTCCCAAAGGACATTCAAAGGAGAGGTCTTTTTCCATGGCTTCAGTTCTTTTGGAGACTTCAAAATCCAGCCATGCTTTAACATGCTTTGGATTTATCAGTACTGGCTTGTCTTTTCTCTATACCATAAGTTGTTCACATATAGGAACTGGGAATTTATCATTTACTAGCAGGTGCTTTATTTCCAGAATCCAATGACCATTTTTCTGGTGAATGCACCTGTAGGAGGAGGAGCTGTTGTCAGTCTTCACATATTCAATCAGGGCATCTTCTGGCTTTTGTGGAAGTATCCTACCAAACTTGATATCCCTTGCTCTCTTCCATTTTGTCTTTGAAGTTTCCCATGGGGGATTGCTTGAAGAACCACCCTGGATAGACTTGGTATTTCCAGAGGGTGTTTTGGCTTCCAATTGCTTTGCAGCAATAGGCTCAGATAGTCTATCAACCCTTTTCCTTTTCCTGTGAAGAGGAGCTTCATCTTCATCAGTCTCTTCATCATCATCATCAATGCCAATCTTTGTGGGAGATTTGCAGCCTTCTTTATTACCCTGGGATTTGAATTCTTCTTCTTCTTCTTCTTCTTCTTCTTCAGAAGGCTCTTCAATCCCTTTTACTTTTTTTCTCCTTGGGGACTTGGTTCCCTTTGGAGGTCTCTCTGATCTGGCCCGTGTTGTCATTCCTTGTTCAGGAATCTGTTGAGTTGTTGCTACTATCTGAGTAGCAGCTTGACTGAAGGAGGGCTCATTTATTCTAAGAGGTGGTTGTTTAGATTTTCTTTTGTTTCATCTTCCTCTTCCTCTCTGAGCACCTTGAGATCCTTCCCCCTTAGTCATTGTTGACTGACCAAGAATCACAAAAGATTCTGAGAGGGATTCAATGTTGCCTTGCAGATAGTTGTAAGCAGTAACCAACTTTTCCAGATCAGCCTTCAGCTCCTGATTTTGTTTTATAAGTCCTGTTTCCTTATCAGTGAGCTCTGCCAGTGGACCTTGAGTAGCATCTGCTTTTCCAGCAGCATAGCTAGCCTCATTGAGGGCTTTTTCAGCAAGAGTATTGTCATCATCCCTCACCATGCCTAGGTCTCACTGAGCAATGGCCAAGCTTGTTGTTCTCTAAGTGATTAACTCAGTGAACTTCTTCATTTCAGCAGGGACTGATGCAATGACTTCTTCATTTTGTTGAGACAACCCTTTCTTAGAGTTGCCAGAAACAGGTATCTGGCCATGTAATCTTGGGAGTGGAGATTTGGTATCTTACTGAAGCTCTGAGGAGCAATCAGTTTTCTCTTTAAGTGAGAAATTCCCAAGTGAACAATTGCATGTTCTGCCAGGGTTCTGTCTTCTTTATCATCTAAGTCTTCATCCCAGTGATCTTCATCCTCTTGGGCATTTTCATCGATATTTTATAGCCCAGCAACCATCTCAGAGAGGGACTTATTTCCTTTCAGTGAGGAGGAGGATGGTACATCTTGTGGCAATGCAGCCTTAGCATCATGCTTGTCTTCAGATACTTGCTCAGTATCTGATTCTTTAGCAATTGCCTGAACAACAAGCCGGAGTTCTTTCATCTCAGCATAAGCTTCCATTTCCTTGATGGTAAGATCTTCAATCGTTTGGAGCTTTGCTTTGGATTCAGCTATCTTTTCTTCCAGTTGAAGATTTAGCTATTTTTCTTCCTCCAACAATTGTTTGAATTGATCAACTCTGGTTTGTGCATCCAATATCTTCTGAGTGTTGTCCTCAGAGTGCTCAACTACTTGTTCAGTAGTGTCTTTTTGTTGGGGAGAGAGATGTGTTGACTTCGGAGGAGATGGAGGAGGGGAATTCTGTGAAGTCCTCTCAGTGTGCTTTGCAGCAACTAAGGTATTATTGCCTTGTGCAATCCCTCCTGTCCCTGGTGCAGGGGCATCATCATCATCCTTTTTGTCATCATCATCCTTGTGATGATCAGAAGGAGGTTCTTTAAAATTATTCTCATATGTTTCCTCCTCATCTTCAGAAACCAGAGTGATGACTTCAGGAAGTGAGACTAATTGCCCATTTACTTCCTCTTGTTCAGAGGGTATGCACTGTAGGGACTTAGGCAATGGAGGCTTGAATGCCATCTCCATTCTGGTCTGATCATCAGCCTTCTCGAAAGCTTCTATGAGCTTGTGTTCAGCTTCTTTGATAAAGTCTATATGCACCACAGTAGCAAAAGAATACTGCTCTGTTGGGAACATAGCATGGACTTAATTCTCCAAGTCAAAAGCTCTGACTCTTCTCAATTGGTGATCAGTCACCTTTATTAATTCAGTCAGATCTGAGCTTCTGAGCTTTTGCCACTTTCTGAAACACTTGAGGTGTTTCTGGAGAATGTGGTCTTAAAAGAATGGAAGCAGGTCTTCTGTTGAGAATGCAGAGACCTTTGGCACACTTTTTGAGCCTGAAAGAAAGAGTTTTGAGTTAGATTCAAAATTTGTGTAGATATCTCAGTACTAGTGTAGTTAGGTTTCTAAGTTACCTGAATAAGTACATCAGGCTCAGAGACTTGTACTACTGACGCAGGGGGTGCCTAAGATATCTTGTTATGAGGTGGAGACTTGGGAGTGTGGTCCTCATCAACCTTTCTTTCTGCTTGAACCTGAGAATTAAAATTATCACAATACTTAGGAAATTAT
Source organism: Plantago major (assembly GCA_026545765.1). Taxonomy (NCBI): domain Eukaryota; kingdom Viridiplantae; phylum Streptophyta; class Magnoliopsida; order Lamiales; family Plantaginaceae; genus Plantago; species Plantago major. The sequence goes on from CM048839.1 coordinate 74,173,982, forward strand.
CATGAAAGAATTTATGCAATTAAGCTTCAATGATCTCTGAGTTTTTCACTTACTTCCTCAATAGGAGGCTCAGAATCATTTTTCTCAGAAACTTTCTCAGTTTCTTGTGTTCTTTCTAGTGATGTTGCCTTGGGGGCTTCATCAATTTCCATGGGTGCAGGGGATGTCGCAACTCTTTCCCCTTGCACTTCTACTTCTGAAAGAGCCTGTAAGTAGAATGTATTGAGTAATTAGAGAATAATTCATATTAACCCATAATGAATAATGTTTATCACTAATTTTTATATACCTTCACACTAGAAAATCAATGACATTTTCTTCAGAATCTTTGACGGTTTCTGGGTCCTTTTCTAGCATTTCTGCCTTATCTTCTTCTTTCTCAGTTGGAGCCTATTAGAAACAAACACTTAAGAATATCAGTCAAGTGTATAAAGCACATATCTGAGATGTTATATCTTAAGGAAATATCTTCTACCTGTGAGACAGGCTCTTGTTCCTTAAGTGGTGGGGCTATGGAAGCCTCCTTCTCAGATTCTGAGGCAAGCTTTGCAGCTTCCTCTTGATGTTGTGTTTCAAATTCAGCCTGTAACAAACAAATTTTATTAAATAACAAGATTCATAAACACAAAATGTCACAAGTAGAGACTAAACCATTCAGCTACCTGAGCAGTGTCGGGCTGATTGGTCTCTAGAACTTGTGACACTTCTATGCTTTGGTCTTGTTGTTCCATTGCAGCTTCTTTGTTTGAAGTTTCAGGTACTTCAGACCTTTCCTGAGTGTGGGACTCAATTTCCTCCCTTATGTGATCATTCTGAGCAGATGCCTCTGTTTGATCCCTCTCATTGAGTTGGGGAACCTGCTCATTTACAGGATTTTCTTCAGCAATCAGAAGTGCTGGTATGTCAAACTGCAATTCATTCACCATGGCTTCATTATCATTTGGTGAATCATGTGAATTGGATGAATTAAAGTGCGGCTTATCCTGATCCTTTTGTGACAGTTTGTATAGTGTGGAGGCAATGTCAGTATCCTCCATAATCCCTGCGGTTTCTGGAGATAGGGCTTGATACCTGCCACTACTCTCATATTTACCAATGAGTTCATCAGCAAGGCTTTCCTTGGTAGTATTGATGAGTTCATCAGCAGTTGTATCTTTTGTAGCATTGATGTGTTCATCTTCATTGATGAGTTCATCAGCAGTGGCGGCAGATATCTGAGAGTCGACATTCACAATGGGTATGCCTTCTGATTTTCCAGCAGACTTTCTTTCGTGATGTTCTGGGCTTTTTGGTCGCAACGGATCCCTCAGATACTTCGTCAGTCTTTCGTTTCTTAGAACCATTCTGAGACACAGTAACCTTTTTCATCATATTTGTAGACTCATATTTGTAGAGCAGGTTACTATTGGCTATGTCAGCCGTCTCTCTAAGCTCAATGCCAAGCTTCTCCAGCCAGAAGCATATCTTTAGTCCAAAGCTCACTGTGGCTTTTGGCTCAGCAAGGCCCTTGACGATCTTAGGCTCAAAGCCTTGTAGCTTCTTCACAAACTTCATGAAGGCGTACTTTCCCCAGTTGAATAGGTTTTCCAGCCTTTTATTTTGTTGATTCAACAAGAACATCATCATCCAACGTTCTTGGCTTATCTGGTCAGCACCTCCTTGTAGACCATCAAAGCATCTGTGAAGAATGCATGCCAACACATTCCAGTGAACCAACAGATGTTTGGTTCTAATGTCAACAAGTTTGAAGTCGATGGGGGTATCTGATTTTTCAAGATCACACACATCACTGTATACGTGCTTCACACCTTCAAGGAGATCATCATCCTTGGTGTTTATTTCAAAATCATTTCCAAGATTTTGAAGTTCAAACAACTCACAGAAAGTTGTTAAGTTAAAAAAGATGTCCTTTCCTTGAACTTTTGATTTTATAGACACTATTTCAGTGCCTTTAGAAACACAGGAAATAATCCTAGAATTGTTGTAAAATTCCAACACATCCAGTGAAGAAACTCCACTGGGAATAGCAGACAGGAAACCCTTAATTTGTGCCTTTTCAAGAATGCCAAGAATCAACTTCCTATCAGCCTGGTTTTCAATAGCAGCAACTAGGTATTCCTCAATTATGGCACCATCCCAAATCATCCTGTGATTTCAAGTCCAATGGTCAGGATTGAAGTCTCCTACCAATCGATTATTCGTGATAACCAACACTGGTGCTTGCTTTTCTGCAGTACCAGAGGTAGTAGCTTGGGATTTCCGGGTAGAAGCACGTTTTGGAGCCGTCTCTTTAAATAGTGAAATTTTTGAAAGTCGAAAAGAGATTAGAGTGTGAGTTTAATGATTCTTTGCAGAATAACTAAGTGAAGAACAGAGATTTGCATAAATCTTTGAAAGATTTTTGCTATTTCTGTGTAAGTGTGAATGTTGGATTAGGCGAAAGTGATTTCTTTTGCCAAAATCCTATATATATATATAGAATTTTACTCTCAACAGACATATACGTACAAATTGATTTTGTACATATGTATCTGTGTAAATGCAGGTAGGCGTGGGTATAAATCGTATTGCATTAAATGCTTAGTGGGCCACGTCTATGTTTTTACAGTCCACTATTTTACCGAGAATTAATCTCGTCCATTAAGATCAAACGCCCATTTCATCAAGGGTCACGATTGCTTCTTCAGCAATGATCACAATCAGTAATTGTAATTGTGCCCAATTAATGAAATTTGGCGAATAGCTTTCTGAATAACATCTCTTTTCTGTGACTTGGGTACATTCTTTGGACATATCTATTCAGTTCAGAGACTGCATGTAACTTACCATATAAATGGAAAGATACAAAACACAGAGGAGTAGTTGACTAAATACAGTTGTACCACATTTCACTTTTGTGCCCCCCTCACTTTGTGATCTCACAGATATCTGAGTACCCGTCTCAAAAATCTTTGAAACACACTTTTACCCATCCTTTTAGTATATGAGTTCCCGTCTCAGATACCTTTTTGCCTTAGATATCTGGATGCCCGTTCCAGATATCTTTCTCCCTTCTGAGTTTCCATCTCAGAGATTAGAACTTTTCAGTTCCTTCGGTAGCTCCATTAACCCAAGACTATGTCTCAAGGTTAAGAACCTGCTTTCTTGAAAAGGCTTTGTAAAGATATCTGCGAGTTGTTCTTCAGTAACAATCTTGAGTATTTCTATATTGCCTTTTTCAACATGATCTCTAATAAAGTGGTGTCTAACATCAATGTTCTTTGTTCTTGCATGAAACTTACGATTCTGAGTTATGGCAATAGCACTTGTGTTGTCACAGAAAATAGGAGTTTTTCTTCAATGATCTTATAGTCTCTCAGTTGTTGTTGTATCCACAATATCTGTGAAGCACAACACCCAGCACCAATATATTCAGTCTCTGTGGTGGATGTGGCAATTGTGTTTTGTTGCTTGCTGAACCATGATATTAATCTGGCACGAAGAAATTGACAAGTTCCTGAAGTGCTTTTTCTATCAAGCAATGATCCAGCATAGTCAGCATCATAATAGCCAACTAAACTCAATCCATTGTCTTTTGGATACCACAATCCAACTTCTATAGTACCCTTTACATACTTTAATATTTTCATAGCAATGTTGTATTGTGATTGCATTGGATTTGTCTGCAATCTAGCACACACTCCAAATGCATATTGAATATCAGGTCTACTTGCAGTGAGGTACAGTATAGACCCAATCAATTTCCTATACTTGTGTTCTTCAACACTCTTGTCAGATTCAGTATAGGTCATTTTGGTTCCAATGCTCACAGGTATCTTAGCATTCTTTTCAGAAGGTTTTAGATTAAACTTGTTGAGCATGTCTTTTGCATAATTTGTTTGACTAATGAATATTCCGTCATTAAGTTGCTTGACTTGCAACCCTAGGAAGTAGTTCAATTCTCCCATCATGCTCATCTCAAATTTACTTTTAATGAGCTCAGCAAAGTCTTCACAAAGTTGCTTGTCTTTAGATACAAATATAATGTCATCAACATATACTTGAACTAAAAGTAATTTCCCTTTATGGTTCAAAGTAAAGAGTGTTTTATCAACATGTCCTTTCTTGAAGCCACTTTCCAGCAAGTATTTGGCTAAACTATCATACCATGCTCTTGGAGTCTGTTGCAGTCCATACAGAGCTTTCTGAAGCTTATAGACCATTCTACTTTCTGTGGAAACTTCAAAGCCTGGTGGTTGTTCAACATAAACTTCCTCAGCAAGTTCACCGTTTAGGAATGCACTCTTGACATACATTTGATAAACTTTAAAGTCATTATGAGCTGCAAAGGCTAGAAATAGTCTAATTGCATCCAATCTTGCAACTGGAGCATATGACTCATCAAAATCTAGTCCTTCAGTCCGGGTGAATTCCTTGCCAACCAACCTTGCTTTGTTTCTGGTTATTTCACCAGACTCATTCATTTTGTTCCTGAAAATCCACTTGGTTCTAATTACAGATATTCCATCAACAAATGGAACAAGTTTCCAGACTTTGTTTCTCTCAAATTGATCCAACTGTTCTAGCATTGAAGAGATCCAGTCTTGTCCTTCAATGCTTCTTCTACAGTTTTAGGTTCAATGTTCGAGATGAAACATCCATAGAGAGAATCTGCATTTCCAGCAATTGTTGTCCTAGTTCTAACCCCTTGGTCTAAAGGACGAATCACATCCTTGGTAGGATGATCTCTTATCCATTTTATAATGGGTTTTGAACTAGTAGGATCAATATCATTTTGATCTGAATGTGAATCATTATGATCCTTACAAGATACTTGTTCAGTATCTGAGATATCTGACACACAGGAAATGCCATAGATATCTGACACTTTCTCAGTGTTAGAGATATCTGGAATTGGATTTTCAGCAATCTCATTCTCAGAAACCTCTTCATGATGAAGGTTCTCAGTAACTTGTTCCATTTCTGAAATTCTCATAGAAAATTCTTCATCATGTCTTAGAGTCATCTGGTTGTTTCTAAGCAATGGTTACTTTTCATCGTCAGAGTCATCCTCTAAGTGAATTTCAGAATTGTTTCCTTTTGAGGATTCTTCTTCAGAATATTTAATCATTAGTTCTTTGAACCTATTTGAGAGTTCTTCATTCAAGGGTACTTTCTTGTTTCCTTTTTTTTTTTTTTTTTTTTTTTTTAAAGTTGGAGACAGGCTCCTATTATTAAAATAAGACAATACAATCACGGGGGTTTATAGGAACCCGAGTACATCTCCAAGAAACTACTCAAATGGAAGTCCAAACTAGCACAAAAGAAATACGAGCAAAAGCTAGTCCTACCAATAGTTCTTCTACGCCATAAGCTAATATCACCATCGACAAAATACAAGGATCCCAAGTCAAGCAAAAAATAAATCTGCTGCTCCACCGAAGTACCAATCATCCAGTATAAAATTACCAACCACCAGACTCCAATAAGCCAACAGCAGAGCCAACAATCCAAACATAGAAAAGAGATCTTCATTTGATTTTATTCTTGGGGCTATACCTGCGAGACTTTTTTAACACCTTTTGCACCATGGGAAGAGAGGAAGAATAAGACGCTTTAATCGAATTCTTTGTGGTTCTTCCTTTTTTCTTTTCTGGAGGCTGTGAAGGAGGCACAGTAGCCTCGACAACTTGTTTCCTTCATAGAAAACTACATGAACAAATTCTACAATCTTTTGTGTTCTTTTGTTGTAGATTCTGTAGGCTTTGCTATTCAGAGAATAACCAAGAAATACTCCTTCATCTGCTTTTGGTTGAAATGTTAGTATTCCTTTCCATTGTTAAGAACAAAACATCTGCAACCAAACACCCTTAGATGTTTGATACTAGGGGGTCTACCAATCAAAAGTTCATAAAGAGTTTTGTCATGGTGTTTGTTGATCAAACATCTATTTTGAGTGTAGCTGCCTGTGTTAACAGCTTCAACCCAATAGATTTCACTTATTTCAGTGTCAGCAAGCATTGTTCTTGCTGCTTCTTTTAGGGTCCTATTATTCCTTTCAGCACCATTTTGTTGTGGTGTCCTTACTTAAGATATTTGATGTTGTATACCTTTGCAGGTACAAAACTCTTTTATGTACTGGTTCACAAACTCAGTACCATGGTCTGTTCTGATTACAGATACCTTGTTATTTTTCATGACTTCAAGCTTATTCAGTAAGTTGGGTATTTCATCCCATGCATTAGATTTTTATTTGAGAAATACAACCCAAGTGAATCTTGAGTAATCATCAACAACAACCAGACCATACTTCTTTCCTGCATAGCTAGTTACAGAGGATTCAAAAAGATCCATATGTATGATTTGCAGTGGCCTTCCACTGGAGTGTCTAGTTTTAGACTTGAAAGATGTTTTGGATTGTTTCCCCATTTGGCAAGCTGAGCATACACCATATTTTCTATATGCCATTTTGGGTAATCCAACCACCAACTCTTTCTTGGCTAGCTTGTAGTTTTGAAGTTCAACTGACTCATTCTTTTATGCCATAGCCAATTTTCTTCAGTGTGGCCAGATTGACACACCATGAGACATTCTTCAGTTGTGGCAGATGCCCAGTCAGCAACATAGAGACTTCCTTTCCTCCCAGTAATCAAGACTGTCTGCTTTGACTCATTGTCAACCAATTTACATAGTTTTGACTTGATCTTTACAGATTACCCTTTGTCTACCAATTGACTCATGCTTAGAAGATTATATTTTAATCCCTCTACATGTAGTACTTCAGTGATTGTAAGATCTCCAAGCTACAGATTGCCAAAACCTATGGTTGGATTTTCATCTCCTCCGGCAAATCTAATAATTGGTCCTTTATCACATTCTCTGTAGTTAACCAGATTTGCGCTTCCCACATCCACTATCAAAATGCCACTTCGGGTTCTTCCTCAGAGTGTTCTGCACAAAATAGGAAACATGGAGTTAGGCTCTCATTCCAACAATGGAACCTTTTGGACTAAAGAATCTCCCTGTAGGAATACATTTATGAATGAACTTCCTGGGGCATTCTTTTGTCTTATTGGAACATAAGGAGGAATTTTAGGTAAATGACTAGTGTGATTATCATTTAAAACTATTTTCCTTCTTAGAGTGTTCATTGGTGCTCCCTTAGGTGCTTTCAGATACCTGTCAGGTTGCTGAGTCGACTTTTCAGCGAGCTCGGCTTTCCTTCTCAGATTCCTTCTAACCCTAGCATTCAGAGTGGTCGTAGCATGTTCTTTCTTCCACTTATGATGATTTCTATGCGCAATCCTGACATTCATCCATCGGTCTTGCTCTTGTTTATATTGCTGAGCAAGTATCTTTCCGATGGCTTTGTAGCCAATGCCATTTCGAGCACCTTTTGCTTTCTGGGATGTTCTCTCAGCAGCTTCACTAGTCTCTGGATCATCATTTCTTCCGAAAAATGGTACATTCGGAAAATTGCTAGCTCCTGCAATTTTTCCTTTCCTAGAGACATAGCACTGTGGGTGATTGCACTTTTTAGTGCATGGTTTCTTTTCAAAAACCTTTTCCACAGTTTTCTTGGGAACTTGTTTTTCCCTCAATGGTTTGGTCGCAACTTCCTTGCCTTTGTTAACAACTTTAGCTTTTTGACCAATGCTATAGGTTGTTTGGGAACCATCTTGTTGAGTACTAAAAAATGTTATTCTTTCATCACTCTTATTCAGAGTGGTAAACCTATTTGGTTGTGTGTCCAGCCCAAGTCCTCCCTTTTCTGAAGGATCTCTTAAATAAGAGTGTACTTCAGTAAGAGTGTCACTAGCTTTGGCATATGATTGAAAATATAGTTCTTTCTTTTTGAGTTCCTCATTTTCAGAAAGAAGATCTTTATATTCCTTTTGGAGTATATCCATTGCCTTTCTGTGTGACTTCTACGTCTTAGATATCTGTGCTTTGAGAAATGCATTTACGGCATCCTTTTTCTCAAATATATTGAGTAATTGTGAATTTTCCTTTTCAAGAGAATTCTTTTCTTCTTCAAGAATTTCGGCTGTAGCTCGGACCATTAGAAATTCTCTTTCGTATAGATCAAGTCCTTTTCTGAGATATTCTAGATCTCTGATTCCTTCCTCATCACTCTCATAGTTTATGAATTGAGAAATGTTGGTTACCATATCAGCCATTAGGCAAGGCTCAATGATGGAGCAATCTGGATAGATCTCCTCAGCAACCCCCACACAATTCCCTTTTCTTTTGACCAAAGTCAACCAATTCATGAGTGATGCCACATAACTCTGGTGAAGGTAGTTTGGACTCATCTGAGTCTTCTTCCTCAGATTCTGACTCAATATCAAGAGCATCCAGTTGGATTTGAATCTTTTTCCTTTCTTCAGTGAGCATAGCTCTCTGACCTCTCTTGAAATTTCTTCTATCTTTCTTGTCACCGGTCTTTAGCTTATTGAAGGAAGGGCAGTCCCTTTTAAAATGACCAGGTTTCTGACAATAGAAACAGATATCGTTTCCGATTTCTGCTTCCTCAGTACTAGATGCGTCTTTGGCTTGTTCAAATGAGCTTGACAGCTGCATATTTTTGTACTGGTGATAGTTTGAGCCTAGATGCTTTTTCAGCTTCTCTTTAGTTTTTCTTCTCTCAATCTCCTGACTGACATATTTTCTCATTTGCTTCACAGCAAGAGCATCTTCCTCAGTCATTTCTTTGGTATCCTTCTTTTCAGAAGTACCGTGTGTCACTAAAGCAACATTGTGAACTTTCTCAGCAACCACTTGTCTTCTCTGTGTCACTTCAAACTTATTTTCCTTTATTTTCTCAGTGCCGGCACAGATTTCTTCAATCAGTTGCCTGGCCACTTTTTTCCATTTTTGCACCCCACAGTTTACACTGTATGTGCTCTGGAGTGGAACGTATGATGATATTACGAGCCCGACCATCTAGTCGATTTCTCTTGGCATCTTCCGATGTCCAGAGCTCTCTAAGCTTTGGCTTATAAACAACTTGATCAGTAGGTCTTCCACTGGTTGCGCATCTGTCTGTGAGGAACCACCACTTGGTTCTTCATTAGTGGGATCTCTGTCTCTACCATTAGAAACCTCCATGACCTGCTTGAGTTGTTGAATGACTATGGGGCCATTCTTTATCACGTCGATCATTTCGTCACTGATGGCTTCAAGATGGAACATCATGTTGTTCTTCTATTTCTCATAGTTCTCTCACTTAATGACATCCTGCAGCAATCACACTTACAAACAAATCAAGTGTAGGTGAAAAGCAGTTAGCGGGCACTTATATGGGATCTAGGTTCAGTGCAGAAGTCTTGGGAACCTCCTGCTCTGATACCACTTATTGGTCCAGATAACGGCAAAGTAAAAGACTAGAGGGGGAGGGGGTGAATAGTCTTTTAAAACTTTTTTTGATAAAATAGTTACTCAGATATGTGTGAAGAGTGGAAGACTTTTCTGTGATAAGTGCACGTTCTTAGCAAGATATAATGTGTTTAAATAATTAGCAGGATAAATAGAACGATAAGTAAATTGGTGAAAGTAAATAACACGTCTTTTTATAGTGGTATCTGAAGGTGGCGTAATCCTTCAACTAATCCACTTCGGCCTTTCTCAGACCTAGAAATTCACTAAGATAGTTATTGAGTTCACCTTACAATAATCCTATCTCTTGATTCCCTTTTACACTAGGTTCCCAACCAAGTGTTCCCCCTGAGTTATTCCTCGGCTCCCAGCCAAGTACTTCCTATACTCAGAAACCTTTGAGTTGTTCCTTAGTTTCCCAAACTAAGTACTTCCTATGCTCAGTAACCTTGGAGTTGTTCCTCAGTTTCCCAAACTAAGTACTTCATGTACTCCACGCCGTGTATGGTGTTGGTTAAGAAGAGTTTGTCAGATTGGTAGATTAATAACTTCCACAGTTATGTAATACTACCTTCTTGAACAAAATTCACTTAACACACTTCACAATGTGTGGTAATATGTTCTTTATTGACCCAAGTCTATGTTAAATGTTCTGGAGAATGAAACTCAGATACTTGATCTTTTGATTCAACTCTTTCACAGATAGCAAGGCTTGTTAAGGATCAGGACACTTAGAACTTTCGTGCTACTTCGAATTCAAGAGCTTAGTCGCAACTGTAAGCTAAAGAGTAAGTAGGCAGAAGGCTTGTATGCTTGAGAGAAAGATACCACTAGTTGTATTATCAGAGAAGCTTAAGATATTCAGTTCTGTGTTCTTGGTATTTTCAGTGTGTCAGTTCAAGGTGTATTTTCAAGCATTCTAAGTGTTGATATTTATAGTTGAAAATCATGCCGTTTGAATAGTATCCGTTAGGCTCAATGAAATTCAAACTATTGATATATGTAAATAGTACTGCAGAAGACGTCGTCCCTTTTCAGAGATTTCCTCTTTTATTCATCTGCACATTAAATGAATTGTACTATTTTTGTCCTGCAGTGCCAACGGAACTATGCATGCTTTCTGAAGCATTACATGTCCTTTTCAAGAGACTCTCACATCTCCAGATACTTTATCAAAACATTGTTTCCTGGAAACAAAGTTTTGTCCAAGGTATCTGAGTGTAGGTATTTGTGGGTACTTTCCTCGTTCAGAAACCTTGTGTTCTCAGATATTTTTTGCGAAACCTATTTATTGAAAAACAATTGTTTCTTCAAGATAGCTGGACATAGGTATCTGATGAGACCAGTTTCCTTTGTCTTCAGCAATCTTGTGTAGTCTTCAAATCTTCAAATTTGTTGAACTCTTCTGCCGGATGCCTTCTTCTTGGTCTTCTTCATAGATATAAAAATTACATTCAGAGACCTAACATCCTATACAAGATTTGCTAGACTAACACACATAGTGATTTTCCTCTTTTACAGTGTTCAAGTGAACCAAGAGTACTAAGCACCGTTTTGAGCTAAGATAAGTCATTAGGTTGCTGATCAAAAGCTAAACAGATATTCCTAACAAGAAGCATTTCAACTCTAAAGGTGAACTCATGGAAGAAGGAAAGAGGATAGAGAGAGGATATTGGGAGAGTGCCGATGATTTCCACCTAGGAGACGAAGTCGAGTTTAGATATCTAATGCCAGATCTGATAGAGGAAGATGAAGAAGAATTCGACACAGAACAGTATGAGAGGCTTGAGCAACTATATGCTGTGGAGGCAATGGAGAATCAGGAGAAGGACGAACCACCAACATTTGGATTGGAGGAGGTGCTACAGTCAAAATTAGAACTCAAACCGCTACCAGCAGACTGGAAGTACATTTTCTTATCGAACGACGAGTTCTTTCCTGTCATTATATCTTCATCTCTGACTAAGGATCAAGAAGAGAAGTTAGTAGAGGTTCTTAAGAAGTATAAGGAAGTAATAGGATGGGACATAACCGACATCAAGGGGATCAGCCACGTAAGGTGTATGCATACTATTACGCTGGAGGAAGGAGCCATGCCAGTAAGGAAACCGCAAAGGAGGCAGAATTCGGTGGTGATGGAAGTGGTGAAGAAGGAGATCCACAAGCTACTAAACAACGGGCTAATCTATCCTATCGAGAGCAGCAATTGGGTAAGTCCAATACATGTGGTTCCTAAGAAGTCAGGCATAACAGTAAAGGACAACATCACTACAAGGATTGCTACAGGATGGAGAATGTGCATTGACTACAGGAGACTGAATGCAGCTACAAGGAAGGACCACTTCCCCCTACCATTTATAGATAAGATGCTGGACAGTTTGACAGGGCACGAGTATTATTGTTTCTTGGACGGGCTATCTTGATTTTTCCAAATCCCCACCGCACCTGAAGACCAGGAGAAGACTACTTTCACCTGCCCCTTTGGAATGTTTGCTTACAGGAGGATGCCGTTTGGTCTATGCAACGTGCCGGCTACATTCCAGAGACGCATGCTGTCTATTTTCAGCGACATGGTGGGGAAGTTTATAGAAGTGTTCATGGATGACTTCTCAGTATTTGGAAACTCATTCGAAGACAGCCTACAGAAGTTGTCACTAGTTTTGGAAAGATGCATCGAGTGCAATCTGATTCTGAGCTAGGAGAAGAGTACTTTTATGGTCAAGGAAGGAATAGTGCAAGGACATATTATTTCGAAGGAATGGATCGGAGTGGACGAAGCAAAGGGGGAGACGATATCGAAGATGCCGTCGCCATCCAACGTCAAGGAGCTGCAATCCTTCTTTGGGCACATCAACTTTCACAGGAGATTTATCAAGGACTTATCAGTGGAAGCTAAACCTCTCAACAATATACTGAGGAAGGATGTGAAGTTTGATTTCTACGAAGATTGTATGAAAGTATGGAGCAGCTTGAAGGAGAAACTGGTAACCTCTTCGATTATGATCACACCCAACTGGGAGATTCCATTTTAGATAATCTGCGATGCATCGGACTTTTCTGTTGGAGCTATATTAGGACATAAGGTGGACAAGCAGTTCAAAGCAATCTACTACACCAACAAATTAATGAATGATGCGTAGAAGAACTACTACACCATGGAGAAGGAAATCCTGGCAGTCGTATTCGCCTTGGAGAAGTTCCGGAGTTACATTGTGGGGTATCAGGTTATCATCCACAGTGATCAAGCCGCACTGAGATATCTGATAGCGAAGACGGACGCAAAGCCATGATTCATCCGATGGGTACTTCTATTGCAGTAGTTTGACTACAAAATAGTGGACAGACAAGGGAAGGAGAACAGTATAGCAGATCACCTCTGCAGAATCACCGCGCCTAACGAAGGAGAAGAAATTGATGATGATTTTCTGGGAGAGTAGGTTTTAAGTGTTGAGAAGGAGCCGTGGTATGCAAATATTGTGAGTTTTCTCACAGGTGGAGTGTTGAAGAAGGATTGGACACTAACCGAGAAGATTGCTCTAATAACAAAGAGCAGAGGTTTCATCTGGGAGCCAACGCATTTGTTCAAGGAAGGAGGAGATATGGTCCATAGGAGATGCGTTCCGGAGCATGAGTAGGAGAGCAGACTGAGGCACTGTCATGAATTTGAGTGTGGGGGGCATTATGGGCCAAATAAAACCGCCCATAAGGTTCTTCAATCTGGATTCTACTGGGAGACTATCTACAAGGACGCAGTGACCTTCTGCAAGAACTGTGATATGTTCCAGAGAGCAGGGAGCATCACCAAAAGGGACTAGATGCCTATGACTACCAACCTGGTCGCAGATATCTTCGACGTCTGGGGTATAGACTTCATGGGACCTTTCCCAAAATCAGATGGGAATGAATACGTACTGGTTACGTTCGACTACGTTCCGAAGTGGGTGGAGGAAACGATACACTGGTGGTGATGAAGTTCCTCAAGGAGAACATATTTGCCAGATATGGAACACCGAAGACAATCATCAGCGATGGAGGTACGAATTTCTGCAACAAGTTGTTCGCAGACTTTATGCGCAGGTTTCACATCAGGCACAGGGTAGCAACTCCATATCATCCGCAAACATCTGGGCAAGTGGAGGTAAGCAACAGGCAGATCAAGGCTATATTGGAGAGAGTGGTTAAGCCGAGTAGGTAGGATTGGTCTCATGCCTTGTCGAACGCTCTAAGGGCATATCGAACAACATATAAAACCGTGTTGGGAGCAAGCCCATACAGAATTGTATACGGAAAGACATGCCACCTACATTTTGAAGTGGAGAACATTGCATGGTGGGCAATCAAGACTCTAAATTCTGATCTGGATGCAAGCGGGAAGAAGAGATTGTTGCATCTCAACGAACTGACTAAAATCTGGAATCAGGCCTACGTCAATTCGAAGATATACAAGGAGAAGACGAAGGCTTACCATGACAAGCACATCAGGAACAAGCAGATCGAGGAAGGACGGGAAGTGTTGCTTTACGACTCTCGTCTAAAGTGGTTTCCAGGTAAGTTGAGGAGCAAATGGAAGGGACCATACAAAGTTCTCAAGGTATATCCATATGGAACAGTACAACTGCTAGACAACAAGACGAAGGTGATTTTCAAGGTGAACGGGCACAAAGTTAAACCCTACATCTCTGGAGATCATCAACACGCCAACCAGACGGAGACGTACAGGTTGGACCTACCGAAGACTGAGGCATAGTCGGGCGACGACTATAAACGAGCGCTTGTTGGGAGGCAACCCAACGTTTTGTAAGTATTTATGCTTTTTGCATTTCACGTAGTTTGCATGCATTTCAGGTTTTTCAAAATTTTTCGCATTAATAGGTCATTTGCATTAGATTTCTTTTCCTTAGAAAGTTTCTTTTTCAAAATTTTCGAAATAAAATGAAAAAATAGAAGAAAATAGGAAAACGAGAAAAAATTTTGAACGAACAAAACTGGGGAAACAAAACCACCCGATCAAGGCCATCGATTGCTTACCAAGTAATTTTGATTCTGCGAGATTTTTTTTTACCTTTTTTGGTTTTTGGAAAATTTCCTTTCTCTTGTTTCTCATTTTTGGAAGGTTCTTTCTCGAATTTCCTGCAATTGGCAGCACTCTAAGCTTATTTATATATATCTTTACCTTCTCTAAACTCACAGTTTCACAAGCATAGAAGCATTGCATTCTAGAATAAGCATTATACTTATTTTTTCTCTCAATAATTCAAGTTCATCAGCAACTCAAGGTACGATTCTTCAACTCTACTTTTCTCACTACTTCTATTCGCATGATTTATGATTATGTATACGTAATGCATGCCTTGATACATTCGCATTGAGCATGCAAGGTCGGAAGTTTGCATTAATGCTAGTATGCATGTTCTAATGATTAACTATGCTATGCTTAATCTATCAATCTCATCCGTTTAGTATGGTGACATTATGAGTTTTTCAAGCATGCTATTCCTATCCGCCTTGCCTCGTTTAGGTTTGGGGGGATGTGAACTAACCTCTGAAGATTTCATCACCATTCTTAGGACCATGGCAAAGAAAATCATTATCGGTGGCGTTGGGAGGGGCAAGAGCTTGGAAGCTTTGAAAAGGTCGGAGCGTATTGAAAGTAGCAAGACTAAGGAAGAAGGTTCATCACATGAATTGGAGGAGGCACATAAGCTTGAAGATAATGAGAGGAAGAACAAGGAGAAGTATCCCCATACCTAATATGAGATTTTGATAATGGATCACGAAGGTTGGTATCGTTGGGAGAAGAAAAGGTTGCAAGATGAGCATAAGGAGGCTTTAGCAAAGTTAGATGAGGAGGGAGCACCGGAAGGAACTATGAGATGTTGTGTGCCTGGGCACGACTCTTACGTCTCAGAGTATGAAGATTAAGAGTGACCTACAAAGGAGCGGCCAACATACTTGACAGGGGAGTTTTCTCATTACCATTACTTTCTTTATTACTGCTTTATGCTATGGGACTAGCACAAGCATAGGTTTGGGGGAGGGTAATGGTAACTCGAAATTTAAATTTTTTAGGGCCTTATTTTTTGCTTTTATGCACTTAATTTCCGGTTGTCGCACTTTTATTTCTTTCCTATTTTGGATGATTACCGAGCTATGACTCGCTAGTTATTTAACAAGCTGTGACTCGAAGTCTATTTATCAAGCCTATTTAATATTTAAGTCTTTTATTATTTTGATTGAAGTTCTTTTAATTACTTACATCGATTGTTGAGGAACCTATGTTCTCATCAGCAAGAGATTCTCATCTTACATTTTGAACCAAAACACTTTACATGCACCTACTTATAAGTTCTTGCCATGTGACACAAAGATAAAGAGGCAATCTTAAAATTTTTTCCCTTACCTATTCTCTTGATCCACTTATATAAGCTGTTTTAGAAGTCTTTCATGCTCTAAGCGAGTCTGCTTAGTTAAGAGGGATTCTAGGAAGAAGCAAATCCTATGAACCTAACAGGTTTGGGGGAGGAGAAGTAGAAGGAAGTTATGGTTGCTTTTCTTTGTTTTGTTCTATCTCTCTAAAAAAGAAAGAGAAGTACTGAAAAAATCAAGGTACTAAAAAAAAAAAAAGTACCATAAAAAGCAAAGGGACTAAAAAGTCTCGAAGTGGATCTATGGTCCTTGTGATCACCGTTTTCGTGTTGGGCATGTTGCAGATACTACCCACATACCGACGTGGCCCTAAAAATCTACATGTCCGTGAGGATTGACGGCATGTATACCAAACCAGCACGCACAAAAGTGCGGAATTCGGTAAAACAAACACTATCGAAATATGGAGAGACTAAAAGAGCCCAATGAGGCCAACAAAAGAGCCCAATGATGGCCAACAAAAACATACGGGTCGAAACGATCGCAAAAAGTAGTATGTAAAAAGAGAGAGAGAGAAGAGAATCAAATTTTATTGTTTCGAGAAGGAGGAGAAGAAGGGATGAACTTTTGACTGGTTAGTATTCATAAGGAGCATGGAGGACCTATATCTCAGCATTTTCCCTTATGTTTATCCTACCTTAATCCTTTTTCTTGCCCAATCTCTAATTGCCTCAGAAGTCTGTGTATACGGTAAATTACTTTTTGAAGGGAAGCATGAGTCACATGCCGTAAAGTTCTTACGTGAAGTATGATTAATCTTGTTATTTGAGAACCCGACTGTTAGGAAATTTCTTGTGAAAATTTGTTGGGAAATTTCTTGAGAAATTTGTTAGGAATTTTGTTAGATATTTTGTAAAGAATATCTGTTTAGTTTTGATCAACAACATGATGACTTATCTTAGTCTCAGAAAGGTGATTAGTACTCTTGGTTCACTTGAACATTGTAAAAGAGGAAAACCACTAAGTATGATAGTCTAGCTAATCTTGTATAGGGTGTTAGGTCTCAAAATGTAATTTTTATTTTATGAAGAGAAGACCAAGAAGAAGTCATCCAAGCAGAAAGCTCAACGACATTGAAGACTTGAAGAAAACTGCACAAGATTACTGAATCTGTTGTTCAGATATCTTAGCCAGATATCTTAAAGACACGAATAGTTTCAAACAAACTGTGTCACAAGAGATATCTGAGAAATAAGAGACATATCTGAAAACAAGGAAAGTGTCCACAGATATCTATTCTCAGATACCTTGAGCATTAACCACATTTCTGAAAAAGAAATATATTGCAAACAAAAGTTGTTTCAATAAATACGAGTGGTATCTGAAGATTATAGATAAGGATGTGCAAAGAATCAGACAACACTAGTCTCTGATACAAAGCATAGTTCCGTTGACACTACAGGACAAAAAGTATAGTACAATGCATTTAATGCACGGACAGAGATGTCTGAATAAAAGCAACGGCAGCTTCTGAGAAGAAGACAAAACCTGCTACAGTACTATACACAGATATCGATAGTTTGAATTTGAGCCTAACGGATACTATTCAAACGGTACTCAAATTCATCTATAAATATCAACACTTAGACAGCTTGAGAGTACACACAGAACACTGAACAGCTTGAACTGCATACAAACGCTGAACGTCTTACTCTCTCAAAGCAACTTACTTATCCTCAAAGCTTTCTGTTGCGACCAAAGCTTTTGATCTTGAGTAAACACTGAAGTTCTAAGTGTCCTGATCCTAAACAAGCAAAGCTATTTGTGAAGGAGTTGAATTAAAAGATCAACTATCTGAGATTCATTCTCTTGAACAGATATCATAAGACTTGGGTCAGTAAAATCGAACAAGATACCATACGCTGTAAAGTGTATTAAGTAACTTGGTTCACAGAGCTATCTGATTAACTGAAAAGTTATTAAGAAGCTCATCTGACAACTCAAACCAAAACCAACTGCATAACTGGCGTGGAGTACAGGAAGTACTTAGTTTGAAAAATCAGGGAATAACTCCAAGGTTACCGGAGTATAGGAAGTACTTGATTTGGGAAACTAAGGAATAACTCCAAGGTTATTGAGTATAGGAAGTACTTAGCTTGGGAAGCTAGGGAATAACTCAAAGGTTTCTGAGTATAGGAAGTACTTGGCTGTGAAAGCCGGGGAACAACTCAGGGGGAACATTTGGTTGGGAACCAATTGTTAAGAATCTTAGAATAGGATTATTATAAGGAGATCTCAATTATCTGTTCTAGTGAATTCTAGGTCTCTGATAGACCGAAGTGGATTAGTTGGAGGATTACGCCACCTCCAGATACCACTATACTTGCTGTGTCATTTACCTTTCTGTATTTACATTTCAGCAACACACACACATATTAACTGTTTCTGCACTTATCTTTATTAAGTCTTCCGCACTCTGATTCTAAGTATCAGATATCCATTCAGATATCTGAGAAATAGTTGTTATCGACAAAAGTTTTAAAAGACTATTTACCCCCCCCCCCCCTCTAGTCTTTTACTTTGCCGTTATCTGGACCAACAAGTGGTATCAGAGCAGGAGGTTCGCCAGCCTTCTGCACTGAACCTAGATCCCCAGATAGGTGAAGGAACTTTGTCCACTTTTGAGGACTATTTAATTTGTGTGTTAAGTGTGCAGGTATGTCTCTGAGTGATGCACCCGTTCTCAAACCAGAAAACTAGGATTAATGGAAAAATAACATGATGATACACCTCGAAGCCATAAGTGCCGAGATGATCAAGTAATAAAGAATGGCCCAATAGTCATTCAACAACTTACGCAAGTCATGGAGGTTTCAGTGGAAGAGCAGAGATCAAAGCGAAGGACCTTCAAACAGATCGTCAACTAGTGGAAGATCTCTCGGTCAAGTTATTTACGAACCAAAGCTCAGAGAACTCGACATCGGAAGATGCCAAGAGGAATCGTCGATGGTCAAGCTCGTAACATCATCATCGGATCGACACGAGAGCACATACAAGCGTAGGGTGCTAAACGGCGAAAGTTGCTCGCAACCGATTGAAGAAATCGTGCGGAACAGAGAAAACCAAGGAAAACAAGTTCGAAGTTCTAAAGTTGAAATTTCAAAATTTCAAACAAGGTCCCACTGAAACTCTGGAAGAACTTGATTTCAGGTTTACCACTCTCATGAGTGATATGGCAGCACTTGGGGAAAGCAATAGATACTCCCAGTCTGAGAAGATTAAGACTATTGTCAGAAGTCTTAACCACAACTGGGAGCATACTAAATTCTTTTATTTTAACCAAGGTATGCCAAATATCACTCCAGTGGAACTTTTCTCTCATCTTGCTACTGTTGACTATGAGACAACTCAGAGAGAACAAACAACTGAAAAGTTGCAGAATGTTGCTCTAGTTACTCAAGGAACTTCTGAAAAGAAGAAAAGCAAGGAGGAGACTGAGGATGCTCTTGCTGCAAAGCAAATGAGCAAATTTGTCAGTCGAGAAATTGAGAGAAGAAAAGCCAAAGAGAAGCTGAAAAAGCATCTAGGCTCAAACTATCACCTGTACAAAAATATGCAAAGCTCGCTGAACAAGCCAGCTCAGAAAGCATCATGTACTGAGGAAGCAGAAATTGGAAACGATATCTGTTTCTATTGTCAAAAACCTGGCCACTTCAAGAAGGATTGTCCTGCCCTCAACAAACTAAGGACAGGCGACAAGAAAGATAGAAGAATCTTCAGAAGAAGCCAGAAAGCTTTGTTAACTGAAGAAAGAAAGAAAATCCAAATTCAACTGGATGCTCTAGACGTTGAGACAGTTCAAGATGACAATTCAGATGACTCAACCTTACCATCACCAGAATTATGTGGAGTTACTCATGATATAATCGACTTCGGCCTCAAGAAGAATGAAATGTGTGGAGTTGCTGAAATTGACGGTCCAGACATCTCCAACATAGAAAACTGTCTTATGGCTGATGAGGTAACACATACTTCTTGCTACACTTATGAAAGTGATGAAGAGGAAACAAAAAATCTAGAAAATCTCAGGAAAGAACTTGACATCTATGAAAGAGAAGAAAAGAATTCTCTTGCAAAGGAAAATTCTCAATTAGTTAAAGTATCTGAGAGAAAGGATGTTGAAAATGCATTTCTCAAAGCTCAGATATCTGAGACTGAAAAGTCACATAAAGAAGCAATGGCTGAATTACAAAAGAAATATGAAGATCTTCTTTCTGAGAACAAGGAACTCAAGAAGAAAGAATTATCTTTTCAATCTTATGCCAAAGCTAGTGACACTCTTACTGAAGTACAATCTTACTTAACCTTCAGAAAAGAAAGGACTTGGGCTGAATACACAGACAGATTGTTCTATCACTCTGAATAAGAGTAAGGAGAAAAGAACATTTGTAAGTACTCAGCAAGACGGTTCCCATGCAATCTATAGTATCGATGAAAAGACAATGATTGTTGACAAAGGAAAGGCAGTTGCGACTAAACCTTTGTGGGAAAAACAAGTCAGAAACAAAACTGTTGGGTACGTCTCTGAAAAGAAACACAACACTGAAAAGTGTAAACACCCACAGTGCTATGTCTCTCAAAAAGGTAGAATTGCAGGAGCTGGCAAATTCTCCCATGTCACTTTTTCTGGAAAGAAATTGGATCAACCAGAGACTAGCAAAGCTGCTGAGAAAAGATCTCAGATAGCTTCAAGTGCTCGAAACGGTATTGGCTACAAAGGCATCGGAAAACAACTTGCTCATGAGTACAAGCAGGAGCAAGAACGATGGCTGAAAGCTAGAATTGCTCAAAGCAATTATCAGAATTGGAAGTTAAATCAAGCCACTGAAAATCTGAATGCCAGGGCTAGAAGAAATCTGGCAAGGAAGGCTAAGTTTGCTGAAAAGAAAACTCAGAAACCTGACAGGTATCTGAAAGCATCATATGGAGCACCTAGGAACACACCAAGGAAGAAAATAATTCTTACTAATGATAACATTCATTTAAAAAGAATTCCTCCTTACGTTCCTGTCAGACAAAAGCATATTTCAAAGAAACTCATTCAAAAATGGATTCCTACTGGAAGAACTTTTGATTCTGACGGTTCCATCAAAGATATGAGAACCTAATCTCCTGTTTCCTGTTGTGTGCAGAATGCTTCCTGGACTAAAGTACAATGGCTATTTGATAGTGGATGCGAAAGCACATGACAGAGACAAAAATCTGGTTGATTACAAAGCTTGCAACACAGGACCGGATATCAGTTCTTTGGAGGAGAATTAAATCCTCTCTGGGATTTGCCAACGTCAAATTGGGGACTTTAACAATCAGCGTATTACGACATATGTTAAGGATTTGAAATATAATCTATTTAGCATGAGCCGGTTTTGCACAAGGGTTTTACTATAAAATTCAAAGCTAAATCATCGCAAACTAATTGACAATGAGTCAAAGGCAGTCTTGGTTGGTCGGGAAAGGCGATCTTTATGTTGCCGATTGGGCATCTGCCACAATCAAGAATGTCTCAAGGTGAGTCAATCTGGTCACCTGAAGAGCCTTTGGTTATGGCACAAAAGAATGAGTCACTTGAACTTCAAAACTCTGAATAGACTTGCCAAGAAAGAGTTAGTGGTTGGTCTTCCCAGAACATCTTTCAGAAAGGATGGTATCTGTTCTGCCTGTCAGATGGGGAAACAATCTAAGATCTCTTTCAAGTCCAAAATCAGACACTTTAGTGTTAGACCACTGCAACTTTTACACATGGATCTATTTGAATCATCTGTAACTAGTTATGCAGGAAAGAAGTATGGTCTGGTTGTTGTAGATGACTTCTCAAGATTCACTTGGGTTGTCTTTCTGAAACACAAATCTGATGCCAGGGTGGAGATAACAAACTTGCTGAAAAAGCTTGAAGTCATGAAAAATGACAAGGTATCTGCAATCAGAACAGACCATGGTACTGAGTTTGTCAACCAGTACATAAAGGAGTTTTGTACCTGCAAAGGTATACAACAGCAACTTTCCTCTGTAAGAACACCTCAACAAAATGGTGTTGCAGAAAGGAAAAACAGAACCCTTAAAGATTCTGCAAGGACAATGCTAGCTGACACTGAAATAAGTGAAATTTATTGGGTTGAAGCTGTAAACACAGCTTGCTACACTCAGAACAGATGCTTGATAAACAAACACCATGACACGACCCCCTATGAAATCTTGGTTGGTAGACCCCCTAATATCAAACATCTGAGAGTATTTGGTTGTAGATGTTTTGTTCTAAACAATGGGAAAGATTATCTGAGAACATTTCAACCAAAGGCAGATGAAGGTGTTTTTCTTGGCTATTCCACAAACAAAGAAAGCTTACAGTATACAACAAAAGAACAAAGAAAATTGAAGAATCAGTTCATGTTGTATTCTATGAAGGAAATAAGAAAACACCTCCTATTGATGAACTCTCAGAAAGGTTCAAAGAATTATTACTGAGGGACTCTAAAGAAGAATCCTCAGAAAGGAGAAACATCACTATGGAAAGTGAGGATGACTCTGACGTAGAAAAGCTTGAAAAGCCTAGTAACAACAAGATGACTCACAGACATGATGAGGAATTTCCTATGAGTTTTCCAGAAATGGAACAGGTTACTGAGAACCTTCATCATGAAGAGGTATCTGAAAATAAAAATTCTGAAATGCATGCTTCAGATATCTCTAACATTGAAAAAGTGTCAGATATCAATGACATTTCCCATATGTCAGATATCTCAGATACTGAAAATGTATCAAATCAAAATCGTAGTGATTCACATTCAGATCACCTGGATATTGATCCTACTAGCACTAAACCTATGATGAAATGGATCAAAGATCATCCTACAAAGGATATAATTGGACCAATTAAACAGGGTGTTAGGACTAGGAGAGCAATAGCTGAAAATGCTAACTCTCTCTTTGGATGTTTCATCTCGAATATTGAACCTAAAAATATAGAAGAAGCATTAGGAGACCAAGACTGGATCTCTGCAATGCAAGAAGAGTTGGATCAATTTGAGAGAAACAAAGTCTGGAAACTAGTTCCATTTATAGAAGGAATATCTGTGATTGGAACTAAATGGGTTTTCAGAAACAAGATGAATGAATCTGGTGAAATAACCAGAAAGAAAGCAAGATTGGTTGCCAAGGGATTTACTCAGACTGAAGGCTTAGATTTTGACGAGTCATATGCACCAGTTGCCAGATTGGATGCAATAAGACTCTTTCTAGCCTTTGCAGCTCATAAAGATTTCAAAGTTTACAGATGGATGTCAAAAGTGCATTCTTAAACGGTGAACTTGCAGAAGAAGTTTATGTTGAGCAACCACCTGGCTTTGAAGTTTCCTCAGAAAGTAGAATGGTCTATAAACTACAGAAAGCTCTGTATGGACTGAAATAGGCTCCAAGAGCATGGTATGACACTTTAGCCAAATACCTTCTGGAAAGTGGTTTCAAGAAAGGTGAAGTTGATAAAACTTTATTTACCTTAAATCATGATGGGAAACTACTCTTAGTTCAAGTATATGTTGATGACATCATATTTGGATCTAAAGACAAGCAACTTTGTAATGACTTTGCAAATCTCATGAAAAGCAAGTTTGAGATGAGCATGATGGGAGAAATGAATTATTTCCTAGGATTGCAAGTCAAGCAACTCAATGATGGAGTATTCATTAGTCAAACAAAGTATGCAAAAGATATGCTCACAAAATTCAATCTTAAGCCTTCTGAAAAGAATGCTAAGATACCTATGAGCATTGGAACCAAAATGACCTATACTGAATCAAACAAGAGTGTTGAAGAACATAAGTATAGGAAATTGATAGGTTCACTACTTTACCTCACTGCAAGTAGACCTGATATTCAATATGCCGTTGGAGTATGTGCTAGATTTCAGTCAAATCCAATGCAAACACACTACAACATTGCTATGAAAATATTAAGGTATGTAAAGGGTACAGTAGATGTAGGATTGTGGTATCCTAAAGAAAGTGATTGAGTTTAGCTGTGTACTCAGACGCTGATTATGCTGGATCATTGCTTGATAGGAAAAGCACCTCAGGAACTTGTCAGTTTCTGGGTACTAGACTTATCTCATGGTTTAGCAAGAAGCAAAACTCAATTGCAACTTCTACCACAGAGGCTGAATATATTGCTGCTGGTTGTTGTGCAACACAAATTCTGTGGATACAACAACAACTTAAAGACTATGGACTCGATGAGAAGAAAACTCCCATTTTCTATGATAACACAAGTGCTATTGCGATTACACAGAATCCTAAATTTCATGCCAGAACAAAGCACATTGATGTTAGACATCACTTCATCAGAGACCATGTTGAAAAAGGCAATATAGAGATACTCAAGATTGGCACTGAAGACCAACTTGCAGATATCTTCACTAAGCCACTACAAGAAAGTAGATTCTTAGCCTTAAGACATAGTCTTGGACTAATGGAACTACCAATGAACTGAAAAGTTCAGATATCTGGAACGGCCAACCAGAGAAGAGGTATCTGGAACGGGAATCCAGAAAAGAGAAAAGAGAAATCTGGAACGGGTATCCAGAAGTCAAAAAGGCTAAAAAGCAAAAAGATAGCTTAAGATCTCTGAGACGGGAACTCAGATATCTGAATCACTCTATAAACGGGGAACACAAAAGAGAATAGTATAACTATCTGCAGTCAACTACCCTCTTGAAACTCGCATTATTTCTATCTTGATGAAAAACTTGGAAAGATCCTAAGTGTAAGACAGATTCAGATGCAAACAGTGTCCTTGGTCATACAGAATTGTGATTCAGATAGCAAGTCGCCAAAACTCATTAAATGGGCACAATTACACTTGCTGATTGTGATCATTGCTGAAGAAGCAATGGTGACCCTCGATGAAGTTAAGCGATTGATCTGTACGGTGGAAATTAATTCACAGTAAATAGTGGACTGTTGAAATTCAGACATGGCCCACTAAGCATTTAATGCCTAACTAGCTTTTGCTCACGCCTGTTTGCAAATCACAGATACGTACACACAAAATCAATTTGTATGTATTTATCTGTTGGGATTCAATTGCTATATATATGGGATTTTGGCAAATGAAATCACTTTTGCCTAATCCGAAATTTCATCTTGCACAAAAATAGCAAATCCTTCTCTTGATTCTCTGCAAACCCTCTACAATCTCTGCAAATCAAGATTAAGTTTTTCTGAAAAGAACCACTGAATCAAATCTCTTTCAAACATCAATTTCAAATCCCTACACTATATAAAGAGATGGCCTCCAAGAACACTTCAACACAGAAATCCCAATCCTCCACTGGTACTGCTGAAAAGCAAGCACCAGAGTTGGTTATTGTAAACAATCGACTGGTAGGAGTTTTTAATCCTGACCATTGGACTTCAAGTCACAGAATGATTTGGGGTGGTGCCATGGTTGAGGAATACCTCACTGCTGCAATAGAAAACCAAACTGACAGAAAATTGATTCTTGACATGCTTGAAAAGGCACAAATCAAGGGTTTTCTATCTGCTCGCTCAAGTGGAATTTCATCACTCGATGTGTTGGAATTTTACAACAACTCCAGGATTATTTCCTGTGTATCTGAAGGCACTGAAATAGTGTCTATCAAAACCTCAGTCCAAGGAAAGGAAATCCTTCTGGACTTAACAACCTTCTGTAAGTTGTTTGAGGTTCAAAATCTTGGAAAGGATTTTGAAATAAACACCAAGGATGATGAACTCCTTGAAGGTGTTAAAGAACTTTACAGTGACGTGTGTGATCTTGAAAAATCAGATACACCCACTGAGTTCAAGCTTGCTGACATCCGAACCAGACATCTGTTGGTTCACTGGGATGTACTGGCTTGCATTCTTCACAGATGCTTTGATGGTCTACAAGGAGGTGCTGACCAGATAAGCCAAGAACGATGGATCATGATGTTCTTGCTGAATCAACAAGACAAAAGGCTGGAAAACCCTTTTAACTGGGGAAAGTACGCCTTCATGAAATTCGTGAAGAAGATTCAAGGCTTCGAGCCTAAAATTGTCAAAGGACTAGCTGAGCCAAAGGCCACAGTAGGTTATGGTCTGAAGATATGCTACTTGCTGGAAAAGCTTGGCATTGAGCTCAGAGAGACGGCTGAAATAGCCAACAGTAACTTACTCTACAAATATGAGTATACAAATCTGATGAAAAAGGTTACTGGGTCTCAGAAAGGTCCTAAGAAGCGAAAATCTGAAAAGATATCTGAAGAAAAGGTTGCGACCAAGAAGCCCAGAACTTCAAGAAAGAAGTCTGCTGGCAAATCAGAAGACACACCCAAAGAGGTTGTCAATTCTCAGATATCTGCAGGCATTGCCGATGAACTGATAATGGCAGATGAACTCATCAATGCTGCAAAAGAGTTATCAACTACTGAACAAGTAGACTCAGCAAGAGAAAGTGCTTTCAGAAATGTTGCGACTAATGCAGAAAGCCTTGCTGATGAACTCATAAATGCTGCCAAGAGTGGTGAAAAGCACCAAGCCCCATCTGCAGAAACCGCAGGAATAATGGACCAATCAGTTCCCAATGCTGATGAGAGTTTTGACGATGAAGATGATGAACTAGTCATCTCTCAAGTCCTAGACAGAACAAAGAGGGCTAAGGTTACTGAAACAGTAACTGGTGATAAGGTATCTGAAGTAGAACCTACACCACAGGTTGCTGAAACTATAGCAAAGGTTGTTGGTGCAAACACATCATCAGGGAATGCTTCTCTTGCACAACTTCAAAAAGCCCTGATGAGTGGTATTTTAGTGCATTCAAGCCAGTCCTGCCCCCAGACTCTGCAATTTATACCTTCTGAACAAGAAGAAGTTAATGGGCAGAAGATTACTATCCCAGAAGTGATCAATCTTGTATCTGAAGATGATGAGGAGGAAGAAATGAATGAAAATTACTTTGATGAACCTCCCACTGACCATCACCAAGAGGATGATAATGACAAAAAGGATGATGATGATGCCCCTGCACCAGGGACCGGAGGAATTTCACAGAGAAACAATGCCTCAGCTGCTGACAAGCAAACTGAGAAGACATCACAGAAATCTCCGTCTTCATCACCTCAGAAATCTACTCATCCATCTTCTAACCAACACGCAGTTACTACTGAACAAGTAGTTGAGCTTTCTGAAGAAACAAATCAGAAAATACTAAACACTCAAACTAGATCTGCTCAACTCAGACAACTGTTGGAAGAAGAACAACAGCTCCATGTTCAACTGGAAGATCAAATAGCTAAATCCAGAGATCAGATTGATCAACTACAAGATCTATACTTAGAAGAAATGATTGCTTACTCTGAAGTTAAAGAGCTACGGGATGCTGTGCAAAAGATCACCAAAGAACTCGATACTGAAGAATTATCTGAAGTCAAGCATGATGCTAAGGCTGCATCATCTTCAAAAGAAGTACCATCCTCCTCCCAGAAAGGGAAGAAACCCATCTCTGAGATGGTTGCTGGACTCGATACGAT
Organism: Plantago major; assembly: GCA_026545765.1. NCBI lineage: Eukaryota > Viridiplantae > Streptophyta > Magnoliopsida > Lamiales > Plantaginaceae > Plantago > Plantago major. The sequence goes on from CM048839.1 coordinate 74,201,286, forward strand.
CGATGAAAATGTCCAAGAGGATGAAGATCACTGGGCTAATCACTCAGATAATGAAGAAGACAAGACTTTGGCAGAGCACCGCAATGAACATTTAGCGGTTTCTCACCTGAAAATGAAGTTGATTGCTCCTACAATATTCAACAAACTGCCAAACGTCCACTCCCATGAATACATGAACAGGTACCAAGTACTGGCTACTCTGAACAAGGAGATGTCTTCACAGAACAAGGAAGTAATTGCCTCCGTCCCCGCTGAAATGAGAAAATTCACTGAGCTCATCACTCAGAGAACAACTAGCATAATCATTGCTCAGAAAGACCTGGGAATGATAAGGGACGATGATGCGTCTTTAGCTGAAAAAGCTTTCCAAGAGGCAAGTTACACTGCTGGAAATGCAGATGCCATCCTAGGCCCATTGGCAGAGCTCACTGATAAGGACAATGGACTTATCAAGCAAAATCAGGAGCTCAAAACCGAACTTCAGAAGTTGGTCACTGCTTATAATTATTTACAAGGGCATTTTGACTCTCTCTCAGATTCCTTTATGAGACTGAGTCAGCCAACAATGACTAAGGGGGAAAGAGAGTACAAATCTGGACCTCAAAGTCAGGGGGAATGGGAAGAAGGAGATGAAAACAAGAAGAAATCTGAGTCAAAAGCGGAAAGGAAGAAGAAAAACTTCCCAGCCACCACTCAGAATCAATGAACCCTCCTCAAGCCAAGCTGCTTTGCAAATAGTAGCTGCTTCCCAGAAACCCACTGAAGGAACCAAAATGGTAACAAGGGCCATGGCACAGAAATCTCCAAGGAGTACCAAGGCTCCAAGGAGAAGACAAGTTAGAGGGATTGATGAATCTTCTGAAGAAGAAGAAGAAGGTCAAATCAAGTCCCAGGGCAATGAAGAAGGCTGTAAAACTCACACAAGATTCAATCTTGATGATAATGAGGAATCTGATGAAGATGAAGCTCCTCTTCACAAGAAAAGGAAAATTGAAAGCCTAACTGAGCCCATAGCTGCAAAGCCCCTAGCAGCTAAAACACCCTCTGGAATTACCAAGTCTATCCAGGGTGGTGGTTCTTCAAGCAACAACCCCAAAGAGAATTCAAGACAGAGAAGGAACAGACTGAGAGTCGAAGACAAAGTCAACTTCCACTTAGGCCAGAAGAAGCCAAAATTGAGTATGTGAAGTATGACAATGATTCCTCTGTCTACAGGTGCATCAATCAAAAGAATGGCTATTGGATTCTGGAACTGAAGCATCTTTTGGTAAATTCAAGATTTCCAGAACCAATCCATAAACAACTCATGGCATGGAGAAAGAATAAACCTACCTTGATCAACACCATTCACATCAAAGCATGGTTGGATTTTGAAGTTGTCAAGAGAACTGAAGCCATGAAGAAGGACCTCTCTGATGATTGTCCATATGGAAAGCCAGATGATGTGCACAAAATTCTGAATATCACAGGAACAGGCACAAGACCAAGACTTGCTGTGGAACCCTATGAGTCGTTCTATCATCGGCGGAAGATCAATACAAGGGTGACATCAGATATCTGAAGATTATCTACGAATACTTCAAGCTTTCAGATATCAGAATAGAGCATGCCTGGAAGTGGGGAAAGTACCTATGGGTCAAACATTTTGCTAAGAAAAATCCTACCAAAACCTACAAAGAGGTCTGTGGATTTGCCAGAGCCACAGAGATGCTCGTCAGAACTCTTCTCTATGATTATTCTGATGACATCAAAAGGTTTGGAGATAGGAAATTTGCAGACTGATCCATAGAAATACTGTTGAAGACTTGAAGACTAGTCTATTAGGATGTTTACTTGGAGCTTGGTTACTCCTGTTGTCCTAATTTACTATCTAGTTTTTGTATTTCTGCTGACTGAGCTTAACTGTATCATTTATTGAAGTTATCTGTCATCCTTATTTGTAACTTATCTGAAGAACTTACTCTCAGATAGTATTCTATAAAAGATAACTTGTCAGCAAAGATCACACCTTGTGATTTGGTTGATGTCTACTTTATGCACTTAATTATATGAATTTGAAGATCTTAAGAAAAGATTAAGTGGTGGATTGTTTCCTCATCCAGATTTGTAATGGGTAAAGATAGTCATCGTTGACTGATCAAAAAGGGGGAAATTTGTTAGGAAATTTCTTGGGAAATTTGTTGGGAAATATCAGAAATTTGTTAGGAATTTTGTTAGATATTTTGTAAAGAATATCTGTTTAGTTTTGATCAGCAACATGATGACTTATCTTAGTCTCAGAAAGGTGATTAGTACTCTTGGTTCACTTGAACATTGTAAAAGAGGAAAACCACTAAGTATGATAGTCTAGCTAATCTTGTATAGGATGTTAGGTCTCAAAATGTAATTTTTATTTTATGAAGAGAAGACCAAGAAGAAGTCATCCAAGCAGAAAGCTCAACGACATTGAAGACTTGAAGAAAACTGCACAAGATTACTGAATCTGTTGTTCAGATATCTTAGCCAGATATCTTAAAGACACGAATAGTTTCAAACAAACTGTGTCACAAGAGATATCTGAGAAATAAGAGACATATCTGAAAACAAGGAAAGTGTCCACAGATATCTATTCTAAGATACCTTGAGCATTAACCACATTTCTGAAAAAGAAATATATTGCAAACCAAAGTTGTTTCAATAAATACGAGTGGTATCTGAAGATTATAGATAAGGATATGCAAAGAATCAGACAACACAAGTCTCTGATACAAAGCATAGTTTCGTTGACACTACAGGACAAAAAGTATAGTACAATGCATTTAATGCACGGACAGAGATGTCTGAATAAAAGCAACGACGACACGGGAAGAAGACAAAACTCTGATACTATACACAGATATCGATAGTTTGAATTTGAGCCTAATGGATACTATTCAAACGGTACTCAAATTCATCTATAAATATCAACACTTAGACAGCTTGAGAGTACACACAGAATACTGAACACCTTGAACTGCATACAAACGCTGAACGTCTTACTCTCTCAAAGCAACTTACTTATCCTCAAAGCTTTCTGTTGCGACCAAAGCTTTTGATCTTGAGTAAACACTGAAGTTCTAAGTGTCCTGATCCTAAACAAGCAAAGCTATTTGTGAAGGAGTTGAATCAAAAGATCAACTATCTGAGATTCATTCTCTTGAACAGATATCATAAGACTTGGGTCAGTAAAATCGAACAAGATACCATACGCTGTAAAGTGTATTAAGTAACTTGGTTCACAGAGCTATCTGATTAACTGAAAAGTTATTAAGACGCTCATCTGACAACTCAAACCAAAACCAACAAAGATAATCAAGTGGAGTACAGGAAGTACTTAGTTTGAAAAATCAGGGAATAACTCCAAGGTTACCGGAGTATAGGAAGTACTTAATTTGGGAAACTAAGGAATAACTCCAAGGTTATTGAGTATAGGAAGTACTTAGCTTGGGAAGCTAGGGAATAACTCAAAGGTTTCTGAGTATAGGAAGTACTTGGCTGTGAAAGCCGGGGAACAACTCAGGGGGAACATTTGGTTGGGAACCAATTGTTAAGAATCTTAGAATAGGATTATTGTAAGGAGATCTCAATTATCTGTTCTAGTGAATTCTAGGTCTCTGATAGACCGAAGTGGATTAGTTGGAGGATTACGCCACCTCCAGATACAACTATACTTGTTGTGTCATTTACCTTTCTGTATTTACATTTCAGCAACACACACACACATATTAACTGTTTCTGTACTTATCTTTACTAAGTCTTCCGCACTCTGATTCTAAGTATCAGATATCCATTTAGATATCTGAGAAATAGTTGTTATCGACAAAAGTTTTAAAAGACTATTCACCCCCCCCCCCCTCTAGTCTTTTACTTTGCCGTTATCTGGACCAACACCGACGATACAGATCGATGTTCATTTTTGTCTGCTAGCTTCATGATCTCCAATGTCTGACTTAGCTGCTAAACGGGGTTGATTTTAAAAAAATCATCCTGGAAAGTTTTAAAACTGGAGTACTCAGTTATCATCATTTCTTTGTCACTTTTTATCGTTTTTGCCTTGCTCCAGGATGAGCAAGAAACTGGTTTGGGGGTGTGATGTGACGACGAAATGTGCGATATAACATACTTTTAGATCCTTGTTTTTTGCCTTAGATTCAATATTCATATGGTTTTATGGTCATTTACCAACTTTTCGTGTTTTTTGTAGGTCATGATCGCGGTTTTGAGGATTTGCACGATTTCAGGCACCAAAACAGCATAATTGTGCCAATTTGGGAAAAGGAAGCAAATATGCTGGATCCACCGTTGCGCAGAGTTTGAGGAGTCAAAACATGTCATGCGACCAACCAGTGCGAAGATAATTGAAGATGCTACAACTTTGAAGAAGGCAACTTTTCGAGGAAACAAAGTTACGAAGCCCGAAATTGAAGAACGGAGATTTGCAGACAGAAGCAGAATATATCGCACTCTGCGGCCGCCTGGGGGCCGCAAAGAGGGTCAGGCAGCCACAGTGCACCTATTGTTTCACTTCTGGGCTGTTTTCTGGCCAGTCAGTCTGAAGCCCGCCTTCCTAAACCTTCCTTATTAAAGAATGGCGGTTTGTAGGCAAAAAATTCACCTATAAATATGACCTCAGAGTTTCAGATTTTAGGGAGACAGTTTACAAAGCAACTCTCCTAGACAGAGAAACAATCAGCTCTCCACGGGAGAGAACCAGTCCTCAGGGAAGTGAAACACCAAAACCTTAGCCATCAGCAAGCATCCAAGGAGACTTCAAGACATCCAAGAAGACATCAAGATCAACAAGCAAGGAGGAATCGAAGAGGAGAAGCAGAGGGTCGACACTCGCCATCTTCTACGGTTTAGTTGTTTCAAACATGATTTCAATTCCATTTTCTGTTTATTTACTTTCAGTTATGTTAGGCTAATTTACCTGTATAAGGGTTAGCCAGTTTAGTTGTTTCAAACATGACTACTTGGTTTATATATGATGGAATAGTTTTAGTATCTATGTTGGTTATGCGATTGTCGTTCATATCTGTGTTGTTTGAGAAAGATGCTTTGCATGTTTATGTTTTCGCGAGACATGGGTATTCATTGCACTACGTTAGGAGGTATCAGTTGTATCTATAGGTTGGTATGCTGCCTGAGGTATGAAGTTGAGCTAGCAACCTGTGACAACTTTGAGCTAGACGATAGTATACATAAGGTATCTTTACTGACTGCGCCTTGGTATATGATATGCGATCTATGTGACTCTTCAGCCGTAACTATCGCTATCTATCAATCTTGATATAAACTATTTAGTAAAGTGAAGGTTAACGCTTACATGCTTTTCTCTATAAGTTCTTAGTTCGTGAATTCTTAATTAAGTTATTTACATGCTTACGTGTTTATTTTCCTTATTCAAAAATCCAAAAATCTGTTATTTACTTTTTATTGAAAATCAACCATCTAATATTCTATTTCAATCGATCGTTATTTCCATGAGAACGACATCTCAAGTTAACTTACCGCTATAAACTGTGTGTTAGTAAGCTTTGGCATTTATAAATTTAATCTTCTTATCGTATTTGGGAATTACAGTCTCTACAACGAAATCAATTTTTTCCGAGTACGCGTCAAGTGCTCTGTAGAAACAAGCTCACTTAATACAGTTTTCAATGTATAGTAAGCTATTCTTTACTAACCCAAGTCTTGATGTTGTTCAAGAGAATGAATCACATATATGAGTCGCAACTATATCTTCCGAATTCAACTCCTTCACAATATGCAATTCTTGTTTAAGGATCAGGACACTTAGAACTTTCGTACTACTTAGAATTCAAGAGCTTTAGTCGCAACAGTAAGTTAGAGAGTATGTAGGCAGAAGACTTGTATGCTTGTGTAATGTAAGTAGTTCTGTGAGTTCAGTGTGTGTCTTTCAAGCATTCTATGTGGTAATATATATAGTTGAAAATCACACCGTTTGAATAGTATCCGTTAGGCACAATGGAATTCAAACTATTGATATCTGAAGTTAGTACGACAGTGAGCTTTGTCTCTTTATAGAGATTTCCTCTTTTGCTCAGACATCTCTGTCTGCGTAATTAATGAACTGTACTAACTTTTGTCTTGTAATGTCAACGGAACAATGCAAGCTTTCTGAAGCTTTGCAAGTCCTTGCTTAGTGACCTATTGTGCATCAGAGACCTATTGAAATACTTGTCTTCCAAAGACACTTAATTTCTTCAAGGTATCTGAGGAGACACTTCTCCTTAGTCTTTAGCAATCTTGTGCAGTCTTCTGATCTTCAATAAATGAGTTCTTTTATTGGATGCTTCCTTCTTGGTCTTCTTCAAAGATATAAAAATAACATTCACAGACCTAACATCCTAGACAAGATTTGCTAGACTAACATACTCAGTAAGCTTCCTCTTTTACAATGTTCAAGTGAACTAAGAGTACTAGTTACCTTTCTGAGCTAAGATAAGTCATTGGGGTTTACTGATCAAAATCTAAACAGATATTCCTAACAGATCCTTGCCATGACAACTCATATATCTACTTACCACACTCATAGAGTAAGCTAGATCAAGCCTACAACACACCATGACATGTATTAAAATACTCACTGCATTTGCATAAGGTATCTTGTCCATGTATATCTTGTCTTTGTTAGACACATGACACTGAATAGTAGATAACCCGAATCCTTTATCAAGAGGTATAGTCACATCAGTAGACATGTGCATATAAAATTTGGCAAGAACCTTAGTAATATAGTTGTGTTGTGTAAGAAACAACACCCTAGATTCATAGCACCTCATGATATCCATCCCTAAAATTCATGTAGCGTGACCAAGATCCTTCATCTCAAATCAATTGATCAATCTCCTTTTAACATCCTTAATGATTTACATATCACTTCCGGGAAGCAACATGTCATCAACATATAGCAAAACAAACATGAGATTTTTACTAGCAGATTTTAGCACATATACGCAATTGTCATACTTCCTCCTTTCAAACCCAATACTCATTGCATAATGATTAAATCTTTTATACCACTGTATGGGACTCTGTTTTAAACCTAAAAAAGATTTCTGAAGTAAACATACTTTATTTTCATTCTTAGAAGACTTCAAACCATCACATATTGACATATAAATTCTTTGTTCCATTTCCATGCAAAAATGCAGTCTTAACATCTAGTTTCTATAAGTGAAGATCAAATTGAGCAACTAAAGCAAGTAGAATCCTGATAGAACAATGCTTTACTACAAGAGAGAAAATTAAATTGAAATCAATACTTTCTCTCTGAGTGAGGCCTCTTGCTATCTACCTGGCTTTATATATGATGTTTTCTCTTTTTTTTCACTAGTCTCCACCATTTTCTTTTAGATCCATTTGCAGCTAACTGTCTTGACTAATTTTGGTTTGCCAATCGTAACCCGTCTCATTCTTTTCAAGTGAGAGTAACTCAACCTGCATTGCCACAAACCATTTCTCTCAATCTTTACATGTTATAGCTTCAATATAGCTATTGGGTTCATGATTCTCAATGACTTCAGATTGTCTTGAACAACATTTAGAGCATAAGTGTCTAGATGTGGCCTACCAAACCTTGTGGAGTGTTGTCAAGCATCCTTTCTTTTTCTTTCTATCCTTAGCCAACCCCCAGGTAACCAACTCACTGTCTTGAACATTCTCAGGCCGAGTAGTGATATATTCTTCTTGTGTAGAGTTTGAGTTTTCACTTTGACTCTCTGTGTCATCATGAGGTAGAACTTTATCTTCTTCACATAGATTGTTATTTTCAGAAGGTTCACTCGGTGACTCGTGATGTTCACAAGTTGGTGTTGCCCTTGTAGTCTCCACCTGAATCTTTATATCAGGTTTCAGAGAATCAACTGATTTACTTTCAATAAGCTTCAGTGGCATCTCCCGTTCATTGAAAGTCACATCCCTACTAATAACATATTTCCTTGTGCTTGTGCACCAAAGTTTATATCCTTTTGTTCCTTTAGGATATCCCAGAAATATGCACTTCATTGCTCTAGCTTCAAGCTCGTCTTGCTTGATATGAGCATAATCTAGGCATCCAAATACTCTTAGTTTAGAGTAATCTGACAATTTTCCAGACCATACATATTAAGATGTATTGTATTCCAGATCACTAGATGGACATCTATTAATGAGGTAACAAGATGTATTCAATGCCTCACCTCATAATTGCTTAGTAACACCTGCACTCAATACTATACACCTCACAGGTTGCAGTATAGATTTAACTAGTTAATGGCCCATCGATACTCGACGGGAAATGGAAATATAATTGAGTATAAGAAATGAATATATTTTAAATTATCCATCGAAGTTTACAAACATACAATTTTTATAATTTGGAAAAAATGCATGATAAGAGCGTTCTAACATTGCGTCTGAAGTCATCACATATCTGTAAAAAAATGTCAGAATCCTAATTAGTGAAATTAAACAAACATACGACGTTATAATCATCTGCTAAATTTTATACAAATAATAGAAAATTACCTCATGACTTGTCGAGCACCTCTTAAAAAACCACATTGATTGTTGTGAGGAAAAAGCCCTCTGCCCTGCACCCGCCAATTTTTTTTATATATGTATTTGCAGTATAATGTTTCCTTCACTTGGGGGTTGGACTGGTGCAATCCGCCATTAACCCGACCCGTCCATTGTATATAAAAAAGAACTTATTCCTTTTCCATGCATGCTCGTGCAATTCTAAGTACAAGAAATAATCTTTTGAGTTCAGGGTGTTGTGCATATTTTTATATTTAGCATATAAATAGAGCATGTAATTTTGTTTAATTTGTGCTTATTTTGGCTATGGGTGTAATTTTGATTCGTCATGTATTGTTTGATTTGAATTTCGAACTTTGTTCATGAAACGATAGCTACTTATGAAATGTATGGCTTTTGTTTCATAAATTATCTTTTTGTTTTTGTCTATGTTCTCACCCGTCAATCTACCCGCCTACACATATTCTATTGTTATCACCCGACCCACAGGGGTTGGAAAACTATTGTACTCGTCTTGGTTTATAATTATAGCCCCCCGCCTATTGTCGGTCAGTTAGATTTTTTGTAATTACCCGTCTATACCCGCCCGCGCTCACCCCTAATTGCTAGTAGCTCGAGAGAGATATATATAACTTGTTGGTCCAGATAACAGCAAAGTAAAAGACTAGAGAGGGGGGGGGTGAATAGTCTGTTGCAGATGCCAAATCGGTAACATAAAGACTACCTTTCCGCCGAGCAACCAAGACTGTCTGCTTTGACTCATTGTCTATAAGTTTGCAATACTTTGCTTTGAATTTCACAGTGAATCCCTTGTCTGCAAACTGGCTCATGCTAAATAGATTATATTTCAAACCTTTAACATGTAATACGTCAGTGATTGTTAATGATCCTAATTTGACGTTGCCAAATCCTAGAGAGGGATTTAATTCTCCTCCAGCAAATCTGATGTCTGGTCCATTGTTGCAAGCTTTGTAGTTGACAAGATTTGCTTTGTCTCCTGTCATGTGCTTTCCGCATCCAGTATCAAATAGCCATTGAGCCTTAGTCCAAGAGGCGTTCTGCACAAAACAGGAAACAAGAGTTAGGTTCTTGCCTCATAGATAGAACCACTTAGACTAAACATTCTTCCAGTAGGAATCCACATTTTAGTGAATTTCTTGGGAGTTTATTTTTGTCTAACTTGATCAGAAGGAGATGCAATAAAATCAGTAATTTTGATCTCAATCTTCCTTCTTGGGGTGTTTCTAGGTGTTCGTTTTGGTGCTTTCTGGACCCTGGGTTTCTGGGGTTGCTTTTCAGCAAACTTAGCCTTTCTGGCCAGGTTTCTTCTATCTCTGGCATTCAGTTTTTCAGTGGCTTGAGATTTCTTCCACTTCTGTCTATTGCTATGTGCAATACTTGTCCTTCCTTATATTGTTGTAGAAGAACTTTTCCAATAGCACGATAGCCAATGCCATTTCGAACACCTTTGGCTTTCTGAATACGTTCTTCAGAAGCCTTACTAGTTTATGCACCATCTTTATTTTCATAAAATGGTACAGTAGAGAATTTGCCTATTCCAGCAATTCTTCCCTTCCTAGTAATGCAGCAATGTGGATGGTTGCATATCTGAGGGTTGTGTTTCTTTTCAGAAACCTTATCCACAAGTTTCTTGTGAACTTGTTGTTCTTTCAAAGGCTGGGTTGCTACTCCCTTTCCTTTGTCAACTACCCTAGCTTTCTGACCAATGCTATAGGTGGTTGAGGAACCATTCTGTTGACTTTTTACAAAGGTCAACCTTTCATCACTCTTCGTCAGAGGAGATGAATTACTGGATTGTTCATCAAGTCCAAGTCCACCTTTCTCAGAGGGATCTCTCAGATAGGATTGAACCTCAGTGAGAGTGTCATTAGCCTTTGCATAAAATTGGAAGGATAGCTCTTTCTTTCTGAGTTCTTCATTCTCATAAAGCAGCTTCATCATTTTCTTATTAAGTTCATCCAAGGCTAGTTTGTGAGAATTTTCATTCTCAGATATCTGAGCTTTCAGAAAGGCTATTTCAGCGTTTTTGTTCTCAGATACTCTGGTTAGCTCAGAAACCTCTTTTTCAAGTGTTTCTTTGCTTTCCTCTAGAATTCTGGTTTTGGATTTGGCTTCCAGAAATTCTTTCTCATAACGATCCAATTCACTCTTGACCAACTCCAGATCCTCAATTCCATCATCACTCTCTCATACGTAAATTGTGAATTGTTAGTTACCTCATCAGCCATAAGACATATTTTAATGTTGGAGATGTCTGGACCAGCAATCTCAGCAATTCCACACATTTCATTCTTCTTAAGGCCGAAGTCGACTACATCGTGGGTGATTCCACACAATTCTGGTGATGGTAGGTTTGAGTCATCTGAATCTCCATCTTCAGAATCTGTCTCAATGTCTAGAGCATCAAGTTGAATTTGAATCTTCTTCCTTTCTTCAGTCAGTAAGGCCCTTTGATTTCTCTTGAAGTTTCTTCTGTCCTTCTTGTCACCTGTCTTGAGCTTATTTAAAGCAAGACAATCTCTCTTGAAGTGACCAGGCTTTTGACAATAGAAGCAGATATCATTTCCTATTTCTGCAGCTTCAGTAATAACACCTTTCTGAATGGGGGTGTTCAGAGAGTTGTTCATTTGTATGTTCTTGTACTGATGATAGTTTGGGCCAAGATGCTTTTTCAGCTTTTCTTTAGCTTTTCTTCTCTCAATCTCTTGACTCACAAATTTCTTCATGTGTCTTACTGCAAGAGCATTTTCTTCAGATGCATCTTTGGTATCCTTCTTTTCAGAAGAACCTTGAGAAACTAGAGCAACACTTTGCAACTTTTCAGCTGTTTGTTCTCTCTGAGTTGTCTCATAGTCTACAGTAGCAAGATGAGAAAAGAGCTCTACTGGAGTAATATTTGGCATCCCTTGGTTGAAATAAAAGAACTTAGTGTGCTCCCAGTTGTGATTGAGACTTCTAACAATAGTCTTAACCTTTTCTGACTGGGAGTATCTATTGCTTTCACCAAGTGCAGCCATATCACTCATAAGAGTAGTAAATCTGAAATCAAGTTCTTCCAGAGTTTCAGTGGGACCTTGTTTGAAGTTTTGGAACTTCAATTTAAGAACTTCGAACTTGTTTTCTTTGGTTTTCTCAGTTCCGGCACAGATTTCTTCAATCAGTTGCCAGGCAACTTTTGCCGTTTTAGCACCCCACAGTTTACACTGTATGTGCCTAGGTGTCGATCTGATGATTATATTACGAGCTTGACCATCCAATCTGTGTCTCTTGGCATCTTCAGATGGCCAGAGCTCTCTTGGCTTGTCTTCATACATAATGCTTCCACGAGCAACATGACCACTATCACTAGCAGTCATATCCTCGCTTCCATCTTCCTTGTCTGAGGCTTTTCTTCCTCAGATTTTGATAGGCCCTTCATTGATGACATAGATCATCTCGTCACTAATGGCCTCCAGATGGAGCATCATGTTGTTCTTCCATTTCTCGTAGTTTTCTGGCTTCAGAACGGGTGCGTCACTCAGAGACATACCTGCACACTTAACACACAAATTATATAGTCCTCAGAAAGAGACAAAGTTCCTTCACCTACATGGGGATCTAGATTCAGTGCAGAAGGCTTGTGAACCTCCTGCTCTGATACCACTTGTTGGTCCAGATAACGGCAAAGTAAAAGAGTAGGGGGGGCGGGGTGAATAGTCTTTTAAAAATTTTGTCGATAAACACAGTTTCACAGAAACCTGGGGGTTTCTGATACTTAAATTCTGAGCGCGGAAGACTTTAAGATAGGTAAGTGCAGAAACAATAAGTATGTGTGTGTGTGCTTTGCTGAAATGTAAATACAGAAAGGTAAATGACACAACAAGTATAGTGGTATCTGGAGGTGGCGTAATCCTCCAACTAATCCACTTCGGTCTTTCTGAGACCTAGAATTCACTAGAATAGATAATTGATTTCACCTTACAATAATCCTATTCTAAGATTCCTAAACAAATGGTTCCCAACCAAATGTTCCCCCTGAGTTATTCCCCCAGCTCCTAGATCTAAGTACTTCCTCTACTTAGATAACCTTGGAGTTATTCCCTGATTTCCCAAATCAAGTACTTCCTCTACTCAGATAACCTTGGAGTTATTCCCTGATTTACCAAATCAAGTACTTCCTCTACTCCACACCTTGAAGGTGTTGGTTATAAGGTTTGTCAGAGAGGCTTCTCGTATAACTTTTCAGTTATGTTTTCAGAGAGCCAAACATAACGAGACTACTTAATACACTTGTTCAGTGGATAGAAGTCTGCTCTTTACTGACCAAAGTAATTGATGTCCGTTCTGGAGAATGAGCTTCAGAAAGGGTATTTGATAGTTCAACTCTTTCATGAATAACAATCTCTTGTTAAGGTTCAGGACAACTTAGAACTACTAGTGATTCTTCAAGCAATAGAAAGCTTTCAGAAAGAGTAGTAGAGTGCTTGAGAGAATACTTTGCTTGATGGTAAGTTTGCAAGATAGAGCGTTCTAAGGTATGTTCTTCAAGCATCTAAGTGTGTGATATATATAGATAAATTTGAGAGGCGTTTGAATTATATCCGTTGTGCTCTCCATCAAATTATATGCGTTTATATCTTGAACTATGTACTCAGAAGTCACTATCTCATTTTTCAGAGAGAACTGCTTTTTGCAGCATTTCTGCCGATGCATTTAATGCATAGTACTGTTCATTGTCCTTTAGTCTCAACGGATACATGAGCCTTTCTGATGGCTTGCATGCTCCATACTCTTGATGTCATATGTCCAAAATCATATTTCGAAAGTAGGTTAATATACTTAAGAAAGGATTAAGGACATAGTCTTTCTAAGGTAGACTAAACCTTCGTCTCTTCATAAACCTTGTGCAATCTTCAGTCTTCTAATCTTCAGAAAAGCTCCATTGCTAGGATTGATCTTCATGGTCTTCTTGAAATAAAAAATTACACTCAGAGAACTATAATCATAATACAAGATTTACTAGACTAATCATACTCAGTGATTTCCTCTGTTACAATGTTCAAGTGAACCAAGAGTACTTAATCACCTTTCTGAATAAGATAAGAACATGTGATGAGTGATCAAAATACTAACAGATATTCCTAACAAATTTCCCCCTTTTTGATCAGTCATCCATGACTATCTTTCGAGTCCTATTACAAAATTGTAATCCTGGAAGAGAAAACAATCCACCACTTAATCATTTCAAATGATATTCAATTTTAGATGAATTAAGTGCAGAAAGTAAACATCAACCAAATCACAAGAAGTGATCTTTGCTGATAAGTTGTCATCTATTAAAATGTATCTGAGAGTATGATCTTAAGATAGGTACAGTTTACAGAAAGAGATGCAACTTTTACATATAGAGAATTTTAGAAACAATCAGCAAGATTACAAAAAGTAATAAAACAAACTAAGTAAATTAGAACAAAGGAGAGTCCAAACTCCAAGAGAGTATTCTAATGTTACTAGTCGTCAAGTCTTCAGAAACGCAACTTGGGTTTAGATACCTCAAGTTCTTCAGCACCCTTTCTTGATCAGTTGACATGAACATCCACTTTTCTGCATTCTTGGACATAGTCATAAAGAATCCTTCTGTCAGAGAGCTCTGTCTTTCTGGATAAGTCACATATTTCATGGTAACTCTTGCCAAGTTTGTGATTCTTCCGCAGAAAGTGTTTGACCCAGAAGTACTTTCCCCAGACCCAGGCATGGTCTACTTGCAGCTGAGATAGGTTGAAATACTTGTATATTTCTTCCAGATAGTGTATATCATCTAGGTATTCATTCAATTTCATATAGAATGACTCATAGGTTGAAACACCTAATTTGTTCTTTCTGCTGTAGCTACCATCTAGTTTTCTTACCTTGTGTACATCATCAGGTTTTGGGTAAGGACAGGCAAAAGAAAGATCCATCTTTCTGGCTTCATTCCTCTTTTCTACTTCAAAGTTTAGCCAGGCATGAAGGTGCTCAGGTTTTAGCAATTCTGGCTTGCCTTCTCTCCATTTCAGGATCTGGTTGAGGATGGGAGTTGGAAACTTATCATTGACAAGTAGATGTTGTAGTTCCAGAATCCAATACCCTCTCTTGTTCAGAATGCACCTATATGAAGATTCTTCATTACTAGTCTTCATATACTCAATGTGGGCATCAGTTGGCCTTTCTTGATGTGTTTCATTGTTTACTCTGCCAAACTGGAAATCCCTTCTTGCTTTTCTGTTTGGTGGCCTTCTGTCAGGAGATCCTCTAACCCTTTCTTCCTGCCTTGGGGCTGTGCTGGTGGATGTTCCTTGTAATGACTTGGTATTTCCAGAAGGGGTTCTGGCTGCTAAAGGTCTTGCTGCCAGAGGAGGTTGTGAAGTAGTTGCTTGTCTCCTTTTCTTGTGAAGTGGATGTTCATCTGTGTCAGATTCATCCTCATCATCATTGAAGTCCAAAATTGGAGACTTGCAGCTTTCTTGGCCTCTTACTTCTCCTTCTTCCTTTTCTTCTTCTTCAGAAGTCTTCTTCTCTTCTGAGATTCTAAGGGACTTGGCTCCCCTAGTTATCATACTTCTCAGCCTTCTGGCTGGTTGATCTGGAACAACTTCTTCAGCAAGGGTGTCTCCAGTGGTGTCCTTAATGACAAGTTGACTTGAGGAGGGAGGATTTGATTGTTTTCTTTTTCTTCCTCTGCCTTTCTGAGGCATCTCTTCTTCCCCCTTAGTCATGACTGACTGACTCATGATAGCATAAGCTTCAGAGAGAGTTTCAAAGTTTTTCTGGAGATTGTTGTGCACCCTGACTAATTCTTGAAGTTCCTTCTTCAGCTCTTTGTTACATCTAACGGTTCTGCTCCTTTGTGTTAAGCTCTTCAAGCGGCCTTAGGATGGCGTTGGCTTGCAGGACAGCATGGCTGGCTTCATTCAATGCTGCATTAGAATTGTTACAATCCTCATCCCTGACCAACCCTAGGTCTTTCTAAGAGAGAGCTATGTTGGTTGCTCTGTTGAGTAAAGCAGCAGCCAATGGCTTCATCTCTTCTGGGATGGATTTTAGCACTTCTGTGTCTTGGGCAACTAGTGTCTTTCTGAGCTCTAAAAAGACACTGTTCCTTGCACGGTGCTCTTCACTTCTTGAACTACTTGGTGCAGAGAATATATGAGGAGCAAGTAGGGCTCTTTTGTGCTGAGTGACAAGTCTCTCATCTTCTGCTTCAGTAATCAAGTTGTGGGTTTCAGCATCACTATCATAATCCTTTTCTTGGATTGTTTGCAGATTGACAATCTTCTTCTGCTTTCCATCAAGTGTGCTGGCCTTCTGAGAAGATGTAGAAGGTCTTTCTGATGCAGTCTCAGCATCATGCTCTTCATCATCATTGTCATCCATGGCATCTATCTCAGCAGCTGTGACAACAATGGCATTTTTCAAATTTCTTTGCTCATCTAGGAGTGCCAATTCCTTGGCATTAGCTTCTTCGAGCTTCTTGATTTTGGCTTCCTTTTCATCAACAAGAGCTTGAGTCTCAATGTTGATTCTCTTCTCTTCTTCCAATACCTTTCTGAGTTGTTCAATCCTAAACTCAGCGGCTGAAATTTCTTCTATGGCATCAGTGTGTTCAGCCTGTTGGGTATCTTGATGAGACTTGGGAGGTGATGATGATGGGGCTTTCTGAGTATTTGAGGGAGTAGCCTTTTCTCCACTTCCTTTGCTAGCTTTCTGAATTCCGCCTTGTCCAGGTTGGGGATCATCATCATCATCACTCTTGTTCTTTGCTTCTTGGTTTGGATGCTCAGAGGGAGATTCTTGATAATCATTTTCGTCCGTCTCCTCGTCATCTTCTGAAACCAGGTTGATTACATTTGGGAATGTAATCATCCTCCCATTAACTTCTTCTTGTTCAGCAGGATAAGTAGTGAGCTTGCTGGGCAAGGCAGGATAGGTAACCATCTGCTCTTGGGTTTGAGCATCCGCAGTCTTTAAATCTGCTATAAGTCTTTGTGCTACTTCATGAATGAAGTCTGCATGCATCAGAGTGGAAAATGAGTAGGACTCTGTTGGGAACAATGCATGGATATAATCTTCCAGATTGAAGGTGATTGCTCTCTTTTCTGGGAAGTCGATTACTCTGGCTAATTCTGAAAGGTCAGCCTTTCTGAGTTTCTGCCATTGTCTTTAGCACTTGAGATGTTTCTTCAAAGTGTGCTTCTGGAAAGCCTTGAGTAAATCAACTGGCACTAGACTTTGAGCCTGAAAGAAAGGGATCAAGTTAGTTTTGTTCAAACCACTTGAGTTAGTATCTGTGTGCAAAAGTAAGCTTTCTGAGCATACCTGTGTAGAAACACTAGGCTCATTATCCTGTACTTCTGCTTGCTTGGTCTCAGAGACCTCAGATACTTTGGTATGAGGAGAAGTTTTAACCTCATCAACCTTTCTTTCTGCTTGAACCTGAGAATTAAAATCAAATATGTTTAGAAACTGTTAACAGAAAAGATAAGTGGAAAAGTGCTTTCTGAGACATCACTTACTTCCAAGTGAGGAAGCTCAGTAGCATGGTCCTCAGAAACCTTGGGGGTTTTCGACACCTTTTCTGCAGATACTGCTTGTTCAGCAGTTTCGACCACAGTCTTTCCTTCCAATTGTTCTTCTGACTGAGCCTGTAAGAACAAACATAAGAGATTTTAGTAGTGGGTTTTCCTGAGCATGCTTGAAGGAGACTATTACTGATTACTTACCTTCTCAGCAGAAGGCTCAGTAAATGCTTCCTCAGAAAGCTTTTCAGCCTCTGGAATCTCTAGGTTTTGGGGTTTTAGTTCCACCACCACTACTTCCTCAGTTGGAGCCTAAGAAGAGACATTAAGAATATTAGAACATAAGATAAGAGCATTTTTAGTTAGTTATTTCTTGTTCAGAGATAACTTCACTACCTGTGGGACAGGCTCTTCTTGATGTTCTGAGGTTGGAGAAACCTCTTCTTGATTCAAGGGGGTGGACAGGTTTTCTTCCCCCTGAAAGGGTGTCTCCATGTTGGCCTGTAACAAATACAGCTTATGAGTAACACGTTAACATGCAATTATGTTGACATGTTAGATACAAACTATCTTTGTTACCTGAATAGAGTCAGGCTGATCATTAATCTCTTGGACTTGTGGTGATTCCACAGTCTCTCTATGCTCATTGTTGTTCTCCTCTGCAGTATCATTCTGAGTCTTCATCTCAGTTTGATCCCTTTCTGAGAGTTGAGCTTTCTCAGAAGGTTGAGGAACCTGTGTTAAAACAGGATTTTCTTCAGCAACATTAAGTGCTGGCATTGTGAATGTGGAAGCAATGTCAGGATCTTCCAGCATTCTATCTTCCTCACCCAGGCCTTCTTCTTCCTGTTGGGCAGAGGGGCTCATGTCTCTCTGAAGAGCTGAGCTTGATGCTCTTCCATGGGTCTCATACTTGAATCTTTTGAGTACTTTTGCAAGTACTTCATCATCCTCAGAATCACTATTCTGTGTTGGTGCAGACCCATCTATGATATTTCTATCATCTCTGGAGAGTTCTGGAGCATTCTGGTTCAGGATTCTTGGGGCATTCTGGAGTTCCCTTCTGGGCGTCCAACATCTTCTGAGACCTTGTCTCCAGAAGGTTGTGCCTCTTGTATGCTTAGGGACTTGGAGGCTCTTTTGCTATGAGTCATCTTTCTCTTGGCAACTGGAGGTTTAGCTTGAGCTTGCTCAGAGACCTCCTCACCTTGCTGTGCAGTTTCTTCTTCTTCTGCCTTTCTGAGTGCGTTCTCACCAGCAAGTTTCTCCTTTTCTTCAAAGGCGTGTCACGAAAGGAGTTGGTGGCGGGATTTCTGCCTCTCTCGAGAGTGATTCCCATTGTTTCGAATGTAGATTACGAGACCAAAGTGCATATTGGCCTTTGACTCAGCAAGGCCATTGATGATTTTGGGCTCAAATTCCTCAATATGTCCAAGGAATTTGTTGAAGGCGTACTTCCCCCAATTGAAGTGGGTTTCCTGCCCTTCATGCTTCTTGTTCAGAAGATGCATCATCATCCATCTTGACATGCTTATCTGGTCTACTCCTCCTTTGTTGCCATCAAAGCAACGGACCAGAATAAGAGCTAAAGTACTCCAGTGTTTCTGGAGATGACTAGTTCTGATGGCTTTCAGAACAAAGTTTCCTGGACAACCTTTTGCATTTTCTAACTGGATTGCTTCAAATAGCTCTTTGACACCTTGAATCATGGAAGCGTCCTTGATGTTGATGTCTTCAATTGTTCCTCGATTTTTCAATCGGAATATCTTGCAGAAAGTCTTGCAGTCTAGAACAATTTCTCGTCCTTGGACTTCAGTCTGCATGTATTTCTCTTCTTCATCATTCACAACTTTTGTGAAGATTTTGGAGTTGTTATAGAACTCCAGTACATCCAGTGTGGATAGTCCACTGGGTGCAGCAGATAGAAGCTTGTAGATATGGGAATTCTTCAGCATCCCCAATATCAGTTTCCTTTCTGGTCTTGAAGGTATAACTGCTGGTACATACCTCTTCACTAGAAAAGCTCCCCAATTCATTTTTTGGTTTGGATTCCAGTCAGATGGGGTGAACTTTCCCAGAAGGCGTTTATTCAACACCTTAAGTTCCTTTCCTCCTTGCTTTTCAGCAGGAGCAGATGATACAGCCTTAGGGTTCTTGGTGGTCATCTTCTTGGGTTCCATCTCTTATATAGAGTTTTGAATGAGTGGTTTTCAGATGAATTTTGCACAATTAATCGAGATTAGTCTATCTTTTCAGAAGACTAAGCACAGGAAGTTGAGTTTGCAGAGGGGATTTTGCAGAAATCTTGAGAGATTTTTCTGTTTTGATGCAAGTTTGAAATTTTGGAATTGGTAAAAGTGTTTGTCTTTTGCCCAAATCCTATATATATAGCAGACGAAATGTAGATACAACATACATATAACTGACTATGAATGCGTGTCTTTGCATCTGCATAGGCGTGGTACGTCCTTTGTACTTCATTAAATGCGTAGTGGGCCATGTCTGCATTTCTCAACAGACATTACTTGCTTTGTTTAATCTCAGCCGTTGAGATCAAACGTTTATTCATCAAGGGCTTATATTCAATATCTTGTAATGATATCAATCAACAAATGGTAATGTGCCGACTTGATGGATTTTTAATATGCTACATTCATTGTGTCACTTAGTAAAGAGTAGGAACACTTAATCGTTTGAGCTTATCATTCTGAGTGTCATGTCCTTATCTATATATTGTTTATCATGAAAGTGGTAAAAATACAAGACATTGTACATGTTTGACTTTCAGAACTTATACCTTTTGGGCTTTGTGTGTCCATTTCTCTTTATGACTAAATAGCTTTCTGATTTCAAGTGACAGAAGCTTCAGTTGTTTGAATGTATTTGACGTACTCTCAGTAAGTAAGTTCTAGTTTTATTTACTTATTAAGTGTGTACCAACCTTTGCCTTTCTGGATAGCCGTTCCAGAAATATTTTTCCTTTCTGAGTGTTGCTACTCAGAAACCTTTGCATCACCTCTTATCAACTTGGCTTTCTAAGAACCTATTCTCAGAGGCCTACTTCTTTTCTACCTCACTTACTCAGAATTTAGAGATTCAGGACAATTTTTCAGTCCTTAGGCAACTCCATTAATCCAAGATTGTGTCTCAAAGTCAAGAACCGACTTTCTTGTAAGGGCTTAGTGAAGATATCTGCAAGTTGGTCTTCTGTGCCAATCTTGAGTATCTCTATATTGCCTTTCTCAACATGGTCTCTAATGAAGTGGTGTCAAACATCAATGTGCTTTGTTCTAGCATGGAACTTGGGGTTCTGTGTGATTGCAATAGCACTTGTGTTGTCACAGAAAATGGGAGTTTTCTCTTCATTGAGTCCATAGTCTCTGAGTTGTTGTTGAATCCACAGAATTTGTGTTGCACAACAACCAGCAGCAATATATTCAGCCTCTGTGGTAGAAGTTGCAATTGAGTTTTGTTTCTTGCTAAACCATGAGATAAGTCTAGTTCTTAAACCCACAAGTTCGAGGTACTTTTCCTATTAAGCATTGATCCAGCATAATCAGCATCTGAGTAACCAGCCAAACTCAATCCACTTTCTTTAGGATACCACCCTACATCTACTGTACCTTTCACATACTATAATATTTTCATAGCAGTGTTGTAGTGTGATTGCATTGGATTTGTTTGAAATCTAGCACACACTCCAACTGCATATTGAATATCAGTGCGCTTGCGAAGGTAAAGTAGTGAACCTATCAATTTCCTATACTTGTGTTCATCAACACTCTTATCTGATTCAGTATAGGTCATCTTGGTTCCTATGCTCATAGGTATCTTAGCATTCTTTTCAGAAGGCTTAAGATTGAACTTTGTGAGCATGTCTTTTGCATACTTTGTCTGACTAATGAATATTCCATCATTGAGTTGCTTGACTTGCAATCCTAGGAAATAGTTCAATTCTCCCATCATGCTCATCTCAAATTTACTTTTCATGAGATTTGCAAAGTCATCACAAAGTTGCTTGTCCTTAGATCCAAATATAATGTCATCAACATATACTTGAACTAAGAGTAGTTTCCCATCATGATTTGAAGTAAATAAAGTTTTATCAACATCACCTTTCTTGAAACCACTTTCCAGAAGATATTTGGCCAAAGTATCATACCATGCTCTTGGAGCCTGTTTCAGTCCATATAGAGCTTTCTGTAGCTTATAGACCATTCTTCTTTCTGAGGAAACTTCAAAGCCAGGTGGTTGTTCAACATAGACTTCCTCAGCAAGTTCACCATTCAAGAATACACTCTTGACATCCATCTGATAAACTTTAAAGTCTTTATGAGCTGCAAAGGCCAGAAAGAGTCTTATTGCATCCAATCTGGCAACTGGTGCATACGACTCATCAAAATCTAAACCTTCAGTCTGGGTGAATCCCTTGGCAACCAACCTTGCTTTGTTTCTGGTTATTTTACCAGATTCATTCATCTTGTTTCTGAAAATCCACTTAGTTCCAATCACAGATATTCCTTCTACAAATGGAACTAGTTTCCAGACTTTGTTTCTTTCAAACTGATCCAACTCTTCTTGCATTGCTGAGATCCAGTCTTGGTCTCTTAATGCTTCTTCTATAGTTTTTGGTTCAATGTTTGAGATAAAACATCCAAAGAGAGAATTAGCATTTTCAGCTATTGCTCTACTAGTCCTAACACCTTGATTGATTGGTCCAATCACATCTTTTGCAGGATGATCCTTGATCCATCTCATCATGGGTTTAGGGCTAGTAGGGTCAATATCTATGTGATTTGAATGTGAATAACTATGATTATGACTTGATACTTCTTCAGTATCTGTGACATTTTGCACCTCAGAAGGGCGGTGAATGTCTGACACTTGCTCAGTGTGAGAGCTTTCTGGGACATGCCTGTCAGAGAGGTCATTTCCAGAGTTGGCTCTCTAATGAAAATCTTCAGTTTTCATTTCTGGAATTCTCATAGAAAATTCTTCATCATGTCTGAGAATCATCTGGTTGTTACTAGGCATTTCATGCTTTTCTTCGTCAGAGTCATCCTCTCTTTTCACAATGATGTTTTTGCTTTCTGAGGGTTCTTCTTCAGAATTCTTTATCATTAGTTCCTTGAACCTTTCTGAGAGTTCATCATCAAGGGGTTTTTTCTTGTTTCCTTCATAGAATACAACATGAACTGATTCTTCAATCTTCTTTGTTCTTTTGTTGTAAACTCTGTATGCTTTGCTATTCATAGAATAACCAAGAAACACACCTTCATCTGCCTTTGGTTGAAATGTTCTTAGATACTCTTTTCCATTGTTAAGGACAAAACATCTACAATCAAACACTTTCAGATGTTTGATATTAGGGGGTCTACCAACCAAGAGTTCATATGGGGTCTTGTCATGGTGTTTGTTTATCAAACATCTGTTCTGAGTTTAGCATGCTGTGTTTACAGCTTCAACCCAATAAACTTCACTTATTTTAGTGTCAGCTAGCATTGTCATTGCTGCTTCTTTAAGGGTTCTATTTTTTCTTTCTCCAACACCATTTTGTTGTGGTGTTCTTACAGAGGAAAGTTAGTGTTGTATACCTTTGCTGGTACAAAACTCCTTTATGTACTGGTTGACAAACTCAGTACCATGGTCTGTTCTGATTGCAGATACTTTGTCATTTTTCATGACTTCAAGCTTATTCAGCAAGTTTGGTATCTCCACCCTAGCATCAGATTTGTGCTTTAGAAAGACAACCTAAGTGAATCTTGAGAAGTCATCTACAACAACCAGACCATATTTCTTTCCTGCATAACTAGTTACAGATGATTCAAAAAGATCCATGTGTAATAATTGCAGTGGTCTAACACTAGAGTGTCTGGTTTTGGACTTGAAAGAGATTTTGGATTGTTTCCCATCTGACAGGCATAACAGATACCATCCTTTCTGAAAGATGTTTTGGGAAGACCAACCACTAACTCTTTCTTGGCAAGTTTGTTCAGAGTTTTGAAGTTCAAGTGACTCATTCTTTTGTACCATAACCAGTGCCCTTCTGTGTAACCTGATTGACTCACCATGAGACATTCTTCAGTTGTGGCAGATGCCCAATCGGTAACATAAAGACTGCCTTTCCGCCGAGCAACCAAGACTGTTTGCTTTGACTCATTGTCTATAAGTTTGCAATACTTTGCTTTGAATTTCACAGTGAATCCCTTGTCTGCAAATTGGCTCATGCTAAATAGATTATATTTCAAACCTTTATCATGTAATACGTCAGTGATTGTTAATGATCCTAATTTGACATTGCCAAATCCCAGAGAGGGATTTAATTCTCCTCCAGCAAATCAAATGTCTGGTCCATTGTTGCAAGCTTTGTAGTTGACCAGATTTGCTTTGTCTCCTGTCATGTGCTTTCCGCATCCACTATCAAATAGCCATTGAGCCTTAGTCCAAGAGGCGTTCTGCACAAAACAGGAAACAGGAGTTAGGTTCTTGCCTCAGAGATAGAACCACTTAGACTAAACATTCTTCTAGTAGGAATCCACATTTTAGTGACTTTCTTGGGAGTTTGTTTTTGTCTAACTTGATCAGAAGGAGATGCAATAAAATCAGTAATTTTGATCTCAATCTTCCTTCTTGGGGTGTTTCTAGGTGTTCCTTTTGGTGCTTTCTGGACCCTGGGTTTCTGGGGTTGCTTTTTAGCAAACTTAGCCTTTCTGGCCAGGTTTCTTCTACCTCTGGCATTCAGTTTTTCAGTGGCTTGAGATTTCTTCCACTTCTTTCTATTGCTACGTGCAATATCAGCCTTGCGCCATTGTTCTTGTCCTTCCTTATATTGTTTTAGAAAAACTTTTCCAATAGCACGATAGCCAATGCCATTTCGAACACCTTTGGCTTTCTGAATACGTTCTTCAGAAGCCTTACTAGTTTCTGCACCATCTTTATTTCTATAAAATGGTACAGTAGAGAATTTGCCTATTCCAGCAATTCTTCCCTTCCTAGTAATGCAGCAATGTGGATGGTTGCATATCTGAGGGTTGTGTTTCTTTTCAGAAACCTTATCCACAAGTTTCTTGTGAACTTGTTGTTCTTTCAAAGGCTGGGTTGCTACTCCTTTTTCTTTGTCAACTACCCTAGCTTTCTGACCAATGCTATAGGTGGTTGAGGAACCATTCTGCTGACATTTTACAAAGGTCAACCTTTCATCACTCTTCTTCAGAGGAGATGAATTACTCGATTGTTCATCAAGTCCAAGTCCACCTTTCTCAGAGGGATCTCTCAGATAGGATTGAACCTCAGTGAGAGTGTCACTAGCCTTTGCATAAGATTGGAAGGATAACTCTTTCTTTATGAGTTCTTCATTCTCAGAAAGTAGCTTCATCATTTTCTTATTAAATTCATCCAAGGCTAGTTTGTGAGAATTTTCATTCTCAGATATCTGAGCTTTCAGAAAGGCTATTTCAGCGTTCTTGTTCTCAGATACTCTGGTTAGCTCAGAAACCTCTTTTTCAAGAGTTTCTTTGCTTTCCTCTAGAATTCTGGTTTTGGATTTTGCTTCCAGAAAATCTTTCTCATAACAATCCAATTCACTCTTGACCAACTCCAGATCCTCAATTCCATCATCACTCTCATAGTACAGAAATTGTGAATTGTTAGTTACCTCATCAGCCATAAGACATATTTCAATGTTGGAGATGTCTGGACCAGCAATCTCAGCAATTCCACACATTTCATTCTTCTGAAGGCCGAAGTCGACTACATCGTGGGTGATTCCACACAATTCTGGTGATGGTAGGTTTGAGCCATCTGAATCTCCATCTTCAGAATCTGTCTCAATGTCTAGAGCATCAAGTTGAATTTGAATCTTCTTCCTTTCTTCAGTCAGTAAGGCCCTTTGATTTCTCTTGAAGTTTCTTTTGTCCTTCTTGTCACCTGTCTTGAGCTTATTTAAAGCAGGAAAATCTCTCTTGAAGTGACCAGGCTTTTGACAATAGAAGCAGATATCATTTTCTATTTCTGCAGCTTCAGTACTAACACCTTTCTGAATGGGGGTGTTCAGAGAGTTGTTCATTTGTATGTTCTTGTAATGATGATAGTTTGGGCCAAGATGCTTTTTCAGCTTTTCTTTAGCTTTTCTTCTCTCAAGCTCTTGACTCACAAATTTCTTCATGTGTCTTACTGCAAGAGCATTTTCTTCAGATGCATCTTTGGTATCCTTCTTTTCAGAAGAACCTTGAGAAACTGGAGCAACACTTTGCAACTTTTCAGATGTTTGTTTTCTCTAAGTTGTGTCATAGTCTACAGTAGCAAGATGAGAAAAGATCTCTACTGGAGTAATATTTGGCATCCCTTGGTTGAAATAAAAGAACTTAGTGTGCTCCCAGTTGTGATTGAGACTTCTGACAACAGTCTTAATCTTTTCTGACTGGGAGTATCTATTGCTTTCACCAAGTGCAGCCATATCACTCATATGAGTAGTAAATCTGAAATCAAGTTCTTCCAGAGTTTCAGTGGGACCTTGTTTGAAGTTTTGGAACTTCAATTTAAGAACTTCGAACTTGTTTTCTTTGGTTTTCTCGATTCGCCAGATTTCTTGATCGGTTGCGAGCAACTTTTGCCGTTTTAGCACCCCACAGTTTACACTGTATGTGCTCAGGTGTCGATCTGATGATTATATTACGAGCTTGACCATGCAATCTGTGTCTCTTGGTATCTTCAGATGTCCAGAGCTCTCTTGGCTTGTCTTCATACATAATGCTTCCACGAGCAACATGACCACTATCACTAGCAGCCATATCCTCGCTTCCATCTTCCTTGTCTGAGGCTTCTCTTCCATCAGACACCTCAGTAACTTGTTTGAGTTGTCTGATTTTGATAGGCCCTTCATTGATGACATAGATCATCTCTTCACTAATGGCCTCCAGATGGAGCATCATGTTGTTCTACCATTTCTCGTAGTTTTCTGGCTTCAGAATGGGTGCGTCACTCAGAGACATACCTGCACACTTAACACACAAATTATATAGTCCTCAGAAAGAGATAAAGTTCCTTCACCTATCTGGGGATCTAGGTTCAGTGCAGAAGGCTTGTGAACCTCCTGCTCTGATACCACTTGTTGGTCCAGATAACGGCAAAGTAAAAGACTAGAGGGGGGGTGAATAGTCTTTTAAAACTTTTGTCGATAAACACAGTTTCTCAGATTCCTGGGGGTTTCTGATACTTAAATTCAAAGCGCGGAAGACTTTAAGATAGGTAAGTGCATAAACAATAAGTATGTGTGTGTGTGCTTTGCTGAAATGTAAATACAGAAAGGTAAATGACACAACAAGTATAGTGGTATCTGGAGGTGGCGTAATCCTCCAACTAATCCACTTCGGTCTTTCTGAGACCTAGAATTCACTAGAACAGATAATTGAGTTCACCTTACAATAATCATATTCTAAGATTCCTAAACAAATGGTTCCCAACCAAATGTTCCCCCTGAGTTATTCTCCAGCTCCTAGAGCTAAGTACTTCCTCTACTCAGATAACCTTGGAGTTATTCCCTGATTTCCCAAATCAAGTACTTCCTCTACTCCACGCCTTGAAGGTGTTGGTTATAAGGTTTGTCAGAGAGGCTTCTCGTATAACTTTTCAGTTATGTTTTCAGAGAGCCAAATAGAACGAGACTACTTAATACACTTGTTCCGTGGATGGCAGTCTGCTCTTTACTGACCCAAGTAATTGATGTCCGTTCTGGAGAATGAGCTTCAGAATGGGTATCTGATAGTTTAACTCTTTCACGAATAACAATCTCTTGTTAAGGTTCAGGACAACTTAGAACTACTAGTGATTCTTCAAGCAACAGAAAGCTTTCAGAAAGAGTAGTAGAGTGCTTGAGAGAATACTTTGCTTGATGGTAAGTTTGCAAGATAGAGCGTTCTAAGGTATGTTCTTCAAGAATCTAAGTGTGTGA
Organism: Plantago major; assembly: GCA_026545765.1. Classification (NCBI taxonomy): domain Eukaryota; kingdom Viridiplantae; phylum Streptophyta; class Magnoliopsida; order Lamiales; family Plantaginaceae; genus Plantago; species Plantago major. The sequence continues at coordinate 74,228,352 of CM048839.1, forward strand.
TGTATATAGATAAATTCGAGAGCGTTTGAATTATATCCGTTGTGCTCTCCATCAAATTATATCCGTTTATATCTTGAACTATGTACTCAGAAGTCACTATCTCATTGTTCAGAGAGGACTGCTTTTAAGATTTCGCCGATGCATTTAATGCATAATCGTTTGTTCATTGTCCTTTAGTCTCAACGGATACATGAGCCTTCATTGGCTTGCATGCATGCTCCATACTCATGATGTCATATGTCCAGAATCATATTTCGAAAGTAGGTTAATATACTTAAGAAAGGATTAAGGACATAGTCTTTTTGAGTTAGACTAAACCTTTGTGTCTTCATAAACCTTGTGCAATCTTCAGTCTTCTAATCTTTAGAAAAGCTCCATTGCTAGGATTGATCTTCATGGTCTTCTTGAAATAAAAAATTACACTCAGAGACCTATAATCCTAATACAAGATTTACTAGACTAATCATACTCAGTGATTTCCTCTTTTACAAAGTTCAAGTGAACCAAGAGTACTTAATCACCTTTCTGGCTAAGATAAGAACATGTGATGAGTGATCAAAATACTAACAGATATTCCTAACATAACTAATCATGGATGAATATGTTGAGGGGAGCTAGACGTTGTCTTGTAAGAAAGAATGTACCTGACTCTCGTTTAAGATCCTAGCAAAGCAGACGATTTGGGAAGTTGTCTCCCACTGAAATTGTTCGGGAACTTCATCTCGTGAGATGGGCTCAATATCCTACTCGGAGTGAAAATATTTTGGCCCCGTATATGAAATAAGTGAAAATCCTTTGGCCCACATTGATTTCAAATATCATTCATGCCTTGATGTTTTGTTTCTAAAGGTTAGTTGAACTATGATCTTTGTGCCATTGCACAACTCGAAAACTTGATCCATACTTCTCTCGAGAATGATCATACATCGAACGGGTAAAATAGATAAATTATTCTCCAGGTTGTACCTTCTACAGTTCATATACTCAACATTAGCACCATATAAAATTTATACCATAAATCAACCATCCGTTTAAACATTATACTCCGACCAATTTTGTCATCAGAAAATGGAGTATGTTGTTCAAACGCCGGCACTGTTCACGCGATAGATAGGCAAAATAGATAAATTATACTCCAGGTTATACATTATATAGTTTATATACTCAACATTGCCACCTTATAAAATTTACACCGTAAATCAACCACCCGTTTAAACATTATACTCCGGTCAATTTTGTCACTAAAAACATGGCGACACGTGTTGAGTTGTGGTTGAATCTGTCACATTTTATTTTTAAGAAATGTAAAATAATTTTTTAAACTGTATAAAAAATAGTATTAATTAATATATACTTCCACTAATTAAAAAATGAAAAAAAAACATGGAATCTTGACAAATTTAAAAAACACAAAGATTAGCAAAAATGTCAGGTGTACATTCAATCAATTGACCGGACAGGTGTACACATGGACTTATTTTTACTTTTTCAACATGTTTTTATCTTCATCATGTACGTTTAATTTGGGTGTATTACTAAACAAAGGAAAATAAATGTATAACTTCATAAAATGATGGAGCTTCCGGCCATGCTTTCCATAAAAGAAAATAATTAAAATATTATAATAATTGAGCATTGAGGGCTAATAGTAATTAAATATGACGTTATAAGTTTTTAATGTTTAATTTTAATTATTTTAATTTTATATTTGATTAATATATTTTTTCATCTTTATTAAATCAAACTTTCATAGTTTTATAAAAATTTTTATGGAGTTTTAAATTTATTTTTCCATGTTCTGATGACAAAATTGGCCGGAGTATAATGTTTAAAGAGATGGTTGATTTAAAGTTTAAATTTTGTATGGTGGCAATGTTGAGTATATAAACTATATAATGTACAACCTGGAGTATAATTTATCTATTTTACCTCGAGATTATTTCTGCAAGTGACATGTGTCTAGCGCGTAAATGGTCCTGGCGTTTGAACAACACGCGCCATTTTCTGATGACAAAATTGGTCGGAGTATAATGTTTAAATGGATGGTTGATTGAAGGTATAAATTTTATACGGTGTCAATGTTGAGTATATAAACTGTACAAGATACAACCTGGAGTATAATTTATCTATTTTACCCTACATCGAACCTTCAGGACGATCCTATGATTAGGCAATCTGAGCAGTTAATCTTGTTAGAAATTCAACTGAGAAAACTTCATCTCTCAAAATCATCGACATTAGCAATGTTATCCGTGCTAAAATATTCAACACAATCTCCGAGTATCTTCCACATAAAAATTTGATTAATCTCATCAATTTTTTCATTTGCCGGTGCAAGAATGACCTGATGACAAAAATAAATGATGGATCAATTAAGTGCTCCAACCACGTAAAACATGTGCTATCGACAATGGTTGAAATAGGATGACTTACTTCTTGTATAAGTACATCTACTGGGAACTTGATATCAACCTCACCATCATGCCTCCTGTCACTGCAACCCTATCATAGCACGTCTCTCATCCAAAATAAGTGGATTTGTGGCATTACGCAAAACTGACTCATCCGGCACGGACATATTGTCTAATGAACTGAGATTAGTGTAGTTTTTCGCATTAATATAGTCCAATTACCAAAATAGCAAAAAATAAATAAATAAATAAACCCACTAACCATTATTATTTTTACTTTATCATTTATCTCACATATTTTCCTATGTTTATTACTTCTATCTCCTACCTCTTATACTTTCTCCATTCTTTATCATTTATCACTCCTACAACAAACAACAAAGGCTTTCCTAACAATAGTGCCAAAAATATGTGAGACACGTTTAACGGGACTGAGGGCTTATATGTAAAAGATTGAAAATGAGAAAATATTTAGTACGTAACAGATGGTAATCTAGTGTCAATATGTCTAATTTAAGCAGAATGTATGCGAATTGCATATTATATTTAACAGACAATTACATATACCTCCCAGTTAGATGTCCTCATCTCATCTGGATACCCATTAGTCGAATAATTATATCCAGGTCCATTAATCTGTTTTTGGGTTGACTAACTAATAAGCTGAATCAACTTATTCACAAACCAAACATGCCCTTAGCCAATTCATATGGAGTACCATTTCAATTTTAAAAAAAATAGATTAAAAAGACAAGGATTTGGACATGATTCTATTAAAGTAGTATAATAATTCACAAAGTTTCACAAAGTTCATAATTCAATTTAAATCTCATCCATTGATCTTACTTATTTAATTTGAATCTGGTAGGTACATGTATCATTGTTTAAGTAGAAGGTGCAAGGTTCGATTCTCATTGGCGTAAGTTTCTCCCTTTTATTTATTATTTTTAAATGTTTTCAAAAATCACACATTCATTGGTTTATATAAAAACCCTTAACTAATGTAGTGTGTTAATTGTATTGGCTAAAAATTGTATTTGATTAGCCCCCCAAAGCTACGGCCCAATCCACGGTCCATTAAGGAGTCCATCTTGGCTTTATACACTAACTGGATTCCAGAGGTCAAGGAGCGAACCCATTGAGCTAAGCCACTCATCCAACCATGCAGTCCATAGGCTACCTGACACGCTTGACCTCGTCCATCATCAAGCTGGTAGACAAGCTAGCTCGCTTATTGGACTAACCAGCCAACGGGTTAGAAGGCTAGTCAATCAACCACCTAGATAGGAAGTTAGCTCAACGGATAAGTGGTATGACTGATGACTCTCCCAACTGACCATGACGTGGTCCAACCCACTAAGAGACTCCAGCTACCTCACCTGAAATATAGGAGAGGTGGGTAGGATGGACTCTAACTGATGGAGAGTCTATATAGGAAGGCAAGTGGAAGGAGGAACGTATCTCATTCACACTACGAGAAACCTTAGCTACCACTCGAACACCTCCATCGCTCTCAAGCTATCTGATCAACGTTCTCAACCACCCGCCATCCTCCACTATCAGCTATAACCGTCTATCACCTTCCACCATCATCCATCACTATCCGACGACTGCCAGTTAGCTTCCTCCAACAAGGTCATCTAGCCTCTCGCCGGTATCCATCCATTACAATCTGAGGACTGTCAGCTAGTCTCTTCCAACAAGGTCAGCTAGCCTCTCGCCGGTATCCATCCATACCCTGCCGAACCGTCAACAGGATAAGTCGACCTTCATCATCTCTTACTCTATCTCTATTACTCTATTCACCTTCTACCAACATACTAAGTTGAGCATCGGAGTCCATATGGTCGGCACCACACCAGTGTCACCTTGGAACCTTATGTCTCGTTTGCTCTTGTTGCCTTGCAGGTTGCTGGTGCACCTCAATTTCTAACCCTAATTTGATTGTAGATTTCTGAGCGTCTACAATTTGGCGCCCACAGTGGGGCCCCGGCTATCAAATAAGGCAATCCAGTAGCAACGACTGCGACACGCTAAGTAATCCGTCATGATGCACTCAGACGAATACGTTCTCGAAGAGGTAGAGAAGATGCGTCACCGCTCAGATCAGAGCCTTGAATGAAGATCAAGCTAACACCAAGAAGATCAAGCTCCTTAAGGATGAGAACCGCGTTGTCCATCAGGGGAACTCAGTTTTGAATGAAAGGGTAGAGTCCGTCGTCCACCAGGAAACTCCAGCACCGGATGCAGCCTCATCTCGCCGACTGACTCATGTCACTGGGGTGGAGAACCCACCACACAACACGATCGAGGCTCTCTAGCTAACTTTCGAAGAGACAGAGAGGGTGATTCCCATAACTCCAGTCTCTCAAGTGGCGATCGAATGCTCCGCCAAGACCAGTCCCTGAGGTCACTCCGGGCATTACCAACAGGAGGGTCTCATTTGAGGGTGCTAACCCAAGGATGAGCGACGAATCACCACAACAGCAGGAGGGTCTCATTTGAGGGTGCTAACCCAAGGCATTACCAGTAGGAGGGTCTCCGTCAGGCTTGCATGTGCAAAGGGTTTGGTATACAATGGACCAGCCCTACAATGGTATACCAACTTACCCAACAATTTCATTTCTTCTTTTCCCCAATTAGTCGACTGCTTTGTGGAACAATTCGCAAGCAGTTGCAAGCTTTTGAAACTGTCGGACGACTTGTATAGCGTCCGGCAAAGACCTAACGAATCTCTCAGGGAGTACGTCGCAAGATTCAACTAGGAGAAGGTGTCAATCCCCAACTGCAACAAAAACACTTCTGTCAATGCCTTCCGGAAAGGGTTGCCACCCAACTCGGGGTTGTACAAGGAGCTGACCATGTACCCCTACTGAACAATGGAAGACATGCTCGCCATAGCATGGGCTCAGATCAAATGGGAGGAGGATGATGCCAATAGACCTTACATGTCAAGCCAAAGTGTTCGCAAGGAGCCCAAGCCTGACACACGAGCTGAATGAAGGGCTCCAAACTACCGTGCTAGGCCATACCCAACTGAGAGAAGGCATGGAACTGTTGTGAATCCACCTCGCCCTCCAATCCAACAAAGGAGGACAGAAACCCGAGCACCACCTCCGAGCTACTCCCTGAACGAGAGGAGTGTGTAACAATCATGAATAGCATGGGCGACAGATTTAGGTGGCCAGGAAAACTCAGAACACCTCCAGATCAAAGAAACTTCAATAAGTGGTCTGAGTTCCATGGAGAACACGGGCATGCAACTGCAGAATGCATCTCTCTACGATTGGACGTAGCCGAACTTCTGAAGAGAGGACACTTGACGGAGTACCTCTCTGAGAAAGGTGAAAAGACTCTTGCCAAGCAGCAGGGCACTGATCTACCTGAGCCCCCTCAGACCAACAAGGTAATCAATGTAATCTCGGGGGGGGGGGGGGTCAGAGATCAGTGGTGTCTCATACTCTACGACAAAGCTCCACGGTAGGCAAACGAAATGGGCATAGATGAGACTACCATCCTCCACCAGCTGACAACTCTATATGGTTTCAACGGAGAAAGAAAGTACATAGTTGGGAGTGTAACCCTTCCTGTCTATGCAGAAGGCGTCAACTTACCGATGAAATTCCTGATTGTGGACAGCCCATCAAGCTACAATGCCATCCTTGGTAGGCCATGGATTCATCACGTGATTCGCTTCCCTACCAAGCTAAAGTGAAGAAGATTTTTAGCCAGCAGCGTGATGTGAGAACATGCTACATGGAAGCCTTGAAGCCAAAGGCAGCCGAGTTATAGCAATGACAGCAACTCAACCCCCTAGTCAACCTAGACAAGCTTGGGATGGAAGAGCTCGATGAAGTTCAGATTCACCCTGACCATCCGGATCATAAAGTTCAGATTGGGGCAAGGTTGAGGCCAGAGCTAAGAGAGCAACTGATCACATTTCTCAAAGTTCACCATGACTGCTTTGCTTGGTCACATGCATACATGACAGAAGTTGACCTAGAGGTAATCACCCATAAACTTGAGGTCGATCCAGATTACCCACCGGTCAGACAGAAACGGAGGAAGTTCACTCCAGAGTGGAACAAGGTTATCAATGAAGAAGTCCAGAAGTTGCTCGATATCGGATCAGTCCGCGAAGTACATTACCCAGAATGGTTAGCCAACGTTGTGGTAGTAATAATAAAGAAGAAGAATGGCAACTGGCGAGTGTGCATTAAATTCACTGACCTCAACAAAGCATGCCCGAAGGATTCTTTTCCACTTCCACACATAGACATGCTAGTGGATACTAATGCAGGATATGAGCTTCTAAGCTTCATGGACGCCTTCTCAAGAGAAGACAGCCTTCGTCATAGAAAGGGAAACCTTCTGTTACAAGGTTATGCCCTTTGGACTCCAGAATGCAGGAGCCACTTACCAACGCTTAGTCAACTGCATGTTCGCCAGCATGTTGGGGGACACCATGGAGGTGTACATCGATGACATGCTGGTCAAGTCATTGGTCGCAGACCAGCACCTAGACCACCTCCGCCAAGCCTTCTTAGTTCTCCGCAGGTACAACATGAAGTTGAATCTAGCCAAGTGCTCATTTGGAGTTTCATCTGAGAAATTCCTTGGGTATTTGGTCACGCAAAGAGGTATTGAGGCTAACCCCGATCAAATTCATTCTATTGCTAACATCCGTTCCCCCAAGTGTGTTAAAGATGTGCAGAAATTGACTGGGAGGCTAGCAGCCCTCAGTAGATTCATACCCAAGTCTTCCGAGAAGTGTCGGCCATTCTTTGACACTCTGCGGAAGAGCAAAGACTTCCAGTGGACAGAAGAGTGTGAGGACGCCTTGAAACAAATCAAGCGTTACCTCACCACATCTCCAGTACTCTCGAAGCCCAAGGTTGGAGAGACTCTGTTCATCTACCTTGCAGTCTACGACACAGCATTGAGCGGCGTCCTAGTCAGAGAAGAAGATGGAAACCAGCTCCCAGTCTACTATGTGAGTAAATCCCTCTTGGACGCTGAGACCAGTATAGCCAGCAGGAGAAGCAAGCCCTTACACTGGTCACTGCATCAAGGATGCTACGCCCTTACTTCCAATGCCACTCAGTCATAGTTCTCACCAGCTTTCCACTTTGCAATGTCTTACACAAGTCCGATGTCTCTGGTAGACTTTCAAAATGGGAGGTTGAACTCAGCGAGTATGATGTTTCCTTCCAACCCCGCACGGCCATCAAGTCACAAGCACTTGCAGACTTCATAGCGGACATCACTCCAACTGAATTAGGTCAAGCGGAAAAGGAATTGTTTTGTTTGCAGGAGAAGGACAACTTGCAGTGGAAGCTTTCAGTTGATGGCTCCAGTAACAGCAAAGGAAGTGGACTTGGCATAGTCCTTACCTCACGAAAAGGAGACACAATCCAAAGAGCCATCCGATGTGGATTCAAAGCAACCAACAACGAGTCTGAATATGAGGCGCTTATAGATGGCCTCAACTTGGCCCATGACATGGGCATAAAAAATCTTCAGGTTCAGTTGGACTCACAATTAGTAGTTAACCAATTGCAGGGCTTATATCAAACCAGGGATACCAATATGGCCGCTTCTCTGAAGCTAGCCAACGAGTTGCAGTTCTCCTTCGAGGGGTTTTCTATTTTGTAGGTACCAAGGATGGACAACAGCCATGCAGACGCCCTTGCCAACCTAGAAGCAGCCATCCAAACCACAATGCCAATGACTATTCCTGTGGTGTATGTACAATGGCCTGCAACATGGAAGGGAGAACTCGCCGACCAGACGGTGGCCGAAATCACAACTGAACCAGATTGGACGACTCCAATAGCATTATACTTGTCAGACGGAGAACTTCCAGAAGACAAAAGAGAGGCAAGGAGGGTGAAGGCAAAGGCAGCCAGCTTCACTGGTCCTCGACGGACAACTCTATAGGAGATCCTATTCAGGACCCCTACTCATGTGCATAACTGATAATGAAGCCAGACATGTTCTAACTGAGTTGCATGCAGGAGAATGTGGCAACCACTCTGGAGCCAGAAGCCTTGCCCACCTAGCACTAACGACAGGGTACTACTGGCTAACTATGAGAGTTGATGCTATAGAATTTGTGAGAAGATGTGACTCATGCGAAAGACACTCACAAATCAGCCATCTCCCACCAGCGAAGCTGCACCCATCCATTGCTCCATGGCCTTTTATGAAATGGGGGATGGACATAGTAGGGAAACTACCTACTACACCAAAGTGACAGTATACATCTTTGGCAACACCGACTACTTCACCAAGTGGGTGGAAGCAGAAGCCTTCAAGCAAGTCCGTGACATAGAGGTAAAAAAATTCATCTGGAAACATGTGATTTGCAGGTACAGAGTCCCCTACGAAATCGTGACAGACAATGGTTCCCAGTTCATAAGCTATGAGTTTCAAGATTTCTGCAAGGAATGGGGAATCAAGCTTACATTCTCAACTCCACACTATCCTCAAGCAAATGTACAAGTGGAGTCGACCAATAAGACTATCATGAACAGCCTTAAAAAATGGCTGAAACAAGCAAAAGGAGCATGGGCTGACGAACTCCCAGACGTCCTTTGGTCTTACCGAACCACACCACGAACTCCAATAGGAGAAACACCGTTCAACAAGGTCTATAGGACCGAAGCAGTCATACCCATAGAAGTGGGACTACCCACAGCAAGATGCAAAATGGCTAGCGAGCAGACCAACGATGCAGAATTAGCACACGAGCTCGACTTGGTTGACGAACTCAAGGAAAGAGCCATGATTCGGATCGCCGCTTAACAATAGAGGGCTGCACAACACTTCAACAAGAACATACGCTTACGAACCTTCCAGCAAGATGATTGGTTTCTACGCAAGGTATTCCAGAATAATAAGGAGACAGGAGCTAGCAAGCTTGGACCAAATTGGGAAGGCCCATACAAAATCACAAAGGTAGTAGGCAATGGAGCTTACAAACTGGAAACCAAGGAAGGACGACAGATAGCCAACAGTTGGAATGCCATCCACCTGAAAAGGTATCACTTCTGAGGCTACACATTCCATATATTCATGTTTGAGGTTAACTCCTCTTTAAATCAGCCGACCTGACCAGGGGCTAGCTGGTCACCTAACCCAGCTAGGCAGGTCGGTCAACCGCCCCACCCCCTAACCTTCCCAAGGGGGTCCAAATTTCTTGCATCTAACAAACCTAGCTGCTAACCATTCCATCGGGACACCTGACGACTGAATCTATGTGAAATCGTCAGCCAACTGGAAAGGTCCAAACAATCACACAACCCAAGAGGTTGATAGTTGATCATCTACTCTGCTAGAGAAACTTCTCTCCACGGGCAGCAAGTCACCCACGGCTAAGGTACGGTCCAATTTTGTCTGACGAGATTGATTTCTCATCCAAACACTGATCTGACTAGGGACAAGCCGGTTAGCTAACCCGGCTGGGCAGGTCGTCTAACGCCCCAAGGTGGTCCAATGTTCTTGCAGGCTAACCAATGCAATACCTAAATAAGCCGGCAGAACATCTCGATGACAATAATCCATGAGAAGTCACAGACTGACCAGAAAGACCCTCGTCATTACACAATCCAAACAGAGAGATGGTTGGTCATCCACTTCGTCTGATGTGTACAAACATCGCTCCACATGCGGCCTGCTACCCATAGTCAAGGTACCACTACTTATATCCATGAGATTGATTTCTCACTAAAATCAGTCAACCTGACCCGCTAGGCAGGTCGGTCAACTGCCCCACCCACCCCCCCCCCCCCCAAGACCAACGTCCAGTGAATACGGCTGAAGTGAAGCACACGAAGCACCTCATAGCTTCAAAGTGATCATCTATTCAGGAAACATAAACACAACATGCCAACCATCCATCAAACGAGCAACAAAAACATATGGACTCACATTTACTTTGATTCGCTTCAACTTGTTTAACCCACACGTCGCGACAACAAGCAGCTCAGTGGTTTAAACAAGTTAAAGTCATCAAAATTAATGGTCACTCACATACAAAGGTATCAGGCAAACAAGAGTTCTTTGTCTACTCCAACCATCTCAATCCACTTACCGAGTCTGGTTGCAAGCAAAAACAAACAGAAAATTATGACATACTGCCACACTATCCGTATCGAAAGGTATGACCTAAAGTTATATTTTGATATTCATTTATCTCTAACAACCGACCTGACCAGAGGCTAGTCGGTCAACTAACCCGACTAGGCAGGACGGTTAAACGCCTCCCCTCTCCAAGAGGGTCCATCACTGAATTTGACAGTTAAGGCACATGGAGAACTCCACAAAGCGAATTGTTTGATAGACCACGCATGGAAAACAAATGCAAGCTGATACATAGCTGTCTTACAGACCAGGCATAGCACCAAGATGCAAGCTGACTCACAGACAAGTAAGATGCAGTGAAGTAGACAGGCAAGCAAGTGATAGTTCAAGCACAACTCCTTCGGACTAGAGCTTAAACTGGGGGACAAACCCAGTGGACAGCGTCAAGTAGTACCAATCGGTCGCTCAAAGGTTAGTCAATTTTGTCTCCTTCAATGTCTTTCAAATCAGGCTAATCAGATCCATTACGACAGCATGAGGATATTTAGTCATCCATCTTTCTGGTATGTTCTGACCCCGTAACGACTAGTCGTATGCTAGTTCATTAAACTTTACTTGTTATAAAATCATGTGCCAAACGTATGTGTAGCATATATGCCTTTCATATTTGAGTACATATGCCTTCAATGAAAATCACCTCTCAATTGGTTATTTGGTTTAGTCTTTTATTAGTATGCATACCTTTCACATGTTTGCTCATTTTCTTTAATCATCCTGTTGAAACCATTTTCTCTACGTATTAGTATGATAATGTGTGTTCAAATATTACGAAACTTGTCATAAGATAGCCCACAAGGTCACATTCCAAATGGTAGATCAAAGTGGAAATACAAAGCCTATGGGTCATTAAGAAATTCAAGGTTCAAACATACAAAATGACACAAAACATTGAATAGTCAAACCCGACATAATGGGCAATAACAGCAAGTCAAAGTAGCAAGATCATAAGCTAACAACCCCAAAAGTGTCATCATCTAGCACGAAACCACTAAGTGGCATCGACTCAATCAATATCATCCTCTGAGCTGTCATCAAGCTCGTTCAGGATCCGTATGCCACGAGCGGTCAAGTACCGATCGCACTTCCTGATTCGTTCTTCGTAGTGGCTGACAGATTCCCCCCTCTCTTTGGCTTCCAAGTTGAACGCACGTTCATTCAAGACCAGTAGATCATTCTTATTTTGCTTGACTGCACACAGTTTCGCCTCCAGCTCTTTGATCTTCCCATTAGAGGAAGCTAGCTCTGAGAGAACTTTAGCGGCCTCAGTAGCCTCACCCTTGGCTACGATCAACTCCCCCCCCCCCCCAACTTTGGCCAACTCTTCGTCGGCAACCTTCTTATCTTTGTTAACCTTCTCGACCACGCCTTTAAGTCACGTGATCTCCTTCTTACGTATCATAGCAGACCGCTTGTTGCTCTAATTCTCCTCCCGAACAGAAGCTAACTTTGCCTCCAACACCTATACAGCCTTGCCTATAAACCCCATGGCAGTCAAGGCCTACAAGAACACACCTCCATGAATCATGTTTCGATACAAGGATAAAAAAGAGGCACTAGATGATCACAAAGCTTACCTTGACGGTTTGCGCAAGAGCATAGTCTATAAAAGGAGTCACTCCATCCTCTACCAACTGATCAAGGCTCTCCAGTGTCCACACCCTACCAGAGCCGATAGGCAACGGACCAAACTCATAAGAAAAAGGTCTTCCATCGACCTCAAGGTCGATAACCGACGAAGGATTACCGGTCGCCATACCATGTGCCATCAATAGTAGCGTGCTCACACCTTGCCTGACCGAGGAGGTGACAGTAGCAGCCCTGGCAAGATTTGGCGGAGTGCCAGGCCGACTTCTTACCTTAGCACTAGGCAAGCCACCTGCTGGAGCACCCAATGGGCTACCCGGCTGATCATCGGATAGACAGCTTGACGGAACATCAACAGGACCATCTTCCAACTCCGGAGAGCCAATCCTTGGTTTCTTTGCATAACATTCCAACAAGTCATCAACTTTAGTCACTCGACCTGACATCGACCTCAGCACCTTTATAGCATACTTGTCTCCATTACCTACAACACAAAGAACAACACGATCAGGTTCAAAGCAAGGAGATAATCCAAATGCCAAGCGGAAGCAAACGCAACTTACCCCCGTATAGTTGAATGACAGTCTGCCAAAGGCTAGTCCCCTTCAGACTCGTGGGATGCAAAAGTCGATCGCTTGCTCTTTCATCATCAGGCTTGTATCTGATATTTTTAACTAAAGTGACCGCCTCACTTGACACATTTCTCTTTTCAATGGTACCTACAATTACAAGGTGCAACATTAAAACCCATATACAACAAAGCACAAAGCAAGGGAGTAAGAACTCCTAGCACACAGGAAAAAAAATTCAAAGCTTACCAAAAGGTCTCCAAGACAGCGGGACTCTCCCACAGTCAATCGATCCAAACACATGCTCCCTACTCACTAGGAAATATTTCTCCTTCCAAGCAGCCTTGTCAGATGCATAACCTGTGTTAATCAAGCCATCACCATTCCTCGGATTAAACTGGATCCGACCCTTATCAGTTTGTGCCTCTCTAGTTGTGTAAGCGTGGCAAAAGACATCAACCGACATATCAACCACCGTCGTCTCACCCAATACTAGAATCCCAAGTAAAACCTCCAAGCATTCGGCATTAGCTGACTAGGTGCCACCTTGAGATAGCTAAGAACATTGATCACAAACTGAGGAAGTGGAAGTCTGAGTCCCACCTTGAAAGCAATGTCATAAAGAAAGACCATCCTTGGGACATCCAAATCCACTCTCTGAGCCTCAAGAGGAAGATAAGATATAGGTCTCTCAGGAAGCATGTAGATAACCCTCATCATTGACGTATCAGTCTCACTAAGACTTGACCGTGGGTTGTTTGGCAGGATGCCAGACGGTTCGCCCATAGGAAGTAGAGGACCACCTTGGACGCCTTGACCACCTGCTTCAGTCGACTGAGGGTGCATTACAAGCGTACTCGAACAAACTTCCATAGGATGCCTACGTTCAAATTCCAACAAAAAGAAAGCTTCATTCAAAACCCACAAGAAATTCCAAATTAACACAACTCCAAAATCACAGGCCAACGAACTAGGCATACTCCAATTAATCTAAATTTAGCTAAAATTAGCACCCCATTATGCTAAACAAACATCATGCATATATCAAAATTGGCCAAAATATACGCTAACATCAATATGTTTGCCAAACCAAGCAAGGTATCCAATATACTAGTTCTACAACAATCCATCAACATATTCATTGGCAACAAAGCATCAAACATGAGTATCACGAAACGCAAGACTAAAATGTCCATCATATATTCATTTGCAAGAATGTATTGTGCAACTTCACCAAATTTTATATCCAATCAACTTCATCGATCATCGATTCATACAAAAAGAAGTACACATATGTCTACTCAACACCCCTACACAACGAAGGGGTCTATACGATCTTCAAGAAAAGCAAGACAACTTACAATTTGACTAAGTAAGTCTACAATGTCCTATCCATGAAGCAAAATACCAATTCAAACCCCACCAGGTACGCTCCAGCATAGTAAGGAATGGAATTATGCAAATATATATATATATATATATATATATATATATATATATATATTCGACCATCATATCTCAAGACACAAGTCCAAGCATATGCACAAAATATTTGACAAAGTTTCCATTCAATTCCAAACGCTTCGGATAACGTGTATCAATGGTTCAAAACCCAGAAATTTACCAATGCCAAAACAAATTCAAAATGCAAGCAAGAACTACATTTATGCAATTTTGAGCTTGGAGATGAGAAAGCTACCATTTACAACTACGATTTCCATGTTCACAAAATGTGAGTGTCACCTAGGAAATCCTTCAGAAACTCCAAGTTACTACATCTTCTGACATAAGTGCTACGATGCTACCAAAAATTTCATTCTATCAAACACAACACAAATTACTTACTATAGCAGAAACAAGGCGATTAACTCCTCGGAGTAACAAATCCGAGTAGAACATGTGCTTACAAATTGCCAGTTTTCAGTAAAGAATAAATACCAGAAAACACAATTTCAGCTAAATCATAAGCATAAAGAGCGGAGTCTACAAATTTCTATTTCCACTGACAAGAAACTCACAAGGAAAGACATTTCCTCTAAATCAACTCGAAAGTAACAACATACATGAATTTGTGCTTTTGTCTCACTCATCAAGCCACTCAGAGATCAAAAAATCCAGAAGACGAGGAAGAAAACACCCAAATATGAATCCAAGTGATAGAATATGAGAGGAAAACAACTAACTCACCGGAAAATCCCCGAATTCCGGTCACCTTCACCACGTCGCCTCTCTTCACGTGCTCTCCTTCCCCTCAGATCTGTGTGCCGCTCAACCCCTCGAGCTACGCCGCCTCCTCTCTCCACTGGAAACAAGAGATGAGATGGAGAAGTTGAAATTTAGAATTTGAGAAACTTGGATTGGCGAGTAACGGTGGAAGAAAAGACGCTAAAAAGAGAAGGGTTTGAATATTTTGGAGTGAAAATGGCGTGAGGCAGCTTCTTTCTCTAAAATGGCGTGAAGGAGTGAGGTTAAGGAGGAGAAATGAAATTTCGTTGTTTGTTTTAGTTATTGAATGATGTTTCAAATTTTAGGGCAACTCCTAATTCACATTGGGTCCAATTTTAAATTAAAATTTTGACTTTGCTACAATACATCCAGCTACCACCAGGCTGCCATCCAATTGGATGGCATGCTACCAACCAGTCCATCCAGCTGCCAGTCGGCCATCTAGCTGATAGGCTGCCATCCGGTTGGGATAGCATGCTACCAAGCAGCCATCTAGCTGCCAGGCCACCATCTAACAAGATGGCATGCTATCAACCAGGCTGACAAGCTACCATGCCACCCGCTAGGCTGGCAAGCCACTATACCATCATCCAATATATGGCCAATGAGCTTCCATCCAAAATATGGCTGGTGAGCTACCATTCCACTATGCCATCATCCAATATAACTTGGGATGGCATGCTATCAACCAGGCTAGCAAGCTACCACACTATCATCCAATGTAACTTGGGATGGCATGATGTCAACTAGTCTAGCAAACTACCATGCTATCATCCAATATAACTTGGGATGGCATGCTATCAACCAGGCTGGAATGCTATCTTACCACCCTCCAATTTAACTTGGGATGGTACCACCTAAGCCCCAATTTCAAATTGCAATTTGAAGCTCAAAAGTGAAAGATATACAACCGGTTAGTTATACCAACTAACTGGCTTGACCATACCAGATAAAAAATCATCTGTTTATCTACTCGCTCTCCCCAAGCGGCGAGCTTGTAGTATATTATTCTTGTGAATTCACGGAATAACTGTTTCATTCAAAAAGATCAAAACATCCAAGGATGGGGCAAGTCATCTGACCGAATATGGCAAGCATGGCTATTCAGACATAGACTCCAACTCGAGACTCTCGACTTGTAGAGTGGGGGACAAACTGTATTGGCTAAAAATCGTATTTGATTAGCCCACCAAAGCTATGGCCCAATCCACGGTCCATTAAGGAGTCCATCTTGGCTTTATACACTAACTGGATTCCAAAGGTCAAGGACCTAACCCATTGAGCTAAGCCACTTATCCCACCATGTAGTCCATAGGCTACCTGACACGCTTGACCTCGTCCATCATCAAGCCGGTAGACAAGCTAGCTAGCTTACTCGCTTAATGGACTAACCAGCCAATGGGTTAGAAGGCTAGTCAATCAACCGCCTAGATAGGAAGTTAGCTCAACGGATAAGTGGTATGATTGATGACTCTCCCAACTGACCATGACGTGGTCCAACCCACTAAGAGACTCCAGCTACCTCACCCGAAATATAGGAGATGTTAGGAATATTTGTTTAGATTTTGATCAGCAACCTAATGATTTATCTTAGCTCAAAAAGGTGCTTAGTACTCTTGGTTCACTTTAACACTGTAAAAAAAGAGGAAAATCACTAAGTATGTTAGTCTAGCAAATCTTGTATAGGATGTTAGGTCTCTGAATGTAATGTTTTATTTATTTAAAGAAGAACAATAAGGAAGCATCCAAGCAAAGGAACTCATTTCCAGAAGACTGAACTTTGCTCAAGATTGCTGAAGACTAAGGAGAAAAGTCTCCTCAGATACCTGTGTCCAGAAACCTTGAGTCAACAAGTGTTTTGATTAAACAAGTTACTCAAAGGATATCTGAGAACACAAGTGTATTGAGTAAGTAACGTGTCAAGTCTCAGAAAGCTTCACGTATCCGTTGAGACAACAGGACAAATATAGTACAATGTATTTATTGCTCGGACAGAAATGTCTGCAAAAAAGCAGAAGTCTTTGAAGAAGAAGACAAAGAACTCTGCAGTACTATATACATATATCAATAGTTCGAATTTGAATTGAGCCTAACGGATACTATTCAAACGGCTGATGAGACAGTAATTTGGAATCTCATTTGGTCCTTTTTAGCTGTCTTCGTGAGTCAAGTAAATAGTTTTCTAGCATTTTTTGTGCATTTTTATGCTTTGGTGTTTTGGTGTTGTTTTGCAGGAATCGATAATTTTGAGTTGAAGATGAGAAGTTGAGATTAACAAGGTTTGCCGTGGTGAGATTTTACGAAGGGCAACAATCTTTCGGCTAAGGAGGCTACTGGCGTGAAGGAATTTGTACGCCAGATGAGATTTTATGGCCCGGCATTGGAAATCTTGAAGAGGCTTCATGGCCAAGCAATTTGCTCACCGTGGCGAGATTTTACGAGAGTCCCAATAAATCCATCGGGAGGAGCTCGCCGCGGCGAAGGAATTGGTCCGCCACGGCGAGATTTTGCGAATTAAGCCCCTGTTTTGGAGATTTTGCTCGCCGCGGCGAAGCATTTTGCTCGCCGCGGCGAGATTATGCGAGGGATATATATATTTCGATAAAGAAGGCTCGCCGCGGCGAGAGACGCAGAACTGATTTTCTATTTTTCCTTATTAGCTTAGAATGAGGATTTTCTCTCATACTTTCTTTTAACCTAGTTCTTAAAAAAAAAAAAAGCTCCATATTGATACTTTGACATTGAGACATAATTGGAGCTTGATTTTCATCGTTGTTGAAGAATTGATATCGAATTCCTGGTAATATTTGATAAATCTCTATCGTTTATCTCTTCGATTCGTGTTGCTATTGTTATTCGATTTGTATGAGCTTGCGTGCAATTATCAATATGTCTATGTTTATCATATCCAATACCATGAATTCTTTGATCTTTGCTTCTACTATGAGTACCTAAATCACTCCGAACACAATAGTTATGTGACGGTTTTGCGTATTCGATTCTAGGGTTAGAATTCATTCATATAGGTTCGTATAGATCAAAATCTTCGTAAAAACTATCAATCCAATTCACTAGTTCAAAATTTTCTAAATCGTTTTCGCTTAAGGATCGCGGATTGACGACCCACGATTACTCTAGTTCAATATACTCAAATGACGATTGGTTGAGGTTGGATTGATCAATTTATGTACACCGACCGTGTGACAAATATGAACAGGCTGCTTCCAGCTTATCATCAGTTAATGTAGCTAGGTAAGTAGCATGCACACAATCATCAATAATATCATCAAACTCGGCATTTACTTCAGAAATCAGATTACATTCTTCCACTGATTAGGTGTCATAATTACCTGCCGGTCGTGTTGCATCCTTGCTGATCTTGTTGCCACCAATTACCATGGCAATCTTCCCTTCCGCTACATCGACCTGCAGCTTCACTGTTTTCATAAAGGGTCTTCCCAAAAGGATCACATGGTCCTGACTACTAGTGCCAGCTCCACTAGGGGGTAGTACCACGAAATCTACTGGAATCAGGAAGGTGTCTACTCTGACCAGTGCATCACGAATCACTCCCAGGGGGCGCCTGATGCTCCTGTATGCTAGTTGCAAGGTCATGTTTATTGGTGCCAGTTCCCCCAAACCCATCTCCTGGTAAAGAGCATGGGTGATAAGATTGATGCTGGCTCCCAGATCGAGCATTCCTTTTGCTATCTTCCCATTTTCCATCTGTATATCTATCACAAAGCTCTCCAGATCTTGTTGTTTCACTGGTAAGCCAACCACTGAATTGGCAGTTTCTGGTAGAACTAGCTTTTCGTTGGCCAAATACTTCCTCTTGATTGCATTGAGATCCTTGAAGATCTTAGAGTAGGAAGGGACATTATCAATGAGGTTAAGGAGTGGGATGTTCACGTTCACCTTTGAGAGCATGGCCAGAATAGCCTTGAATTTGTTGTCATCTTTGGGTTTCTTGATTTTACCTGGATATGGCAGTTCTTTGCTAATTGGGGGTCCAGGTGGACGGTAAGGGTTATCAGATTTGTGAAGCACATCCGTGCATGTCACCGGCGGGTTGGCTTTTTCTGTCGAAGGTTGGTCTCCCCCAGTGAGGTCAACTACTGGGGCATCTGGGCTTGTGTCTGTTGTTCTAGTTCTGGCCTTTTGATCACCTTTCCACATCGGAGTACTATGGTTGCCTGAACCTCCTCCTCCTCGGTTTCCTCATCCCTGAACTCAGTACTTGCCAAAAACCTGACCAGTTGGTCAGTAAAATCCTCTATCCTACTTACCATCCCCTCTATCTGTCTGCTAGTCCTTTCTTGCCCTTCCATCACAAGACTCATGTATTTTTCAACATGGGCAATCAAAGCTAGCAGAGTACTGTCGCTGAATGCACTAGCTCCCCGTTGCACCTCTAGACTATTCACTGTCTCCACAATGACTGGTCCAGATAGCCCCACGCTGGGTGCGTAGTAACCAGGAAAGCACTCCATACATGGATCAGAATAATAAGAACTCAACTGTTGTTTAGTTTTTGTTAGTCCAGGTAAAATGAAATCATGCATCAAGTAACCAACAGCTTACAGTGCTACGGTAGGAATTGATTCCCCGGCAGCGGCGCCAAATTTGATGTGCTCAAATTACTACTTAGAAAATAAGTAGAAAGCAGTTGTTGTAGACAGACAATGCTAACCACAGAGTCGTTCGCTAACGAATCAATTAAGCTACCACAATAATTTGAAAGCAAATAGTTACTTGTGAAAACAATTTGGTTTGTTTGATTTTGATCACTTCTAGTAACTAGAAAACAGAAAAGCAATCAAACGGTTTTAAACAATGAGAGAAGAGAACACATCAGTTATGACCGAGTAATGCTAATTCGCTCTAGGGAAGTAGTTCTGACGAGGATATGCTTTGTGAGGAGAGTAGTGAGATACTCTGCACGCTTGACTCGGCTGAAGTTGACACTGGGGAAATCGATCCCCCTAAACCCGACCTTAAGGAGCTTTCGTCCCATCTTAAATATGCTTTCCTAGGAGAAAATAAAACTAAACCTGTGATAATCTCTACGAAATTGCAAAAGGAAGAAGAGAATAGGCTAGTAGAGCTTTTGAGAGAGAACTCCGAAGCCATAGGATGGGGGATTGGCGACATCAACGGCATTAGTGCAACTAGGTGCACCCATAGTATTAGTCTTGAAGATGATGCCAAACCTGTGAGGCAACCCCAGCGTAGGCTTAATCTTGTCATGCAAGACTTAGTTAAAACCAAGGTACTTAAGCTGTTAGAACTTGATACGATCTACCCTATAGCCGACAGTAGATGGGTAAGCCATGTGCATGTTGTCCCGAAAAAAGTCTAGAGTAACTGTTGAGACCAATGAGAAAGGTGTAGAGGTTCCTGTTAGAAAAACCACGGGGTGGCGTGTTTGCATAGATTACAGGAGATTGAATGCTACCACTAAGAAGGGCCACTTTACCCTACCTTTTATTGATGAGATGCTAAACCGCCTTGCGGGGCATGAGTTCTATTGATTTTTGGATGGTCTTTCAGGTTTCTATCAGATTCCCATAGCACAGGAGGACCAAGAGAAGACCACCTTCACTTGCCCATATGGCACCTTCGCCTATCGCAGGATGCCTTTTGGCTTATGCAATGCTCCGGCAACTTTCCAAAGGTGCATGCTATCTATCTTCTCTGGCATAGTGCAGGATTTCATTGAGGTATTTATGGATGACTTCTCTCTTTTTGGTGACTCCTTCACCGACTGCCTTGGCAAGCTTGATAAAGTCTTGAAACGTTGCATATACTGTAATTTGACCCTTAGTTGGGAAAAAAAGTCACTTTATGGTGCGAGAAGGTATTGTTCTAGGGCATGTGGTTTCAAAGTGGGGGATTGAGGTAGATAGAGCTAAACTTGATGTTATAGTGAAACTTCCCCCACCCACTTCTGTGAGAGAGCTACAATCTTTTCTAGGACATGTTGGATTCCATAGGAGGTTCATCCAAGATTTTTCAAGGATTGCTAAGTTCCTTAGTAACTTGCTTGTGAAAGATGTTCCTTTTGTTTTCGATGATAAGTACATGCAAGCCTTTAATACCCTGAAAGAAAAGCTTGTTTTCTGCCCCAATTGTCATGGCACCTGATTGGTCTTTACCTTTCGAGATTATGTGTGATGCTTCTGACTATGCTATAGGTGTTGTTCTAGGACAAAGGGTCGATAGGCATTTTCATGCGATTTACTATGCCAGCAAAACTCTAAATGGTGCACAGGTTAATTACACTACCACTAAGAAAGAATTCCTAGCTGTCATATTCGCCCTAGATAAATTCAGGTCGTATTTGATGGGATTCAAGGTAATAGTGCATACTGACCTTGCAGCAATCCGCCACCTTATGGCCAAAAGCGATTCTAAGCCTCGCCTTATTTGCTGGGTCTTGATGCTGTAAGAGTTTGACTGTGAAATAGTTGAAAAGTGTGGCAAAGATAACTTATTGGCAGATCACCTTTCCAGGATTAATCCTGGTGCCATAGCCCCATCCCCCCCCCCCCCCCATTAAGTCCACAGGTTTGTTTGCCGCTAACATGACTTCGCTGGAAAAGGAGAACTTTGCTATTCGCTGCAGGACCTACTTTTGGGATGATCCATACTTGTTCAAGCTGGGCAATGATGGTGTGATGCGGTGATGTGTTCCGGAAGATGAAGTCGGAAGCATACTTGCATTCTGCCACTCTATGCAATGCGGTGGGCACTATAGCGGGAAGAAGACGGCCTTGAAAGTTCTTCAATCAGGTTTTTTATGGCCCTCTCTTTTTAAAGATGCTCATAAATTACATATTAGTGATGCCCAATGAAGTGGCAATATAAGCAAGCGGAATGAGATGCCCCTCACCAGTAATCTTGTTGTTGAACCTTTTGATGTGTGGGCCATCGACTTTATGGGACCCTTCCCCAAGAGTAATGGCTTTCAATATATCCTGGATGTTGTTGATTATGTAACTAAGTGGGTGGAAGCAATTCCAACCAAGACTAATGACTCCAAAGTTGTTGTCTCTTTTCTTGCCAAGAATATTCTTTGCAGGTTTGGTACCCCCAAGGTAGTAATTAGTTATGGTGGCTCCCACTTCATCAACCGCTCCTTTGCGAATCTGTTAGCCAAATACGGAGTGCATCATCAGGTTGCTACAGCATATCATCCTCAGACTTCTGGCCAGGTAGAGGTCAGTAACTGGCAGATTAAGACCATACTTGAGAGGGTGGTGAAGCCTAACCGAAAAGACTGGTCGTACAAGCTGACTGACGCTTTGTGGGCATATCGCACTAGCTATAAAACTGTTATAGGCACCACACCCTACAGGCTAGTCTATGGTAAAGCTTGCCATCTACCTGTAGAGCTTGAGCACAGAACATAGTGGGCAATTAAGACCCTAAACCTTGATTTGGATGCAGCCGGAAAAGAGCGTTTACTGTAGCTCTCGGAACTGGAAGAACTCCGGAACACTACTTTCGAGAATGCTAACATCTATAAGGCCAAGACTAAGGAGTATCATGATAAGGAAATTATTCGTAAGGATTTGACCCCAGGTATGAAAGTTTTACTCTTTAATTCTCGCCTTAAACTGTCTCCAGGTAAGCTGCGCTCTCGATGGGATGGACCGTACGAAATCGTTCAAGTGGCGCCACATGGTGCTGTCGAACTCTTGAACCCAATCAATGGATCCACCTTCAAGGTCAATGGACAACGGGTCAAGCCATATCTGGAAGGATTTACAGAGCAACCGGGTGAAGAGGTTGTTCTTGGCGAGTCTAGTACATGACTATAAAGGTACACCTGCAGGCAAGTCACTATCGCTCCCATTCTCTTTCCTTTTTCACTCTACGCTTAAGGACATGCTTGAGTTTAGGTTTGGGGAGGGGGAATGTGCTCTCTAGTGTCTTATCTGCATTTTTCTCTATTACCCGAGTCCCTAGAGTCTTTCGTCCTTTACTTTCTATATGTTTTTGACATTTTTCTCTTTCTTCTTTTACTTTTACCCTCTAGAGTCTATCGTGAGTCGTTCTTCCAAGTTATGAAAGCTTCTATTGTGATTGTTAAATTTGCTTGCTACTTATGTTTTGCATGATACTTAACTGAGATGGTATAGTGGATTTAAAAGTCCATAATTTTGTTTCTCCTGTAAATAGCAGGTTTGTTTAACTTTTTAGTCCAAAAATCTTGTGAGAAACTTTAAGCCGATGAAAAAATATCGTACCGGCGTTGGTGTGATCCTTTCTGGAAGTGCAAACCCTCTTGTTTGCGCCTTTTCATTCTCATGTGTACTCAGTTAAGTTAAGTATGATGAATGACATGCTCTTCATGTCTCATTTTATCAAAAGCCAGTACATTGTGAAGAACCGGTTTGGGGAGAAGAAATCTGTTGTGTTGACATGTTTATTATTCATTTTTCGTAATATGTATTACTTCCCCTGATTAGTTGATTCATCTCGGAGTGTATCTGTGGTGCTTGTCACCACCATAGTCGTGCTAGGCGTGTTTCAGATACTACTTATATACCGACGTGGTCCTAAAAAGCCATATGTCCGTGAGGGTTGATGGCACGTATACCAAACTGACACGCACAAAAGTGCGGACTTCGGTAAAACAGACACTACCAAAAAAGTGAGACTAAAAGAGTCCATAGTGGCCAAATTGAGTAGCATCTAATTTATTGTATGCAAATATGTGGTGATATGGAAGTTTGGTTGTATGGTCCGACAAGTTGCTGTGCGCAAGGAAAAGCCCCTTCTGACTTAATTGATTGAGTACATTGCATGAGGTATTTGAGGCACCTTTGTGACGAAAGTCACCTTCCTTTTCTCTTATTGTTCCTTGAGTGATTAACCTAATGGACACTTCCAGAGTGTGAGAGAGAGGTGTAGGGTTTCCTTGTGAGGGATTGGAGAGTTAGACTTAAGTGCTATTTACTTGAGAAACTCTCTTACAGGATTTTTTGTACACTATTTCTGTCAAGGTTGGTTGAGTGCAAACCTTTTGCATCTTTTGAACTTGACGCTTACAATGGTAGAGTTCGATCACTTGGAAGTCTAACTCGTTTATGTGTTATTGTGTGTCGTTGTCTAGAGTCTAGTTGTTTTTATTTTGTTGTGTGTTTGCTCGAGGACGAGGAAAGGTTCGGTTTGGGGAGTTTGATGAGACGATAATTTGGAGTCTCATTTGGTCCTTTTTAGCGGTCTTTGTGAGTCAAGTAAATAGTTTTCTAGCATTTTTTGTGCATTTTTATGCTTTGGTGTTTTGGTGTTGTTTTGCAGGAATCGATAATTTTGAGCTAAAGATGAGAAGTTGAGATTAACAAGGTTCGCCGCGACGGAGCATTTTGCTCGCCACGGCGAGATTTTACAAAGGGCAACAATATTTCGGCTAAGGAGGCTCACCGCGGCGAAGGAATTTGTCCCCCGTGGCGAGATTTTGCAAAACTGGCATTGGAAGTGCTGAAGAGGCTCGCCGCGGCGAGATTTTATGAGAGCCCCAATAAATCCATTGGGAGGAGCTCGCCGCAGCGAAGGAATTGGTCCGCCGCGGTGAGATTTTGCGAATGAAGCCCCTTTTTTGGAGATTGAAGCTCGCCGCGGCGAGATTATGCGAGCTATATGTATATTTCGATAAAGAAGGCTCGCCGTGGCGAGCTATTTCTTCTGCCACGGCGAGAGACGCAGAACTGATTTTCTATTTTTCCTTATTAGCTTAGAATGAGGATTTTCTCTCATACTTTCTTTTAACCTAGTTCTTAGAAAAAAGATCCATATTGATACTTTGACATTGAGACATAATTGGAGCTTGGTTTTCATCGTTGTTGAAGAATTGATATCGAATTCCTGGTAATATTTGATAAATCTCTATCGTTTATCTCTTCGATTCGTGTTGCTATTGTTATTCGACTTGTATGAGCTTGCGTGCAATTATCAATATGTCTATGTTTATCATATCCAATACCTTGAATTCTTTGATCTTTGCTTCTACTATGAGTAGCTAAATCACTCCGAACACAGTAGTTATGTGACAGTTTTGCGTATTCAATTCTAGGGTTAGGATTCGTTCATATAGGTTCGTCTAGTTCAAAATCTTCGTAAAAACTATCAATCCAATTCACTAGTTCAAGATTTTCTAAATCATTTTCGGTTAAGGATCGCGGATTGACGACCCACGATTACTCTAGTTCAATATACTCAAATGACGATTGGTTGAGGTTGGATTGATCGATTTATGTACACCGACCGTGTGACAAATATGAACGACTTCCCTAGAGCGAATTAGTATTACTCGATCATAACTGCTGTGTTCTCTTCTCTCATTGTTTAAAACTGTTTGATTGCTTTTCTGTTTTCTAGTTACTAGAAGTGATCAAAATCAAACAAACAAAATTGTTTTCACATGTAACTATTTGCTTTCAAATCGTTGTGGTAGCTTAATTCATTCCATAGTGAACAACTCTATGGTTAGCATTGTCTGTCTACAACAACTGCTTTCTACTTGTTTTCTAAGTAGTAATTTGAGCACATCAACGGCTTCAAATTCAACTACAAATATCACCACTTAGAATGCTTGAAAACACACCAAGAACTTACTTACAACTTGAACTCACATTGAAACTACAACTTACTGAATTTCTTCAAGTGATCTCTCAAGCATACAAGCTTTCTTACTATTTACCTTCTAGCTTTCTGTTGCGACTAAAGCTCTAGAACTCTAAGTAGTATACAAGTTCTAAGTGTCCTGATCCTTAACAAGCATTGCTATTTGTAAAGGAGTTGAATCAAAAGATCAAGTATCTGAGATTCATTCTCTAGAACATTTAACAAAGACTTGGGTCAGTAAAGAACAAGTTACCATACATTGTGAAGTGTATTAAGTAATCTTGATTCTATAGAGCTTTCTGAATTAACTGTGTAAGTTATAAAGAAGCTCACCTGACAAACTACCTTAACCACACACCAACTGGCGTGGAGTACAGGAAGTACTTAGTTTGGAAAACTAAGGAACAACTCCAAGGTTACTAAGCACAGGAAGTACTTAGTTTTGGAAACTAAGGAATAGCTTAAAAAGTTTTCTAAGTAGAGGAAGTACTTGGCTCAGATAGCTGGGGAACAACTCAGGGGGAAACATTTGGTTGGGAACCAAGTGTTGCAGGAATCGAGGGATAGGATATTTGTAAGGGTACCTCATTTATCTATCTTAGTGGATTCTAGGTCTGAGAAAGGCCGAAGTGGATTAGTTGATGGATTACGCCACCTTCAGATACCACTATAATTTGTTGTGTTATTTACTTACTGCATTTACCTTGATTTATTCATCTTGTTAAGTATTTACACACTTTTACTCTGCTGAGTACGTGCACTAATCACAGAAAGTCTTCCGCTCTCTGAAATTAAGTATCAGATATCTTCATAGATATATGAGAAACTGCGTTTATCGATAAAAGGTTTAAAAGACTATTCACCCCCCCCCCCCCCAATCTTTTACTTTGCCGTTATACAAGTGGTATCAGAGCGCGAGGTTCCAAGCCTTCTGGGCTGAACCTAGATCCCAGATAAGTGCCCACTAACTATTTAACACCTACACTTGATTTGTTCGTTTAGTGTGTTTGCTGCAGAATGTCTCTGAGTGATGCTCCTGTCCTCAAGCCAGAAAACTACGAAAAATGGAAGAACAACATGTTGTTGCATCTGGAAGCCATAAGTGACGAAATGATACATGTTATCAAGAATGGCCCTATAGTCATTCGACAGATCAAACAAGTCATAGGAGTTTCAGATGGAAGAGACAAAGCACCAGCCGACAAGGGTGATGAAAGCAGTGGCTCCTCCACACCAGAAACTGGGAGAGTCACCGGTTGAATAGAATATGCAGCTAAGCCCAGAGAGCTCTGGACATCTGAAGATGCCAAGAGACATAGGCTGGATGGACAAGCTCGTAACATCATCATACGTTCTACTCCAGAGCACATACAGTGTAAACTGTGGGTGCAAAAACAGCTAAAGTTGCCTGGCAATTGATTGAAGAAATCTGTGCCGCCACTGAGAAAACTAAAGAAAACAAGTTCGAAGTTTTGAAGCTCAAACTTCAAACAAGGTCCTACAGAGACACTTGAAGAACATGACTTTAGGTTCACAACACTAATGAGTGAAATAGCTGCACTTGGAGAAAGTGATAGATACACAAATTCTGAAAAGGTTAAGACTACTATGAGAAGTCTAAACCAAAACTGGGAACATACTCAGTATTTCTACTTCAACCAAGGAATGCCTAACATCACTCCAGTGGAACTCTTCTAACACTTGGCAACTGTCAACTATGAGACAACTCATAGAGGACATACAGCTACTGAAAAGTCGCATAATGTTGCTCTCTTAACTCAAGGTACTTCTGAAAAGAAGGAAACCAAGGAAGTGACTGAAGAAAATACTCTTGCTGTAAAACACATGAAAAGATTTGTTAGTCAAGAGATTGAAAGGAGAAAATCCAAAGAGAAGCTGAAAAAGCATCTAGGATCAAACTACCATCAGTAAAAAATATACAAAACAGCTCTCTGAACAAGCCTGCTCAGAAATCTGTAAGTACTGATGTTGCAAAAATGGGAAATGATATATGCTTCTACTGTCAGAAACCTGGACACTTCAAAAGAGATTGTCCTATGTTCAACAAACTAAAGACAGGTGACCGGAAGGAGAGAAGAAACTTCAAGAGAAGTCAGAGAGCTTTGCTCACTGAAGAATGGAAAAAGATTCAAATTCAATTGGATGCTCTTAACATTAAGTCAGAATCTGAAGGTGAAGATTCAGATGGCTCCAAGCTACCTTCACCTGAGTTATGTGGCATTACTCACGATTTGGTTGACTTTGGTCAAAAGACTAAATAAATGTGTGGAGTTGCTGAGGAGGTCTTTCCAGATTTTTCCAACATCGAACCATGACTAATGGCTGATGAGGTAACTAACATTTCTCAGTTCTTAAATTATGAAAGTGATGAGGAAAGTATAAAAGATCTAGAACATCTCAAAAAGTAGCATGATCTTTATGAAAGAGAATTCTTAGTAGTTCAATCAAGAACTAAGTTTCTGGAAGAAGAAAAGAAATCTCTTGAAAAGGAGATTTCAGAGCTAACCAAGATATCTGAAACAAAAGATGCCGAAAATGCATTTCTCAAGGCACAGATATTTGAGACAAAGAAGTCACACAGAGCGGCAATGGATACACTTCAAAAGAAGTATGAATGTCTTCTTTCTGAAAATGAGGAACTGAAGAAGAAAGAACTATCTTTTCAATCATATGCCAAAGCTAGTGACACTCTCACTGAAGTTCACTCTTATTTAAGAGATCCTTCAGAAAAAGGAGGACTTGGGTTGAACACACAAGCAAGTAGTTCCTACACTTTGAACAAAAGTGATGAGAGAATGACATTTGTAAGTATTCAGCAAGATGGTTCCCAAACAGCCTATAGCGTTGGTCAGAAAGCTAAGGCTGTTGACAAAGGAAAGGCAGTTGCAACCAAACCTTTGTGGGAAAAACAAGTCCAAAAGAAAACTGTTGGGAACGTTTCTGTAAAGAAACATAACACTGAAAAGTGTAATCACCCACAGTGCTATGTCTCTCAGAAAGGAAAAATTGCGGGAGCATGTAAATTTTCCAACATCATGTTTTCTGGAAAGAAAGACGTTCCAGAGACTAGCAAAGCTGCTGAGAAGAGATCCCAGATAGCTAAAAGTGCTCGAAATGGCATTGTCTATAAAGCCATCGGGAAACAACTTGCTCGTGAGTATAAACAAGAGCAAGAACGATGGATAAAAGCTAGGATTGCTCAAAGCAATCATCAGAAGTGGAAGAAAGAACAAGCCACAAGCAATCTGAATGCCAGGGCTAGAAGAAATCTGGCAAGGAAAGCTAAGTTCATTTGAAAGAATTTGACAGGTATCTGAAAGCACCACGAGGAGCACCAAGGAACACACCAAAAAGGAAAATAATTCTTAATAATGATAATACTACTTATTTACATAGAATTCCTCCTTATGTTCCTAAGAAATACATACAAGAATGGATTCCTACTGGAAGATTGTTTAGTCCAGATGGTTCCATCATTGAAATGAGAACCTAAACTCCTATTTCCTGTTTTGTGCAAAAAACTCCAAGGAAGAATCCAACATGGTATTTTGATAGTGGATGTGGGAAGCACATGACAGGAGAAAAAAGCAAATCTGGTCAACTACAAAGTTTGCAATACTGGACCAGATATCAGATTTGCTGGAGGAGAAATAAATCCAACTGTAGGATTTGGAGATGTGAAATTGGGAGCCCTTACAATCTCTGGTGTACTTCATGTAAAGGGATTGAAATATAATCTCCTAAGCATGAGTCAATTTGCTGACAAGGGGTTCTCAATAAAGATCAAATCAAAATTCTGCAAACTAATTGGCAATGAGTCAAAGCAGACAGTCTTGGTTGCTAGGCGTAAAGGAAGTCTCTATGTTTTTGACTGGGCATCTGCCACAACTGAAGAATGTCTCATGGTGAGTCAATCTGGCCACACTGAAGAAAATTGGCTATGGCATAAAAGAATGAGTCACTTGAACTTCAAATCTCTGAACAAGCTAGCCAAGAAAGAGTTGGTGGTTAGATTACCCAAAATGGCATATAGAAAAGATGGTGTATGCTCAGCTTGCCAAAAGGGGAAACAATCCAAAACATCTTTCAAGTCTAAAACTAGACACTCCAGTGAAAGGCCACTGCAAATGTTACATATGGAACTTTTTGAATCCACTGTAACTAGCTATGCAGGAAAGAAGTATGGTCTGGTTGTTGTAGATGATTACTCAAGATTCACTTGGGTTGTATTTCTCAAACAAAAATCTGATGCAAGAGTTGAAATACCCA
This sequence comes from Plantago major, assembly GCA_026545765.1. NCBI lineage: Eukaryota > Viridiplantae > Streptophyta > Magnoliopsida > Lamiales > Plantaginaceae > Plantago > Plantago major. The sequence continues at coordinate 74,258,212 of CM048839.1, forward strand.
ACTTGCTGAATAAGCTTGAAGTCATGAAAAATGATAAGGTATCTGTAATCAGAATATACCATGGTACTGATTTTGTGAACCAGTACATAAAAGAGTTTTGTACCTGCAAAGGTATACAACATCAACTATCTTCAGTAAGGACACGACAACAAAATGGTGTTGCTGAAAGGAAGAATAGGACCCTAAAAGAAGCAGTAAGAACAATGCTTCCTGACACTGAAATAAGTAAAATCTATTGGGTTGAAGCTGTTAACACAGCCTGCTACACTCAAAATAGATGTTTGATCAACAAACACCATGACAAAACTCCTTATGGACTTTTGATTGGTAGACCCCATAGTATCAAACATCTAGGGGTGTTTGGTTGCAGATGTTTTGTTCTTAATAATGGAAAAGAATACTTGAAACCATTTCAAACAAAAGCAGATGAAGGAGTATTTCTTGGTTATTCTCTGAATAGCAAAGCCTACAGAATCTACAACAAAAGAACGCAAAAGATTGAAGAATTTGTTAATGTAGTTTTCTATGAAGGGAACAAGAAAGTACCCTAGAATGAAGAACTCTCAGATCGGTTCAAAGAACTAATGATTAAAGATTCTGAAGAAGAATCCTCAAAAGGAAATAATTCTATCATTCACTTAGAGGATGACTCTGACAATGAAAAGCAACCATTGCTTAGTAACAACAAGATGACTCTAAGACATGATGAAGTTCCTATGAGAATTCCAGACTAGGAACAAGTTACTGAGAACCTTCATCATGAAGAGGTTTCTGAGAATGAGATTGCTGAAAATTCAATCCCAGATATCTCTAACATTGAAAAAGTGTCGGATATCTATGGCATTTTCCGTGTGCCAGTTATCTCAAATACTGAACAAGTATCTTGTCAGGATCATAATGATTCACATTCAGATCAAAATGATATTGATCCTACTAGTTCAAAACCCATTATAAAATGGATAAGAGATCATCCTGCTAAGGATGTGATTGGTCCTTTAGACCAAGGGGTTAGAACTAGGAGAGCAATTTCTGGAAATGCAGAATCTATCTATAGATGTTTCATCTCAAACATTGAACCAAAAACTGTAGAAGAAGCATTGAAGGATCAAGACTGACTGGATCTCTGCAATGCAAGAAGAGTTGGATCAATTTGAGAGAAACAAAGTCTGGAAACTGGTTCCATTTGTTGATGGAATATATGTAATTGGAACCAAGTGGGTTTTCAGGAACAAAATGAATAAGTCTGGTGAAATAACCAGAAACAAAGCAAGGTTGGTTGCCAAAGGATTCACCCAGACTGAAGGACTAGATTTTGATGAGTCATATGCTCCAGTTGCAAGATTGGATGCAATTGGACTATTTCTAGCCTTTGCAGCTCATAATGAGTTTAAAGTTTATCAAATGGACGTCAAGAGTGCATTCCTAAACGGTGAACTTGCTGAGGAAGTCTATGTTGGACAACCACCAGGCTTTGAAGTTTCCACAGAAAGTAGAATGGTTTATAAGCTTCAGAAAGCTCTGTATGGACTAAAACAGGCTCCAAGAGCATGGTATGATACTTTAGCCAAATACTTGCTGGAAAGTGGCTTCAAGAAAGGAGATGTTGATAAAACACTCTTTACTTTGAACAATGGAGGAAAATTACTTTTAGTTCAAGTATATGTTGATGACATTATATTTGGATCTAAAGATAAGCAACTCTGTGAACACTTTGCTAAGCTCATGAAAAGTAAATTTGAGATGAGCATGATGGGTGAATTGAACTATTTCCTAGGGTTACAAGTCAAGCAACTTAATGATGGAATATTCATCAGTCAAACAAAGTATGCAAAAGATATGTTGAACAAGTTCAATCTAAAGCCTTCTGAAAATAATGCTAAGATACCTATGAGCATTGGAACCAAAATGACCTATACTGAATCTGACAAGAGTGTTGAAGAACACAAGTATAGGAAATTGATTGGGTCTCTACTATACCTCACTGCAAGTAGACCTGATATTCAATATGCAGTTGGAGTGTGTGCTAGATTTCAGACAAATCCAATGCAATCACACTACAACATTTCTATGAAAATATTAAGGTATGTAAAGGGTGTAGAAGTTGGGTTGTGGTATCCAAAAGAAAGTGGATTGAATTTAGTTAGCTATTTTGATGCTGACTATGCTGGATCATTGCTTGATAGAAAAAGCACCTCAGGAACTTGTCAATTTCTTAGTGCCAGATTAATATCATGGTTCAGCAAGAAACAAAACTCAATTGCCACATCCACCACAGAGGCTGAATATATTGCTGTTAGGTGTTGTGCTACACAGATATTGTGGATACAACAACAACTCAGAGACTATGAGATCAATAAATAGGAAACTCCTATTTTCTGTGACAACACAAGTGCTATTGCCATAACTCAGAATCCTAAGTTTCATGCAAGAACCAAGCACATTGATGTTATACACCACTTCATTAGAGATCATGTTGAAAAAAGCAATATAGAGATACTCAAGATTGGTACTGAAGACCAACTTGCAGATATCTTTATAAAGCCTTTGCAAGAAAGCAGGTTCCTAACCTTGAGACATAGTCTTAGGTTAATGGAGCTACCAGAGGAACTGAAAGCTCTAATCTCTGAAATGGGAACTCAGAAGGGAGAAATATATCTGGAACAGGTATCCAGATATCTAAGGCAAAAGGTAAAAACTACTACCAAAAAGATTTCTGAGACGGGTACTCAGATATCTGTGAAATCACAAAGTGAGGGGGAACACAAAAAGAGAAATGTGGTACAACTATATTCAGTCAACCACATCTCTGATGTTGTGTATCTTTCCATTTATATGTTAAGATACATAGAGTCTATGAACTTAATAGATAAGTCCAAAACACTGTCCCTTAGTCACAGAAAAGAGATGTGATTCAGAAAGCTATTCGCGAAATTTCATTAATTGGGCACAATTACAACTATTGATTGTAGTCATTGCTGAAGAAAAAATCGTAACCCTTGATGAAATGGGCATTTGATCTTAACGGACGAGATTAATTCTCAGCAAATAGTGGACTGTAAAATCACAGACGTGACCTACTAGCATTTAATGCAAAGCGATTTTTACCCACGCCTACCTGCATTTGCACAGATACATATGTACAAAATCAATTTGTATGTATATGTCTGTAGAGAGTACAATGTTATATATATATATATATATATATATATATATAGGATTTTGGCAAAAGAATTCACTTTCGCCTAATCCAACATTTTATCTTGCACAAAAACATAAATTTCTTTCTAAGTTTTTCTGCAAATCTCTCTGCAAATATGCTGCATCTCTCTTAGTTTTTCTGAAAAGAACAACTAATCTCCCCTGATAATCTCTTCTCTTGTTTTCAAAAACATTCTATTTAAAGATATGGCTCCAAAACGTGTTGCTACTAAGGATACTAGTGCTACTACTTCTATTGCTGCTGAAAAGCAAGCACCAGTGCCAGTGATAGCAAACAATTATCTCTTAGGCGATTTTAATTCTGAGAATTGGACTTCAAACCACAGAATGATTTGGGGTGGTGATTGAGCAACACCTTTTTGTTGTAATCGTAGAACTAGCAGATAGGAAGACTATCCTTGGTATGCTTGAAAAGGCACAAATCATGGGTTTTGATGCTCTTCACTAGATGTACTTGAGTTTTACAATAACTCTCGTGTTATCACCAGCAGTACTAATGGCATTGGAGAAATGGCCATTAAAACCAAAGTTCAAGGAAAAGAAATTTTCCTTAACTGCCAAAGATTCTGTGATATCTTTGGTCTCCGAAATCAAGGAATTGATTTCGAGATTAACCCTAAGGATGAAACTCTCCTTGAAGGTGTTAAGACCCTGTACAGTGATGTTTGCAACATGGACAAGCCAAATACTCCTCCTGAGTTCAAACTTGCTGATATAAGGACCAGACATCTATACATTCATTGGGATGTCTTGGCTTGCCTCCTTCACAGATGCGTTGATGGTCTACAAGGTGGAGCTAACCAAATAAGCTTGGAATGGTGGATGATGATGTTCCTGATGAAGGAAGAACTAACTAGGTCGGAAAACCTTTTTAACTGGGGAAAGTACGCCTATATGAAGTTTGTGAAGAAGCTACAAAGCTTTGAGCCAAAGATTGTCAAAGGCTTTGCTGAGCCAAAAGCCACAGTGAGCTTTGGACTAAAGATATGCTTCTTGCTGGAAAAGCTTGGCATTGAGCTCAGAGAGAAGGCTGACATAGCCAACAGTAATCTGCTCTACAAATATGAGTATACAAACATGATGAAAAAGGTTACTGCATCTCAGAAAGGTTCTAAGAAACGAAAGACTGATGAAGTATCTGAGGGATCTGTTGCGACCAAAAAGTTCAGATTTTCACGAAAGAAGACTACTGGCAAATCAGAAGGCATACCCTGTGAATGTCGACTCTCAGATATCTACCGCCACTGCTGATGAACTCATCAATGAAGATGAACTCATCAATTCTGCAAAAGATACAACTGCGGATGAACTCATCAATGCTACCAAGGAAAGCCTTGCTGATGAACTCATTGGTAAAAATGAGAGTAGTGGCAGGTATCAAGCCCTATCTGCAGAAACCGCAGGGATTATGGACCAATCAGTTCCTAATGCTGATGAGAATTCTGATGATGATGATGATGATGATGATGATTTGGTCATCTCTCAAGTCCTACAAAAATAAAAAAAAATAAAAAAAAAAGGGCTAAGGTTGCTGAAAAAGCAACAAGTTCAAAGGCTGCTGAAAGAGTAGAGGTATCTGAAGAAGAACCTACACCACAGGTTGCTGAACAAGTACCCATTACTAAGGTTGCTGGAGAAGCACTTAGTATAGAGATTGCTGAGATAGCACCTAAGTCCAAGGAATCTGGACAAGACACACTCAAGCTGGTTGAAGAAGCTTTGAGGAGTGGTGATATAGTGATGGAGGATTCGGACATTGCCTCCACACTATACAAACTGTCACAAAAGGATCAGGATGAGCCTCACTTTGCTTCACCTTCCAGATCCAATATACATGATTCACCAGATGATAATGAAGCCATGGTGAATGAATTGCAGTTGGACATACCAGCACTTCTGATTGCTGAAGAAAATCCTAAAATGAGCAGGTTCCCCAACTCAATGAGAAGGATCAAACTGAGACCCCTACTCAAAAAGATCAAACAGGGGAGGAAACTGAGTCCCACACACAGGAAAGGTCTGAAGTACCTGAAACTTCAAACAAAGAAGTGGTCATTGAACAACAAGACCCTGACATGGGATCTTCACAAGGACCTGAGACCAATCAGCCTGATAATGTTCAGGTAGCTGAGTGGTTTAACTCTACACATGTGATATTTTATGTCTTCTATATCTTGTTACTTATATGCATTCTTTGTTATAGGCCATATTAGAGACACAAGCACAGGAGGGAGCTACAAAGCATACCTCAAAAAATGAGAATGAGGTTCCCACAATCTCAACACTTGTCGAAACTGAGCCTGCTTTACAGGTAGACTTAGTTTCTGAGACAAGAAATTTATTCTCAATTTTGCTTCAAATATCATATTTATCTAATCTGGTGTTTGTCTCTAATAGGCTCCAACTGAGAAAGAAGAAGATAAGGCAGAAATGCCAGAAAAAGACCCAGAAACCGTCAAGGTTTCTGAAGAAAATGTCATTGAGCCTTCTAGTGTGAAGGTATATATAAAAATCAGTGGTAAACATTCTTCATTATGGGTTAATATGAATTCTTCTCTAATTACTCAATACTTTCTACTTACAGGCTCATTCAGAAGTAGAAGTGCAACGGGAAAGAGTTGCGACCACCCCTGCACCCATGGAAATTGATGAAGCCCCCAAGGCAACATCACCAGAAAGAACACCAGAAACTGAGAAAGTTTCTACGAAAAATGATTCTGAGCCTCCTCTTCTGGAAGTATGTGAAAACCTCATAGATCATTGAAGCTTAATTGCACAAATTCTTTCATGAAAATTTCCTAAGTATTGTGATAATTTTAATTCTCAGGTTCAAGAAGAAAGAAAGGTTGATGAGGACCAGACTCCCAAGTCTCCACCTCACAACAAGATATCTGAGGCACCCCCTGCCTCAGTAGTACAAGTCTCTGAGCCTAATGTACTTATTCAGGTAACTCAGAAACCTAACTACACTAGTACTCAGATATCTACAGAAGTTTTTAATCTAACTCAAAACTCTTTCTTTCAGGCTCAAACAAGTGTGCCCAAGGTCTCTGCATTCTCAACAGAAGACCTGCTTCCATTCTTCAAAGACCACACTCTCAAGAAACACCTCAAGTGTTTCAGAAAGTGGCAAAAGCTCAGAAGCTCAGATCTGACTGAATTAACAAAGGTGACTGATCACCAATTGAGAAGAGTCAGATCTTTTTACTTGGAGAATTATGTCCATGCTATGTTCCCAACAGAGCAATACTCTTTTGCTACTCTGATGCATAAGGACTTTGTCAAAGAAGCTACACACAAGCTCATAGAAGCTTTTGAGAAGGCTGATGATCAAACCAGAATGGAGATGTCATTCAAGCCTCCATTGCCTAAGTCCCTACAGTGCATACCCTCTGAACAAGAGGAAGTAAATGGGCAATTGGTCACACTTCCTGAAGTGATCAATCTGGTTTCCGAAGTTGAGGAGGAAACATATGAGAATAATTTTGAAGAACCTCCTTCTGATCATCACAAGGATGATGATGACAAAAAGGATGATGATGATGCCCCTGCACCTGAGACAGGAGGGATTGCACAAGGTAACAATACCTTAGTTGCTGAAAAGCACACTGAGAAAACTTCACATAATTCCCCTCCTCCATCTCCTCAGAAGTCTACACATCCCTCTCCCCAACAAAAAGACACTACTAAACAAGTAGTTGAGCACTCTGAGGACAACACTCAGAAAATATTGGATACACAAGCCAGAGTTGCTCAACTCAAACAATTGTTAGAGGAAGAACAACAGCTAAATCTTCAACTGGAAGAAAAGATAGCTGAATCTAAAGCAAAGCTCCAAAAGATTGAAGATCTTACCATCAAGGAAATGGAAGCTTATGCTGTGATGAAAGAACTCCAGCTTGTTGTCCAGGCAATTGCTGAAGAATTAGATACTGAGCAAGTATCTGAAGACAAGCATGATGCTAAGGCTGCATTACCAAAAGATGTACCATCCTCCTCCTCACTGAAAGGAAAGAAGCCCATCTCTGAGATGGTTGCTGGGCTAGAAAATATTGATGAAAATGCCCAAGAGGATGAAGATCACTAGGATGAAGACTCAGATGATAAAGAAGACAGAACCTTGGTAGAACATGCAAATGTTCACTTGGGAGTTTCTCACATAAAGAGAGAACTGACTGCTCCTCAAAGCTTCAATAAGATACCAAATCTCAACTCCCATGATTACATGGCTAGATACCAGGTTCTGGCAACTCTAAGAAAGGAGTTGTCTCAACAAAATGAAGGAGTCCCTGCCGAAATGAAGAAGTTCACTGAGTTAATCACTCAGAGAACAACAAGCTTGGTCATTACTTAGAGAGACCTAGGCATGGTGAGGGATGATGACAATACTCTTGCTAAAAAATCCCTCAATGAGGCTAGCTATGCTGCTGGAAAAGCAGATGCTACTCAAGGTCCACTGGCAGAGCTCACTAATAAGGAAACAGGACTTATCAAACAGAATCAGGAGCTCAAGGCTGATCTGGAAAAGTTAGTTGTTGCTTACAACTATCTGCAAGGCAACTTTGACTCCTTCTCAGAATCTTTTGTGATTCTTAGTCAGTCTACAATGACTAAGGGGGGAGGATCTCAAGGTTCTTAGAGAGGAAGTGGAAGAGGAAACAAAAGAAAATCTGAACAACCACCTCTCGGAATAAATGAGCCCTCCTTCAGTAAAGGTGCTACTCAGATAGTAGAAACAACTCAGCAAATTCATGTACAAGGAATGACAACAAGGGCCAGATTACAGACAAGATCACAGAGACCTCCACAGGGAACCAAGTCCCCAATGAGAAGACAAGTAAAAGGGATTGAATAGTCTTCTAAAGAAGAAGAAGAAGGCCAAATCAAATCCCAGTGCAATAAAGAAGGCTGCAAATCTCCCACAAAGATTAACATTGATGATGATGATGAAGAAACTGATGAAGATGAAGCTCCTCTTCACAAGAAAAGTAAAAGGGTTGATAGCCTTTATGAGCCTATTGCTGCAAAGCAATTGGCAGCCAAAACACCCTTTGGAAATACCAAGTCTATCCAGGGTGGTTCTTCAAGCAAACCTCTTGGTCTCCTAATGCTTCTTCTATATTTTTAGGTTCAATATTCGAGATGAAACATCCAAAGAGAGAGTTAGCATTTTCAGCTATTGCTCTCCTAGTCCTAACACCCTGATTAATTGGTCCAATTATATCCTTTGCAGGATGATCTTTGATCCATCTCATCATAGGTTTAGTGCTAGTAGGATCAATATCCACGTGATCTGAATGTGAATCACTAAGATTTTGATTTGATACTTTTTCAGTATCTGAGATATCTGACATATGGGAAATGTCATGGATATCTGACACTTTTTCAGTGTTAGAGATATCTGGAACATGCATTTCAGCATTCTTATTTTCAGATACCTCTTCATGATGAAGGTTCTCAGTAACCTGTTCCATTTCTGGAAAACTCATAGGAAATTCCTCATCATGTCTGTGAGTCATCTTGTTGTTACTAGGCATTTCAAGCTTTTCTACGTCAGAGTCATCCTCACTTTCCATAATGATGTTTCTCCTTTCTGAGGATTCTTCTTTAGAATCCCTCAGTAATAGTTCTTTGAACTTTTCTGAGAGTTCATCATTAGGAGGTGTTTTCTTATTTCCTTCATAGAATACAACATGAATTGATTCTTCAATTTTCTTTGTTCTTTTGTTGTAAACTCTGTAGGCTTTGCTATCTGTGGAATAACCAAGAAAAACACCTTCATCTGCCTTTGGTTGAAATGTTCTCAGATAATCTTTCCCATTGTTTAAAACAAAACATCTACAACCAAATACTCTCAGATGTTTGATATTAGGGGGTCTACCAACCAAGATTTCATAGGGGGTCTGGTCATGGTGTTTGTTTATTAAACATCTGTTTTGAGTGTAGCAGGCTGTGTTTACAGCTTCAACCCAATAAATTTCACTTATTTCAGTGTCAGCTAGCATTGTCCTTGCAGCTTCTTTAAGGGTTCTGTTTTTCCTTTCTGCAACACCATTTTGTTGAGGTGTTCTTACAGAGGAAAGTTGGTGTTGTATACCTTTGCAGGTACAAAACTCCTTTATGTACTGGTTGACAAACTCAGTACCATGGTATGTTCTGATTGCAGATACCTTGTCATTTTTCATGACTTCAAGCTTTTTCAGCAATTTTGGTATCTCCACCCTGGCATCAGATTTTTGTTTCAGAAAGACAACCCAAGTGAATCTTGAGAAGTCATCTACAACAACCAGACCATACTTCTTTCCTGCATAACTAGTTACAGATGATTCAAAAAGATCCATATGTAAAAGTTGCAGTGGTCTAACACTAGAGTGTCTGATCTTGGACTTGAAAGAGATCTTAGATTGTTTCCCCATCTGACAGGCAGAACAAATACCTTCCTTTCTGAAAGATGTTCTGGGAAGGCCAACCACTAACTCTTTCTTGGCAAGTCTATTCAAAGTTTTGAAGTTCAAGTGACTCATTCTTTTGTGCCATAACCAATGCTCTTCTGTGTGACAAGATTAACTCACCATGAGACATTCTTCAGTTGTGGCAGATGCCCAATCGGCAACATAAAGACTACCTTTCCGCCGACCAACTAAGACTGTCTGCTTTGACTCATTGTCAATTAGTTTGCAGTATTTAGCTTTAAATTTTATAGTAAAACCCTTGTCTGCAAACTGGCTCATGCTAAATAGATTAAATTTCAAATCCTTAACATGTAATACGTCAGTGATTGTTAAAGTCCCCAATTTGACGTTGCCAAATCCCAGAGAGGGATTTAATTCTCCTCCAGCAAATCTGATATCTGGTCCTGTGTTGCAAGCTTTGTAATCAACCAGATTTGCTTTGTCTCTGTCATGTGCTTTCCGCATCCACTATCAAATAGCCATTGTGCTTTAGTCCGGAGGCATTACGCACACAGAAAGCAGAGATTAGGTTCTCATATCTTTGATGGAACCGTCAGAATTAAAAGTTCTTCCAGTAGGAATCCATTTTTGAATGAATTTCTTTGAAATATGCTTTTGTCTGACAGGAACGTAAGAAGGAATTCTATTTGAATGAATGTTATCATTAGTGAGAATTATTTTCTTCCTTGGTGTGTTCCTAGGTGCTCCATATGATGCTTTCAGATACCTGTCAGGTTTCTCAGTTTGCTTTTCAGCAAACTTAGCCTTCCTTGCCAGATTTCTTCTAGCCCTGGCATTCAGATTTTCAGTGGCTTGATTTAACTTCCACTTCTGATAATTGCTTTGAGCAATTCTAGCTTTCAGCCATCGTTCTTGCTCCTGCTTGTACTCATGAGCAAGTTGTTTTTCGACCTTTGTAGCCAATACCGTTTCGAGCACTTGAAGCTATCTGAGATCTTTTCTCAGCAGCTTTGCTAGTCTCTAGTTGGTCCAATTTCTTTCCAGAAAAAGTGACATGGGAGAATTTGCCAGCTCCTGCAATTCTACCTTTTTGAGAGACATAGCACTGTGGGTGTTTACACTTTTCAGTGTTATGTTTCTTTTCAGAGACGTGCCCAACAGTTTTGTTTTTGACTTGTTTTTCCCACAAAGGTTTGGTCGCAACTGCCTTTCCTTTGTCAACAATCTTTGTCTTCTCACCGATGTTATAGATTGCATGGGAACCGTCTTGCTGAGTACTTACAAATGTTCTTCTCTCCTTACTCTTATTCAGAGTGATAGAACAATCTGCCTGTGTATTCAGCCCAAGTCCTTTCTTTTCTGAAGGATCTCTTAAGTAAGATTGTACTTCAGTAAGAGTGTCACTAGCTTTGGCATAAGATTGAAAAGATAATTCTTTCTTCTTGAGTTCCTTGTTCTCAGAAAGAAGATCTTCATTTTTCTTTTGTAATTCTTTGCTTCTTTATGTGACTTTTCAGTCTCAGATATCTGAGCTTTGAGAAATGCATTTTCAGCATCCTTTCTCTCAGATACTTTAACTAATTGAGAATTTTCCTTTGCAAGAGAATTCTTTTCTTCTTCAAGGTTTTCGACTCTAGCTCGGATCATTAGAAATTCTCTTTCATAGATATCAAGTTCTTTCCTGAGATTTTCTAGATTTTTTATTTCCTCTTCATCACTTTCATAAGTATAACAAGAAGTATGTGTTACCTCATCAGCCATAAGACAGTTTTCTATGTTGGAGATGTCTGGACCGTCAATTTCAGCAACTCCACACATTTCATTCTTCTTGAGGCCGAAGTCGATTATATCATGAGTAACTCCACATAATTCTGGTGATGGTAAGGTTGAGTCATCTGAATTGTCATCTTCAGAATCTGTCTCAACGCCTAGAGCATCCAGTTGAGTTTGGATTTTCTTTCTTTCTTCAGTTAACAAAGCTTTCTGGCTTCTTCTGAAGATTCTCCTCTCTTTCTTGTCACCTGTCCTTAGTTTGTGAGGGCAGGACAATCCTTCTTGAAGTGGCTAGGTTTCTGACAATAGAAACAGATATCGTTTCCAATTTCTGCTTCCTCAGTACATGATGCTTTCTGAGCTGGCTTGTTCTGTGAGCTTTGCATATTTTTGTACTTGTAATAGTTTGAGCCTAGATGCTTTTTCAGCTTCTCTTTGGCTTTTCTTCTTTCAATTTCTCGACTGATATATTTGCTCATTTGCTTTGCAGCAAGAGCATCCTCAGTTTCTTCCTTGCTTTTCTTCTTTTCAGAAGTTCCTTGAGTGACTAGAGCAACGTTTTGCAACTTTTCAGTTGTTTGTTCTCTTTGAGTTGTCTCATAATCAACAGTAGCAAGATGAGAGAAAAGTTCCTTCGAGTGATATTTGGCATTCCTTGGTTAAAATAAAAGAATTTGGTATGCTCCCAGTTGTGGTTAAGACTTCTGACAATGGTCTTAATCTTTTCTGACTGGGAGTATCTGTTGCTTTCCCCAAGAGCTGCCATGTCACTCATGAGAGTGGTAAATCTGAAATCAAGTTCTTCCAGAGTTTCAGTGGGTCCTTGTTTGAAATTTCAACTTGAGAACTTCGAACTTGTTTTCTTTGGTTTTCTCAGTTCCGGCACAGATTTCTTCAATCAGTTGCCAGGCAACTTTCGCCGTTTTAGCACCCACGCTTTACATTTGTATATACTCCGGTGTCGATCTGATGATGATATTACGAGCTTGACCATCCAGACGATTTCTCTTGGCATCTTCCGATGTCCAGAGTTCTCAGGGCTTTGGTTCGTAAATAACTTGACTAGTAGATCTCCCGCTTGTTGACGCATCGGTTTGTGAAGATCCTTCGCTTTGATCTCTGTCTCTACCATTAGAAACCTCCATGACTTGTTTGAGTTGTTGAATGACTATTGGGCCATTCTTTATCACTTCGATCATTTCGTCACTTATGGCTTCAAGGTGGAGCATCATGTTATTTTTCCATTTCTCGTAATTCTCTGGTTTGAGAATGGGTGCATCACTCAGAGACATACCTGCACACTTAACACACAAATTAAATATTCCTCAAAAATGGACAAAGTTCCTTCACCTATCTGGGGATCTAGGTTCAGTGCAGAAGGCTTGTGAACCTCCTGCTCTGATACCACTTGTTGGTCTAGATAACGGAAAAGTAAAAGACTAGAGGGGGGTGAATAGTCTTTTAAAACTTTTGTCGATAAAAACTATGTCTCAGATATCTGAATAGATATATGATACTTAGAATCAGAGCGTGAAAGACTTAATAAAGATAAGTGCAGAAACAGTTAAAATGTGTGTGTGTGTGTTGCTGGAATGTAAATACAGAAAGGTAAATAACACAGCAAGTATAGTGGTATCTGGAGGTGGCGTAATCCTCCAACTAATCCACTTAGGTCTATCAGAGACCTAGAATTCACTAGAACAGATAATTGAGTTCACCTTACAATAAACCTATTCTAAGATTCTTAAACAATTGGTTCCTAACCAAATGTTCCCCCTGAGTTGTTCCCCGGCTTTCACAGCCAAGTACTTCCTGTACTCAGAAACCTTTGAGTTATTCCCTAGCTTCCCAAGCTAAGTACTTCCTATACTCAATAACCTTGGAGTTATTCCTTAGTTTCCCAAATCAAGTACTTCCTATACTCCGGTAACCTTGGAGTTATTCCCTAATTTTTCAAATTAAGTACTTCCTGTACTCCACGCCAGTTATGGTGTTGGTTTTGGTTTGAGTTGTCAGATGAGATTCTTTAATAACTTATTCAGTTATTCAGATAGCTCTGTGAATCAAGTATACTTAATACACTTTTCAATGTATGGTATCTTGTTCTTTTTACTGACCCAAATCTTAGATAAATGTTCAAGAGAATGAATCTCAGATACTTGATCTTTCGTTTCAACTCTTTCACAGATAGCTATGCTTGTTTAGGATCAGGACACTTAGAACTTCAGTGTTACTCAAGATCAAATGCTTTGGTCGCAACAGAAAGCTTTGTGAGTAAGTAAGTTGCTTTGAGAGAGTAAGATGTTCAGCGTTTTTATGCAGTTCAAGGTGTGTCTAAGGTATCTTCTCAAGCAGTCTAAGTGTTGATATTTATAGATGAATTTGAGTGCCGTTTGAATAGTATCCGTTAGGCTCAAATTCAAACTATTGATATCTGTGTATAGTACTGTAGCAGGTTTTGTCTTCTTCTTGAAGTCGCTGCTTTTATTCAGACATCTCTGTCCGTGCATTAAATGTATTGTACTATACTTTTTGTCCTGTAGTGTCAACGGAACTATGCTTTGTATCAGAGACTAGTGTTATCTGATTCTTTGCACGTCCTTATCTTCAATCTTTAGATACCACTTATATTGAAACAACTTTGTTTGCAATATATATATTTCTCTTTCAGAAATGTGGTTAAAGCTCAAGGTATCTGAGAATAGATATTTGTGGACACTTTCCTTGTTTTCAGATAGGTCTTTTATTTCTCAGATATCTCTTGTGACACAGTTTGTTTGAAACTATTTGTGTCTTCAAGATATCTGGCTAAGATATCTGAACAACAGTTTCAGCAATCTTGTGCAGTTTCTTCAAGTCTTCAATGTCGTTGATCTTGTTCTGCTTGGATGTCTTCTTCTTGGTCTTCTCTTCATAAAATAAAAATTACATTTTGAGACCTAACATCCTATACAAGATTAGCTAGACTATCATACTTAGTGAGTTTCCTCTTTTACAATGTTCAAGTGAACCAAGAGTACTAATCACCTTTCTGAGACTAAGATAAGTCATCATGTTGCTGATCAAAATCTAAACAGATATTTCTAACAAAATATCTAACAAATTTCCTAACAAATTTCTCAAGAAATTTCCCAACAAATTTCCCAACAGATAACTGTGTCCAGAAACCTTGAGTCAACAAGTGTTTTGACTAAACAAGTTACTCAAAGGCTATCTAATAGTACAATGCATTTATTGCTCGGACAGAAATGTTTGCACAAAAGCAGAAGTCTCTGAAGAAGAAGACAAAGAACTCTGCAGTATTATATACATATATCAATAGTTTGAATTTGAATTGAGCCTAACGGATACTATTCAAACGGCTTCAAATTCAACTATAAATATCACCATTTAGAATGCTTGAAAATACACCAAGAACTTACTTACAACTTGAACTCACATTGAAACTACAACTTACTAAATTTCTTCAAGAGATCTCTCAAGCATACAAGCTTTCTTACTACTTACCTTCTAGCTTTCTGTTGCGACTAAAGCTCTAAAACTCTAAGTAGTATACAAGTTCTAAGTGTCCTGATCCTTAACAAGCATTGCTATTTGTAAAGGAGTTGAATCAAAAGATCAAGTATTTGATATTCATTCTCTAGAACATTTAACAAAGACTTGGGTCTAAAAGAACAAGTTACCATACATTGTGAAGTGTATTAAGTAATCTTGATTCTATAGATCTTTCTGAATTAACTGTGTAAGTTATAAAGAAGCTCACTTGACAAACTACCTTAACCACACACCAACTGGCGTGGAATACAGGAAGTACTTAGTTTGGGAAACTAAGGAACAACTCCAAGGTTACTGAGTATAGGAAGTAGTTAGTTTTGGAAACTAAGGAATAGCTCAAAAACATTTCTGAGTAGAGGAAGTACTTGGCTCAGATAGCTAGGGAACAACTCGGGGGGAAACATTTGGTTGGGAACCAAGTGTTGCAGAAATCGAGAGATAGGATATTTGTAAGGGTACCTCATTTATCTATCTTAGTGGATTCTAGGTCTGAGAAAGGCCGAAGTGGATTAGTTGATGGATTACGCCACCTTCAGATACCATTATAATTTGTTGTGTTATTTACTTGTTGCATTTACCTTGATTTATTCATCTTAGTATTTACACACTTTTACTCTGCTGAGCACATGCACTTATCACAGAAAGTCTTCCCCTCTCTGAAATTTAGTATCAGATATCTTCACAGATATCTGAGAAACTGTGTTTATCGAAAAAAGTTCTAAAAGACTATTCACTAGTCTTTTACTTTGTTGTTATCTGGACCAACATGAGAGGTGGGTAAGATGGACTCTAACTGATGGAGAGTCTATATAGGAAGGCAAGTGGAAGGAGGAACGTATCTCATTCACACTACGAGAAACCCTAGCTATCACTCGAACACCTCCATCTCTCTCAAGCTATCTGATCAACGCTCTCAACCACCCGCCATCCTCCACTATCAGCTATCACCGTCTATCACCTTCCACCATCATCCATCACTATCCGACGACTGCTAGTTAGCTTCCTCCAACAAGGTCAGCTAGCCTGTCGCCGGTATCCAACCATTACTATCTGAGGACTGTCAACTAGCCTCTTCCAACAAGGTCAGCTAGCCTCTCGCCGATATCCATCCATACTCTGCCGAACCGTCAACAGGATAAGTCGACCTTCACCATCTCTCACTCTATCTCTGTTACTCTATTCACCTTCTACCAGCATAATAACTTGAGCGTCGGAGTCCATACGGTCGACACCACACCGGTGTCACCTTGGAACCTTACGTCTCATTTGCTCTTGTTGCCTTGCAGGTTGCTGGTGCCCCCAATTTCTAACCCTAATTTAATTGTAGATTTCTGAGCGTCTACATTAATTAAATGCTAGTATTAAATAGAAACATAACTTGCAATGATGCCACGACTTAATCTCATTCATTGACCGAAAAGAACTTGCTACTAAAACAGTGCTTCATTGGACTTTCTTCGTTCCTACTAATTGACCAATCAACATGACTCTCTCTACGAATTTCTTGTCCTGGACAACTCAACAATAATCTAATTATAATGGAGGTGCGTGCAAGAAGGAAAACTGCCCTACTGTCTACTTCTTCTCCGGTCACGGTCTTGCCGGAATATAATCGAACAAATGAAATCCATTTCTTGCAATAATATTTCAATTGATGGTGCTGTAGTTAAGGATTTCGAATATTGGTGAATGGGTTTGTAGCATTTGCAAAAAGCTATTTTGATTTGGTGATTGTGGAGTTTTTGTAGATTGGTGGAGCTGTAGTTAGGGATTCCGTAATGATTTAGTGTGAATTAGATTTGGATTCATGAATTGAACTCGAGATATAAATTTTGGTTGATGCTTGAATTCGATTTTGAAAAGCAGGAACATAATTGAATGTTTTATAAACTTGAAAACCTTGTGTTTGGGAATTAGGGTTGTATGAGGGACTTGGATTGCAAAACCAGATTCTTTAAATTTGTCCCATAAATAGTTTATGATTTTATAAATAAGTGCAGAAATTTTTTAAAAAACTAAAATTAAAGTCTAGAAGTTGTATTATTAATCCTTTATAATTTTTTATATTTTTATAATAAATTTTTAGTTGCAGGGACCGGAAAGAAGAATTTTAGAAACTTAAGTGACTACATTTTCAGAATTTAATTCTTTTCAGGGACTTGATCAGTTGTAAATATGTTGTTTGGTCAAAATCAAAAGGTGATATATGAAGATGGGTAAAAATTGCATTTCCAGGTTTTAATTCGCCAAAAGTCAAATTCGTAGAGATATAATTGATTTTTACCTAATTGGACTTGAATGTTATTGTTCATCTAATGGATACCCATTTGTAATAACAATATTTAAGAGGGGTCCAGATGTAATTTATTCTAAGAGCCTTCTTCTCTCCAATCATATTTGTCCCCGTCCATATTCATTAGCTATTATCTTCACCCTTCATTTTGATCGACCATCATTTCCCATTTCATACCATCATCAAAGCTTCTTTACCTACATTGGGATTGAAAAATATTAATATATGAAAAATATGTAGGTGTAGAATGAGTTTCTAATGAAACTTGGTGTCAATTAATATTTGGTTTCTTGTTGAATCTTTAAAAAATTTAACAAAGTTAGAATTATAAATTTCATTCATCCACTTTATATTGGGTCAATAATTTTTTTACAATACCCATCTTCACCCGGCCGTTCTACCCGTAAAATGAAAGGTGTTCAAAAAAGCTGCTCGTCCGACCTGACCGCGTAAACTACCCGCACTCACCTATTATTATTAAGTTTAGGAAAAATTGCAGATTATGAAATTTCCTAGTAAATGGCCCGCGATACTCGACGGGGAATAGACCTCTCACCCCTCATTATCAAAAATCAATACATTAAGTCACATCTTGCTCGTAACTCTAGAGAGATATATCACCATGTGGTGGAAAGTAGAGGCCTAGGTGCGTGATAGACTATCCACGACTCTTGTTTATCATCATAATAATAAAAGATGTCAATATAAGAAACTGTATTGATTTAAATTGAGCGGGAACTCCATCTCCTTATATGTGTTGATCGAAAAACTTTTGTCCCGCATTGATTTCATTTATAAATTTTGCCTCGATGATATACTCGATGGATCATATTCAGCCTACTTAGAACCTTAACTAGACCCATGGACATGTAACTCTCAATAAATTCTTTGGTAGGTCTGAACTTGGACCCATACTGGACCCGTTTAGGACCAATTTAGACACTGAACCCATATAATAAAGTACCAAATTTTAGAAGAGGATATGGGTGTGAGAATTGTAGAGTGTCGATCCAAACCCATTATATCCCATTGAAATCAATAACAATTATAATTGATTCATTCTTTAATTTTATGTAACTCAAATATTATTCAAAACTAATTCGTTATTTCAAGGAAAATAAAATAGAAGGGAAAAAAGAAGTTGACATTGCTAAAAATGTACCACCAAACCGAATTCAACCCGTTATGACAGGTACGATCATGTACTCATGAGTCATGAACATGTTCAATTTTTAAAGTTCAAACTCGTAAATATTTGATTGATGCGTGGGCATATAAGCATAATCCTCCGTGAACCCAACATATATTCAACTTTGCTTCATTTAGTAGAAACCCCTTAAAAGAATACTTTTTATAAAGAAATAAACTCCTTATAGTAATAAAAAATTACCCTCCCAATTTGTGTATAAATTCTTTTAAAAAAAAAATTCTAAAAATAAATTTTCAATAAGCTATCTTTTACCTGCCCCAACTATATTATTATGGAGTTTCTAATATAGTAGTGCTAAAGTCAACTACAACATCTATAAATGTAAATGTACATTTCGATTGCGAATGAATTGATCGCTCTTAACATAAAAAATCTTACCAAAGGTTGTTCTATACTATTCCCGAACGACAAATGTGATTACTAACGCCATAGATATATAGGAAGTTGCCCTCGTTTATTAATTATGTTAAGAAAATTGCTTGAACAATGTGTATGTACAAAATATCATCCTTGAATTAAAATTTCTTTTCTTCGACTTTCTTTTCTTTGTTCTGTTTGTGATGAAATAGATACTTATAAAATCCAAAACAGTTTATGAATCGGTGAAGCTACCGCAATCAGTGACAACATTTTGGCTTTACAGATAAGCCAGCGTATACAATCGCTCAAGTTTAACTTATTCTAAAATCAAAATGAGAGCCGACAGTACGATGAATTCAAAGTAGTATAATACTTCACAAAGTTTCACTAATTTTTCAATTCAATTTAATTTTCATTCGTTGATTTTACTGATTCAATTTGAATCTGGTACATACATATGTCGTTTTTTAAGACTTTAAGTAGAAGGTGCAGGATTCGAATCTTATTGGCGTAAGTTTCTCCCTTTTATTTATTATTAAATGTTTTCTCTTTTTACAATCACATATTCATTGGTTTATATAAAAACTATTAACACACGTAGTGTGTTACGTAAATGCTAGTATATAATAATACAAAATTGTTCTCAATTTTGATGCACCTTGGAATATTAATTTCGACTACTGAATTGTATACTCCCTCCGTCCAAATAGAAGTTGTACACTTTTGCCATTTTGGACATCCTAATAGAGTTATCCACTTTCATTTATTTGTCATTTTAATAACAATTATATAATTTTATATCCTCCACTACTCCTAAAAAAATCAAAAAGTAACTTAAACAATCAAACCAATTACTAATAAAGTTATAAAGTAAACTCACATGCACTATATAGTGTTATAATATTACTCTCCTTAATTTTTGTGCATGAACAGTAAACTGAACAGCTTCTAATAGGTGGAGGGAGTATGATGGCTAGGCCAGACTAAAATGTAACTTATAAGTCAGTTTCAACTTAGTTGACCAAAATAAAACGATTTGACTGAAATATAGTTCTTTGGTAAACGTTAAACTACCTTTATTTTTCCAGTTACCTTATAAGGTAACTTAAAAAATGTAAGGGGTGGAGATGTGTATATGATAGATAGAGGTCTTGCCCTACCTTGAAAACAATTAGTACAATTTTAGTCGTTCTCTCTATTTGGATAACGATTATAATCGCACAAACCTTGTTAAGAACACCTAAAAACATTTAACCTGGTTTTCTTGTTTTTAATCGCTAGCCAAACATCATGTTAGTGTTTCATTGCTCTATTTTGTGTGTTATGCAACTTTTCCATATGATAGATTTTTTGATAAACTATCGGTCATTGGGAATATTTTACATTATAGTTATACTTTTGAGTAATTTTTTAACTGAACTTTAACCATAAATTACTCTTAAATTATACTAAAATATACTCGCTCCATTTAATATAAGCTGTCCAGTTTACTGTTCATGCATAAAAATTAAAGAGACTAATATTATAACACTATTATTAGTAGTTGGTTTGATTATTTAAGTTAATTTTTAACTTTTTTAGATGTAGTGGAAGATATTTAATTATATAATTGTTCCTAAAATGACAAATAAATTAAAGTTGACTACTCTATCAGAACGTTGAAATGGTAAAGGACAACTATGGGACGGGGAGTATATTATAAAATAACTCTAATGTATAAAATCATCAGAATGGAGGAGTAATGAAGGGAATCCAGTTTTATATGGCTCCATTTCTAAAATCTCTTAGGCAATAATAAAAAGGTTAGAGAAGTAAAAAAATGGTGGTTAGAAAAGGAAAGAATGGTGGTTTGAGAATGTCCGTTATTAAATATGAACTAATGAAGGTTGATAGGCAACGGAAATTGGAGAAACAAACACCTCCCTAATTGTGACAAACCATGCACACATTGATTCATTTCTAAATAAAGATTGAGGCTCAATTATTTCGGTCCACATGGCCCCACCAATAATATATAGATAGATTTGTAGAATGATATTATAGAGTTGTTTCCTTAATTTGATTTGAATTAATTGTAAACGAAAATGCTACATCCAACACAAATTATATTGGGTCACCAAGTAGATTTCTTACACATTGCTGAGTGCGTTAGAGAGCCAATTTGATCCCCGTTAAGAATCAGCGAGTAAGAGACAGATTCCACACATTGTTTGATTCTTGTAATGATTCCTGAATGCAACCCTAGCTTCCGCAAGACCCTTTCAAGAAACACCCATTCGACCCTATCATAAGCTTTACTCATATCAAGTTTAAGGGTCATATAAGCTTTGCCAGCTCTTTGAAGCTTGATAAAATGATTAACTTCATACGCTACCAGGACACTATCAGTAATGAACCGATTATGAACAAAAGCGGATTGGGTTTCCGACACAAGAATAGACATACACGATTTCAAACGGTTGGCGATAGCTTTGGAAGCAATCTTGTAGATAACATTAGAGAGGCTGATAGGGCGAAACTGCGTCATAACCTCTGGGTTAGGACATTTAGGCAAGAGAATAATGTTAGTGTGATGGAACTTCTCAGGGAAAAAACCCTTGTTCAAAAAATTCAACAAGCAAAGCGACACGGACGGACCTACGACATGCCAAAACTTTTGAAAGAAAAGGGCAGGCATACCGTCTGGACCTGGGGACTTCAAGGGGTACATCTAAAATAAAGTACTAGAAACCTCATCACGTGAAAACGTGCGACTTAAGTTCTGATTAATAGCACTCGTTGCTCTCGATTGAACGGAATCTAAAAATGCAGGCAGCTCGCCCTCCGAGGGACCACGGGACCGAAAAATGGCCTGAAAATAATCCTGGACTATCTGCGAGATACCGTCTCTTTCCTCCACCAGATCTCCATTTCCATTACTTAAACCGTGAATAAGGTTTTGTCGGCGTCTTCTGTTAGCCCTTGCATGGAAGAAAGCTGTATTTATATCACCCTCCCACATCCATTGTGCCATACCCCGTTGTTTCCACAATAACTCTTCTTTGTCTAAAAGTTCCTGCAAATCAACTCGAAGATGTTGCTCTTCTTCCACGAGCTGAGGTGTACGAGTCAACTTCTGAATTTCATTTAAACGATCGCGAAGGCGCTTGATTGCCTTGGTAACATTTCCAAATTTGTGAGTATCCCACTCCATGAGCCCAACGCGACAATTCTCTATATTATCTAAGACTTGAAAACCCGGTGTTTGGGCTGAATTCGTATCCCAACTGTCACAGATAATATTAGCACAGTCAGTAGACTTTAGCCACATTACTTCGAAACGAAACTGACGTCTATGACGCATCTCTCAAGCTCGAGGCCCAAACAACTCCACACGGATTGGTAAGTGATCGGAAGTCGAATAGTCTACATGCACCACTCTAGCCAACGGGAATTGCGCAGACCAATTTGGAGAGGGCAGAGCCCGGTCAAGTCGCTGACGGATAGTAAAAGGAGCCAGACGCCTATCTGACCACGTATAAGGGTACCCTACAAAGCCCAAATCCGATAAGTCAGAATCCAAAATCGCATCACGAAACTGGCGAACATGACTCGAGGAGTCTAAAGCACCACCTTTACGCTCCGAAGCATCCAAAGTCTCATTGAAACCCCCGCAACATAACCAAGGAATAGAAGACATAGCACTTAAGCGACGTAACAAAGCCTAAGAGATATGGCGACGCAGTTGATCTGGTTCACCATAGAACCTAGTAAAAACGCCAAGGAGGGGTTGTCAAGTCTTGGAAAACCAAAGCATCGATATGGTTATTCGAGAAACTCTGAATTGAAACATCAATGTGTTTCGACCAAAGCAAAGCTAGTCCTCCCGATCTACCCTTAGCATTTACCGAAATACCAAAGACATTAAAATGTTGCTTGATATAATCTATCCTCCGACTCATAACCTTAGTTTCTGATAAGAACACTAATTGAGCATTACCTGTGGCGAACTGATGTGCTCAAATTGATACTTAGTAAACAAGTAGCAAGCAGTTATTGTAGAATAAATAATCTAACCACGAAGTCGTTCGCTAAGGAACCAATTAAGCTACCGCAACGATTGAAAGCCAACATTTACTTGTGAAATGAGTTGATTTGTTTGTGTTCTAGTACTTCTAATAACTAGAAAAGAGAAAATGCAATGTAGTTGTTTGTAACAATGAGATAGAGAGGACACAGTAGTTACGATCAAGCAATGCTAATTTGTTCTAGGGATACGTTCATATTTGTTACACGGTCGGTGTACAGAAAACCATGAATTCAACCTTTACCAAACGCGTTTGAAGATATTTGAACTAGAGTAATCGTGGGTCGTCAATCCACGATCCTTAACCAAACATTTTAGAAAATCTTTGAACGAGAGTATTGAATCGAAGGGTTTTTACGAAGATCTTTGAACGAGCCTAACCTATATGAACGATTTGAAACCCTAGATGCGAATACGCAATGCTATCACGCAACTACCATGTCCGAAGCGATTTAGCTACTCATAATCAAAGCACGGATGAAAGAATACGAGATATTGCTCATTATAAACACAAACAGAATGATAATCGCACCCAAGCTCATACAATTTGGGAAATAGAGTAAGAACGAATTGAGTAAGATTAAACGATAGAGATTTACCACAATAATCAGGGATTCGATATCAATCCTTTGAATAACAAGCAAAAACCAAACTCCAAATTATCTCAATGTGAAAGTATGGATCTGGAACTTTTTTCTAGAACTAGGTTAAAAAGAAGTATGAGGAAAATTTCCCCTAATCCTAATTAAAAAGGAAAAACGCGCAGGAGAAAAAACACGATCCGTCGCGGCGAGAGAATAGGCGGGCCGCGGCGGACTCCGCTTATCGAACATGTATATATCGATTTGGCTTGCTCGCCGTGGTGGGAAAAACACTGGGCCACGGCGAGCTCTGATTTTCTGAAACTCTCAGCATTCGCAGAATTGCGCCGCGGTGGGATAATAGCCGGGCCGCAGCGAGAACCTTTTCGTGGATTTCCAAGTCGATTCGCAATATCTCGCCGCGGCAAGACTATCACTGGGCCGCGGCGAGCCATCCAATCTTAAGGTCGACTTTTCTTCTCCCAAAAGCACGCTCCCTCTTCAAGTACTAATCTGGACTATGATCTCTTCACTTGATTGTAATCCAACGAAGTCACCTTTCCTCCAAATCGTACCTAAAGGTAAAATCCCTACAAAAACACAAACAAGAAACCAAACATAAAACGCACTAAAATAATATAAAACTAAGGTCAAGGACTAACAAAAGACAATTAAAAAGGACCAAATGAGACGTTAGAATATTGTCTCATCATGAACATTTCTCCGACATCCCGAACTGTCGCGGTTCGTCCTAGCCCGCGACAGTTTCAAGTGTAGCAACTTATAATGCTGGGCGGGACTGCTCTGCAATCTCCGCCGAACTAGACGTGGTGTTGTACTCCGAAAAAACTAGCGCCTTAGCTTGACGTTTAGGCGGAGTTATTTCCACATCTAGAGGTAACGAATCTTCATTGGATCGGGCCTGTTTCTCTGGCCCAAGACAATCTTTCAAGGATGCTCCCGTGACATCTCCACTATTTCTCTTTCTAATCTCTCTAACGCCCCAGCGAGGTTTACGTCAAGGTGACCCCCTTTCACCCTATCTTTTCCTTTTTATTGCTGACGCATTGAGCTCGATGCTTCAGGTGGCAGGACTAGAGGGCACAATAGAAGGAGTTAAGATTTGTAGAGGGGCTCCAAGTATCGCTCACATTTTTTTCGCTGATGACACTTTTATATGTTGTCGAGCCACCCCGCCTGCAGCAGAATGTCTAAAAAGAATCTTATGGAAATATAGCCTAGCTTCGAGGCAGTAGGTAAATTATTCGAAATCTTATGTGGGGTTCAGTTCCAGCACATCATAGTTGGACCGGCTCCGGATTCATAGCATTCTCCAGGTCCAACAAATTGAGAAACATGATAAGTATCTAGGATTCCCTTCGGTAGTGGGTCAATCTCGCTGGGAGGCTTTCGCATCTTTAAAAGACCGGGTCTGGCAACGCATCCAAGGGTATGAGGAAAAACTTTTGTCACAAGCCGGAAAAGAGGTCTTAGTTAAATCGGTCCTCCAAGCAATTCAGACATATGCTATGGGCTGCTTTAAGTTACCTAAAGTGTTTCTCCAGGAGATCAATTCGATGGTTGTTTCGTTCTGGTGGGGTAATCAGGGAAAGGATAACATACATTGGATAGCCTGGGATCGACTTTGTGACAGTAAACGTGATGGTGGTATGGGTTTTAGGGACTTAGAATCTTTTAACATGGCCATGCTCGCCAAAAAAGGGTTCCGCCTTGTCACTCAGCCAGCTTCTCTTCTGTCCCGGATGCACAAGGCTAGGTATTACCCTGACACAGATTTCTTCTCTGCATCCATTAGAGGTAATCCCTCATATACCTTGCGGAGCATTATCAGTACTAAGGACATCCTCAGGGCTGGTATGCGCCTTCAAGTTGGCAACGGAGAATCTATCAAGGTTTGGCATGACCCCTGGTTGCCGAGGTCGGGTGGATTTCGTCTTATTGGCGGGGCTTTTGGTCCTCAGGCAGATTTACGAGTTTCTGATCTTATAATACACCCATCTAGAGAGTGGGATAAGGCCCTTGTTGAGCAAACCTTCGACTCTGATGAAGCTTCTACAATTCTTAGTACTCCTTTAAGCCGCCTTAATATCTCAGATCATTGGGTGTGGCATTACTCTAATTCGGGCCATTATTCGGTTAAAACAGCTTATTACGCTCGGGATCTTTCTAAGATTCAATCGTCGAATCTTGTTGGAGAGAATAGTTCGTCGTCGCCAGAGAATTGGATGTTCATTTGGCGTATCAAAGTTCCTACAAAGGTCAAAATTTGTGTTTGACGTGCATGCAAACGTGCTCTACCTATTATGGGGGTTCTTAGACACCGACATTTTACATTAGAGGCTACTTGTCATGTTTGTAGTTTTGGAGCTGAGTCCATGTTGCACAGGTTTCGAGATTGTTATTTCAGT
Organism: Plantago major; assembly: GCA_026545765.1. Lineage (NCBI taxonomy): Eukaryota > Viridiplantae > Streptophyta > Magnoliopsida > Lamiales > Plantaginaceae > Plantago > Plantago major. Next base: position 74,284,111 of record CM048839.1, read on the forward strand.
CGGTAGGTATGGGCATTGTGTCTCATTCCTTCGTGTGCTTGGAATAACTCTGTCGTTGAGTTCGAAGATTGGATCCGCACACTTATACAAAGTCTGGATGATGTTGGACAACGATTGGCGGTAATCGTGATGTGGGCTTTGTGATATCAACGCAAGCAAGTGGTCCATGGGGAGCGTGTGCAACAACCTGGGGAAGTGTCTAGCTTTGCAATTGGTTTCTTTCTTTCTGCAAACCTTACTTTTTCTGATCTCACGACTATTCACACTGATGTGATGCAGGTACACACATGTTGGCAGCCTCCACCGTCCGGTCTTATAAAAGTGAACGTTGATGAAGCCTTATTATGCAACGGACAGGCTATAGGTTTGGGGATGGTGGCACAGGACAGTGTTAGTCATGTACTTTCTTGGAAGAACGAAGTGTTGCATCAGTCATTTTCCCCTGAAGTCGCAGAAGTTGTAGCCTTGAGGACGACAGTACAATGGGCTTTAGAAAAGGAATCTTTGAGGTTGATTGCTTATCTCTGGTGACCCGCTTCTACACCAACAAGCCAGATCTGTCCCGAATCAATCCAGTGTTGGGCGACATTCGCGTTCTGGCAACTTCTTTTTCAGCTTTTAAATTACATTTTGTTAGGCGTAGTTGTAATGAAGTGGCTCACTCTCTCCCTAGATGTGCTAGATAGTCCTTTTCAAGCTATGCTCCATGGTTGTACTGTGTATTCTCTGGTCATAATTTAATCATTGTGTTTCTCACAAAAAAAAAGTAGATTTCTTACACCCAATCAAATTGCTCCATATTTCCAACTCATTTAGTGACTTGGCACCCTTTGGAATGCTTGAAATTGTTTTCTTCTAATATGTAGACTAGTTAATGGCCCGTTGATACTCGACGGGGCATGAAGAAAAAAGTTTAAAATAAAAAATGAATAAATTTGTATAATAACATGTCAAAGTTGAGAAACATATAAAAACTACAAGGTGACAAAAATGCATGATCTAATCGCATCAACGTTGCATCAGAAGTCACCCCTACCTGTAGAAAATTCCATAATGTAAATTAGTGAAATTGAACAAAACCATATATAAAATACACATAAAAGATAAAATCAACTCATAACATGTCGAACACTTCTTTATAAATTACGTTTGTTGTCGTGGAGTATGTATTACCCTCTACGTCGCAAATTACTACGTTCAATCCCTTTTTTATGGTAACTCTAGAAAGAGTAACATTTAACTGATCATGGTTGAATACATGTGAGGGGAGGTAGAGGCCGATGTGTGAGTGAGAATGTCATTTATTCTTATTTATGGTCATAGCAAAGCAGACGAATATGGGAAACTGTCTCTAATCAATTGATAGAGAACTTTATCTCGTCGGGTGGCTCATTATCATCCTCGGAATGAAAACCTTTTGGAGCGCGTTGATTCAAGATATCATCTTTGCCTCGATGATATGCTTCCCAAGATTAGTAACTATGAGCCTTGTTCCATTGCATCACTCGAAAGTCTGATCAATATTCCTCAGAAACATTAACATACACCCAACCTTTAGTATGATCATATGGTTAGGTAATCTAGAGCAATAATGTTGTTGAAAAATCCTACAGTGAAAACATGTTCAAGACCGTTCTCAAAATTATCTTCCCTAGCAATATTGCTATATGCACTCAAATATTCAACACTATCTCTGGACATCTTCGATATGAAAAATTGTTTTATATAATCAAATATTTCATTTGTAGGTGCAAGAACATCTCGTAGTTTGAATATACAGGGTCAAGTGATGGATTGCCTAAGTGATACAACAACGAATGATATGTACTATCTACAATAGTTGGACTTGGATGACTTACTTCTCAAATAAGTAAACCTTCGGGGATCTTGATATTAACCCACATTCATTAGGTTTAGCGGCAATGCCCTCACTGACCTCTGTTATCCACTCAACGAATTCTTTCGTCTCTTAAATTCGAAAGATGACAAACGAGACTGTATAGGATTAAATTGGACGTAAAAAATGATAAGTAAAATATGATATAAGTATATGTGTTATATAGATAAGACGGGCCATTTACCTGCAATCTCATGTTCTTTGTCAACCGAAGCGCCTCACAACATCTCATATCCTAGAGAATCATATAGAGGCATTCACAATATTAAAACTATTCCTCCTGGAATAACGAGCAAAATATGTCGGAAGTTCCTGCCGAAGACAATCACCACTCCCACCAAATGGCTCATCTGAACGGCCCATCACATCCTTCAAGCTCCTATCGATCGCTTGAAACAATGTCGATTTGTCATGGGAGCCTTATCCCAAATAATAAGTCGAGCCTCTTGAGCAGTCCCGTGACCTCTAAATCATGAGCTTATTGCATGTTGAGTCCTCGTGATTTGCAATGGTATTCCGAACCTCGAATATGCTGGACTACCGTCCTATCTTTATACGAAGGAGTGATGCAATCCCACTAGACACAACTCGAAGTACAATATCTTCTCTAGCCCTCAAACCATAGCACATCGTTCTCCATATAAAGGTTTTTGTGGTCCCTCCGTAGATGTTTAAGAAGAATACTTCGCCATTTTGACCATCGACAATAGACGTAATTTCATATATGTCACGTTATCCATCAGTCAATTGTGGTTATAAACCATCGTTCTATGCCCCATTGCAACTCTAACATAGAACATTTAACACAATATGAATGGATTTGTAGCATTTTATATAGCAGACTCATTCGGCACGGGCATATCGTCAAATGAACTGAGATTGTTGCAATTTTTCTTCGGTAACTTCTCTACTTGCATAATAGCAATGATTTTTTATTTGTTCACCAGTGAGTTTCAAACCTGGATGGAGAGTTTTCTATCATTACATGACAATTACATACAAAACTTAAACTGATTGTCCTTGGATGTTAGAATGGGTAATATAGTCTTTAAATTTATTGTACCAGGATTGTTGAGTAGTCTTTGTTGATTGTACAAAATGTCATCTGATAATAAAATTTCATGGTTTGTTCCACACTTCCTCAGGCCTTGACATGTTGCGTGATAACAACATGGTTATGAAAATGTTACGTTCATTTAAAAAGAACGGAGGGAGTAAGAGATATGGATTAGATATAATCAAAATTACCATAAGTGAAACAAACATTTAGTTACCTAAAGTCGCATGTTCTTTATAAGTCTTAGGACCTCACATAAATCCCAAATTTTGGATGAGCTACTACATTAACAATGACAGATCTAGACCCCCGTGGAACCACTGTTAGTATCTGTCTAAAGTCTCCACCAAATACAATAATCAAACCACTGAACGGTGTGGCTAGTCGATGCATAACATTTTTCAAACTCCTATCACAAGCTTTAAAACAATGCATATTGGTCATTTTAGCCTCGTCTCATATTATAAGCTTCATCTCATATTGCTCATGTAAGGATGGATATGTGCTTTGGACAATGGTAGGAATAGGATCACTCACTTCTTGAAAAAGAATGTCCTCTGGCATCTTGATTTCAACCTCAATGTCGTTATCACCGCCGACAACTCCATCACCAACCCGTAGTATCCACTTTGCGAATTCTCTCATCTCATGAATCTCAGTTGTCAACGTACCAGTTTAAAAAACAAAAAACACACTTAACATAATATAAAGAAAGATACAAATTACTAAAATTAAAATTACCATAAGTGAAACAAACATTTAGTTACATGCATTCGCATGCTCTTTGTAAGTCTGAGGAGCTCACACGAATCCCAAATTTTGGATGAGCATATTGTTGCATTAACAATGTCAGATCTAGACACTCCCGGAACCACTTGCAGTATATGTCTAAAGTCTCCACCAAACACAATAATTGGTCGATGCATAAAATCCTCCAACCTCCTATCACTTCAAAACAATGCATATTGGTCATTGTAGCCCCGTACCATATAATAACATTTGTTTCCTTGAGTACACAGGTTGCATATATCGAGTCTAAATGGATCTTCAATGATATATCGAATCTTGATTGAGCAGTTCGGACCCTCGAAAGCATCAATGTTATGATACCGATGTAATCCATTGGGAGAACTGTACGTATATCTTCTAGCTCTCAAAACGAAGCATAGAGTCCTCCAAATATAATATCTCCTCTAGAATCAACAATGAATTGTAATAATGACGTACTGCTAAGTATGAGTTGATGACCTTTATTCTCCCTATCTTGTATCTGGAAAGCTAAGAACCCCCTTAGAATAAGATTTGGCATCCTACTCATGATACTTATCTGAATATCGATATACCACCCATCTTCTCCATGGACGAAAAAGTAGTGGATATTGAGAAATAAGGTAGCATCGAAGAAACACAGTTATGTGCTTCAAGTTCCCATTCTTCATCCCAACCATAATATGATTTTTTGGATGTAAGTTATCAACATGTACTATAGCAGTTATATACTTTTGATGCACTTGGCGATTTGTAAGTTCGCCCATCCCCCTGGCATTTTGCAATAAGTTGAAGGCCTACCTCACGGGCATTTTCAAGGGAGATGCGATCTATGGCCATCTTATATACTTTTGCATATGATTGTACTCTTCCACCATAGTTTTGATCAACGTCGTAGTAGCATTTTTCACACCAGCTTCATTATTGGTTTGGCTTTACCATAATAATAAAATAAATTATTTACCATCGAATATCTATAATTGTAATGGATACTATATGATGTATTACGAAAAATTTGTTTGAAACAAAATATGTGAAAGATACATAAAATTGAGTGTGGAGGTTTAAAGAAATGCACCCGAGAGCATTGACAATGTTGTCAATTCCGTGTTCAGTGTCATATATGTAACGTTGGGCGAACTTTTGGAGTTTGTCCTTTGTTGGGCAAGAGTGAGCCAATTTTGTGATCATTTTAGCCACCCATCTTAAAGCAATAAGGACCTTTTCACTTATTGACTTCCTTTGTCTATTTTTCATCCACTGAAGTAAATGCGAATATGTTATTGTTTGCACGGATGATAGAACAGTTATATGAACTGAGTACCTACCGTATAAACAACTAATACATTTAGAATATATTTTCAAAATAGTATAGTTTTGAACCTTTGCACTGTCATTCAAATTTATTCAATCGCGTGGAGCCTGATCTTGAGACCGTAAACGCTATTCGATTTAGACGATTTGTTATCCATCAGGAGTTTTCAAATGTAACCAATTCCAAGCAAGAACTATGCATGTTTATAAAATAAATAAAGCTTACGATCATGCGTAACATTTAACAATTAAAAGTAACAGTTGAGAATATATGAAAATTTTCAACATGTAGGTGGTGTTTGAAATCAATTAAGTATGTAATTAAAAAATAGTTCGAAAGTGTTGAGGGTAAAAGTCCCCCAACCACTTAATGAATTTCCCTTGGTTTCCTTCACTCTAAGTACCTAGACCACCTTTGAGTAAGAACCACCTTGCTTGTAAGAACCAAAGAGTAAGAGCCCGTAAGAACCGTCGTACTGGTAAGAGGCGATGCGTAAGGACCTGCACAAGTATCTTGGGGGGGGGGGTTAGGACGTAGACACGGTTAGCTAAGTGTCAAACCGGTCCGAGACTTTACTCGAGAGACTGATGATCTACTCTGTACAATAGTCGGGAAGCTAAGAGTCTGAGAAGAAGACTTCACTTGCTTTGCATTATGAGGATATGTCCATATTTATAGGTTCCCTTGAGAAAGGGAGGACTCACAAGATCGCGCCAAGTGCCAGGCTCAGATCGTGCCAATAATGCTCTAGGCCCATGGCCCAATGTCTTGACAGGCCTGTGGCCCAATGGGATGGTTGGGCTAGGACATCCCGCTTAGGACTGTAGTCCAATAGAGCGGTTAGGACATCCCGCTTAGGACTGTAGTCCGTGACAGAGCGGTTAGGATGTCATGGACATATTTCTGTATCAACATATGTCCCCCTAGTTTCCAAGTATCTTAGTAGAAGATAGTTGTGGAACTATAGTGTCCGGGGAGCTTAGAATGCCTTTGGCGCCTTGGACATATTTCTGTATCAACATATGTCCCCATAGTTTCCAAGTATCTTGGTAGAAGATAGTTGTGGAACTATAGTGTCCGGGGAGCTTCTTTGTGCGATCGATCTTTTGAGCTTTGAAAATTTTCCTTATCCGTGTCCTCTCTTGTCTTTCCCCTATCTCTCTTCCCCCCCCCTCTTTTCTTACTGTCCGAGACGTTTTACTTTCATTCAATCCGAGACGCTCTACTGTTGCTCGAGTTGGCTGAGCTCCAGTGAGTCTGGATCTATTCTTCTGCGGATTGCTACAGTGAGTAACTTTTTCAGTCTGTTGCGCCTCTGTTCCTTCTTCTCTCGACCCGGATCTGCTACACTCCGGATCTATTTCTTCTTCTGGTTCCTGTCCACTACACGAGTCCGGAATTTGCTGCTTGGCCCAAAGCTCCGTTCCGAGGTGAGGCAAGACCAAGAATATTTGGTCTCTTTGCTGCCACAGTCCAACTCTATGTTGCGATCGAATCATCTCGAGCTTCTTGTCAGGTCCGAGTTGTGTTAACTCTTTTTTCTCCGAGAATTGCTTTTCATTCAACACTTGTAATTCTCAAGAGTAGTGTTGTTGTTGTTTGTTCATTTAGCCACTCAGCTCCGAATTGCGCTTCTTCTCTTCCATAGTTGCAGTCCAAAGTGTGTATCCGAATCTCAGATATGGTCTGAGTTTATTCCGGATCCGTCCCTCTACTGCTCTGTCTGCAATGCCATTTTCTTGATCAAGCATCTTCATGTTCATTTGTTGAGTTTGTGCTTGCTATTGTTCTTGTCTGAAGCACACTGTCCGAACTTGCAGCTTCTTGTCCGAGTCTCACAGTCCGAAGCTACTGTTCAGTTCGGATCCATGTGCTTTAGTTTGGATTTGAGACGTCTAATATTCCTTTCTGGTCCTAGTCTCGCTCTAAGTTTGCGTTTGGACCTCCTTTGGCTGCTACAGTTCGGATATGCTTCTACGGATTGCCACTACAGATTGCTACAGTAAGTCCGTAGCTACAATAACTCTTTTTTTTTTTTTTTTTGAGCTGGATCTTGACGTTTTTCTGGTTGAACTTGTAGGTCTTTTCGGAAGCTAGGATACGGATCTACTATTCCGATTGTGCTCAATCCGAGCCTCTTCTATGTTTGCAGTTCGGAACTGTTGCTCTGTCACCTCTAGTCTGAAGCAGCAATTTCCCGTTTATGTTGTTCCGAGTTTAGTTTACTATTTTGCTCCGAAGATAACTTTCTGTTCAACACTTTTAATGTTCAAGATTGTTGCTGTTGTTGTACTATCCTTTGGAGACGGTGAGGACCTGCTCCGAGGAGATGGTGAGAACCGGGTCCGAGGCGACGGTGAGGACCGACTCCGAGGAGATGGTGAGGACCTGCTCCGAGGAGATGGTAAGAATCGGGTCCGAGGCGACGATGAGGACCGACTCCGAGGAGATGGTGAAGACCTGCTCCGAGGAGATGGTGAGAACCGGGTCCGAGGCGACGGTGAGGACCGACTCCGAGGAGATGGTGAGGACCTCCTCCAAGGAGATGGTGAGGACCTACTCCGAGGAGATGGTAAGAACCAGGTCCGAGGCGACGGTGAGGACCGACTCCGAGGAGATAGTGAGGACCTGCTCCGAGGAGATGGTAAGAACCTACTCCGAGGCGACGGTGAGGACCGACTCTGAGGAGATGGTGAGGACCTGCTCCGAGGAGATGATAAGAACCTACTCCGAGGCGACGGTGAGGACCGACTCTGAGGAGATGGTGAGGACCTGCTCCGAGGAGATGGTCAGAACCTGCTCCGAGGTGACGGTGAGGACCTGCTCCGAGGAGATGGTGAGGACCTGCTCCGAGGAGATGGTGAGGACCTTATCCGGCCCAAGGGAGCCTAGGATATGGTGCTTAGGACGTGGTCCGAGGATTGTCCCTAGGGCGTGGTCCTATCTTGCCTTCCTTGGATGATTTTTGCTAAGTGCTCCACTGACCTCACCTTCTTTTACCTTCTCAAGCCTTTTTAGGAAGAGCGAGATGATGTCCACCTAAGACTTGATGGAGTCATTGGATAAGAGTGGTTGAGAGGTAAGAGCCTTCATGTTATCATTCAGACCATTGGACTCCAGCCGACCCTCATACTTAGTCAGATGACCCTCGGGACAAGTATCACCGTAGTATTTCTCATGAGCCTTTACCATTTTTTCCAGAGTAGCATTTTGAGCTCCTAAGGCCTCTTGTTGGGGGTAGATCTCAGTGGCGAGCCTCTCACCAGTCCTTGGATTGATTGCTACATCCGGAGGAAGATCCTCAATTTGAACCACCGGGATACTTTTGGCCATGTGATCCCTTACTCTATGCTGAGGAGCTAGAAAGCGACTAGGACCTACTTCATCGGTCCTAGGCCTGACCAGACTTCTTTTGTGTTGGCCTCAGGATGCTACTGTTCTCCTATTAGGACGGTTGCGATGATCTTCCTGTTGAACTTGTTCTCCTAATCTTTCCGAATGGAGCGGTGTTCATTTCTAGATTGATCCGGCTCAGCTTGCCTAGGAACCGCCAAGGGTGGAGTAGCTTGAGGAGCCTAAACATTGTTAGAACCAAAGCATCCTTGAATAGTAAGAGGCCAAACTGGTTCTCGCTCATCCCAAACTCACTTGGGCGAATGACATGACCGTTTGGAAGAGTGAAATTTCTTTCGGGCGGAGGACCATGTGTTCCTGACGGAGGAACTTGTCCTTCAACTACGAATACTTGAGTTCTTATTGAAGGATCAGCGGATCTTTCCTCTTCTGAAGAAAGACTAGCAGTGCGACCATCACTTGGATAGTCCACTGTGTTTCTTGAAGTGGCTCTTGTCACTCTTCCCCTCCGAGTGGGAGGTCTGCCACTTTGCCTTGGGGAGGGCGTCCCAACCGCAGTAATGTTGGTTCTTACGGACCTTCTTGTTCTTGCCATTACTGAAGAGAACGGAACTTTTTGTAAAGATTCCCACAGACGGCGCCAAAATGTTGAGGGTAAAAGTCCCCCAACCACTTAATGAATTTCCCTTGCTTTCCTTCACTCTAAGTACCTAGACCACCTTTGAGTAAGAACCACCTTGCTTGTAAGAACCAAAGAGTAAGAGCCCGTAAGAACCGTCGTACTGGTAAGAGGCGATGCGTAAGGACCTGCACAAGTAGCTTGGAGGGGGGGTTAGGACCGTAGACCCGGTTTGCTAAGTGTCAAACCGGTCCGAGACTTTACTCAAGAGAGACTGAGGATCTACTCTATATAATAGTCGGGAAGCTAAGAGTCTAAGAAGAAGACTTCACTTGCTTTGCATTATGAGGATATGTCCATATATATTTATAGGTTTCCCTTGAGAAAGGGAGGACTCACAAGATCGCGCCAAGTGTTAGGCTCAGATCGTGCCAACAATTCTCTAGGCCCATGGCCCAATGTCTTGATAGGCCTGTGGCCCAATGGGTTGGTTGGGCTAGGACATCCCGCTTAGGACTGTAGTCTGATAGAGCGGTTAGGACGTCCCGCTTAGGACTATAGTCCAATAGAGCGGTTAGGACATCCCGCTTAGGACTGTAGTCCGTGATAGAGCTGTTAGGACGTCATGGACATATTTCCGTATCAACATATGTCCCCCTAGTTTCCAAGTATCTTAGTAGAAGATAGTTGTGGAACTATAGTGTCCGGGGAGCTTAGAATGCCTTTGGCGCATTGGACATATTTCTGTATCAACATATGTCCCCCTAGTTTCCAAGTATCTTGGTAGAAGATAGTTGTGGAACTATAGTGTCCGGGGAGCTTCTTTGTGCGATCGATCTTGTGAGCTTTGAAAATTTTCCTTATCCGTGTCCTCTCTTGTCTTTCCCCTATCTCTCTTCCCACCCCCCCCCCCCTTTTCTTACAGTCCGAGACGTCCCATCTCGGACTGTAGGAAAAGAGGTATTTGTAGCGAGATAGGGTCAAACATGGAGACTTAGGATCAGGGTAAATTTTGCCGCTCGAATGTCGGATCCGAGGAACTAAGTCCGTGTAGATTTTGTCGCTTGGATGTCGGATCCGGACTTCGAAAAAAGATATAATTTCTTCCATTTGTCACATTCCATAGAGAGAATAACTTTTTAAGTTGAGAGGTGATGTAACCTGGAACCGAATCTTATCTTTGCATCAGTCCGATGGTTGTTAGTGACGGAGCGGTCCGTAAAATTGAAGAAAGTTGCACTTATTTTAATTAAAATAAGAGAACATGATGTAGAACACTGTTTAGTGGGAACAATAATTTATTGTCCCGTAGTGAGAGATAAAGAGGACAATATCTCATTTATCTCTTTCTTCTTCCTCTCGTGCTCTCCTTTAATCCATCCGCCACAATGTTTGGTTTCTTTTACAGAACCATCACCATCACCCTCTATTCACCTCTTCATTCAATATGTTCAAATCCATCTTCATTAAATCAACCCAAAATGCCTTTTCTCTATTTTTCTCAGGCCTCATTCTCTTATTTCTCAAATCAATGTCCATGGAAGTTTTAACAGAGTTCCACTTCGATCGGGGATCCAGTACAACAGCTGAGCACATGATGAAGATTTGTTCAGGTACGTTTGCTCGTGTTTGAGTGGTGGCAAAGTTGGAGAGGCAGTGGGAGGCGGAGATGGGGAAGTCGAAGTAGTATGCGGAGGTGGTGGATGGCGACAAAGAGGGAGAAGTTTGTGGCTACTGTTCGAGTTCGTTTGAGTCGAGTATCCGCAGATCCGGATCGAATATGCTTCAGCCACGATTTTATGCTACAGCCCGAGCTTTTCCATTACTCGGAGCTTGTGCCGTCCGGAGCAGCTCTTAGTTTCAAAGCGTGTCTGCCACGCTTTAGATCTGGTTGTGATGCTCTGATTCGCGAGTGGGTGTCTGATCGCGGATCCAAGCACGCTTTCTGTCCGGATCTAGTCTCAGCCTCACGTTGTCCGGATATTGGTTTCTGCTCCGTTTTACTTCACGGAATGCTTGGTTCGTCGGAGAGAGAGGTGGGAGCCGAAAGTCGAGGTTTTGCTACAGTCCGGAACTTGCTACATTCATTCCAATCAACGGATTCACTGTAGCAAATCCGAAATGAAGTAGAAAAAACTGAGATCCGGACTTGCAGTGGCGGATTAGACAGGATCTTGAAGCTTCGGATGTTGACTACAGCTTCGGATCAGACAAGAAGCCCCAATCCGAACTAGAACAGTGGCAGATCCGGTCGAACTGGAACAATAGTAGATTCTCGAGTTCCGAGGCTTGCAGCTCTATTCTTATCTTCCTATTTGTTGCGCCAGTCCGGATCTCCTATTCAATCCGAAGGTGGGAGTTTCGAGGTGCGTAGTCAAGTCGCCAGTTTACCGGCGTAGTCAAGTCCCGAATTCGTCGCATCGGCCATTGCAAAATTTGGGTCCGATCAAGATCATAGGAGAGGCAGGCCGGAGTGTATTCTCTTTCCGGTGCTTTTGTTTTCTGGTTGGGGGCGTACTACTATTCCGCCATTGCAGATCCGGAACTCTGTTCCACCACATCTTTCACATCAGCTTTCCCGTATCAACCAATTTCTTCAGTATCATTGTGAAATTGGGACTACTGCAAGCATTGATATCTTCATAGCCATTTGTGCAGTCCGAAGTGCCTACACACACTCTGGAAATATTTGTTGTTTGCTGCTGAGTTTTGTTCGAGAACTCTTACCCCGGTCCACTGTTACAGTTCCGGATCTCATCATCTGTTTTGTGCGCCAAAATGTTGAGGGTAAAAGTCCCCCAACCACTTAATGAATTTCCCTTGCTTTCCTTCAATCTAAGTACCTAGACCACCTTTGAGTAAGAACCACCTTGCTTGTAAGAACCAAAGAGTAAGAGCCCGTAAGAACCGTCGTACTGGTAAGAGGCGATGCGTAAGGACCTGCACAAGTAGCTTGGAGGGGGGGGGGGGTTAGGACCGTAGACCCGGTTTGCTAAGTGTCAAATCGGTCCGAGACTTTACTCAAGAGAGACTGATGATCTACTCTGTATAATAGTCGGGAAGCTAAGAGTCTGAGAAGAAGACTTCACTTGCTTTGCATTATGAGGATATGTCCATATTTATAGGTTTCCCTTGAGAAAGGGAGGACTCACAAGATCGCGCCAAGTGTCAGGCTCAGATCATGCCAACAATGCTCTAGGCCCATGGCCCAATGTCTTGATAGGCCTATGGCCCAATGGGTTGGTTGGGCTAGGACATCCCGCTTAGGACTGTAGTCTGATAGAGCGGTTAGGACGTCCCGCTTAGGACTGTAGTCCAATAGAGCGGTTAGGACATCCCGCTTAGGACTGTAGTCCGTGACAGAGCGGTTAGGACGTCATGGACATATTTCTGTATCAACAGAAAGATTGATCATGAAAAAATAAAATTAAAGCATAACGACTACTAATGGACAAAATTATACATCAAAAATGTTTCGGTTTCTTCTATAATGTAAAAAAAGACGCAAATCTATAATATGTATACTCAAGAGATTTAATCACCAAAGAGAAATGCCCTTTAATTAATTACTACATGTTTCCATTCATAATTTCGAACCAATTCAGTTGCTAATTTGTCCGTTAAACCTTCCGCACCTTCTAGAAAAAAAACCATAAAACACAAATTTTGACGCCAAGCAATAACATTAGCCCTGTTAATCCCCAACAACAACACCAATACCACCCATATGTAAACTCTACGCACTCAACCGTAGCATCAAAATTAGCTAATATGATACTAAGATCAGGCGGCAACCAAGCTGCTACCACAGTTGGCTATGCAGTACCCAAAGATCTTTACAGATTGTACTTATTTTATCCTTAAAATAGTTAATTAATAATATAATAAAGTTAATTTTCTATCGTAACAAACTCTCTCTCTCTCTCTCTCTCTCTCTATATATATATATATATATATATATATATATATATATATATATGTGTGTGTGTATAAATTGAAATTTATATTCAAAATGTTCCATATAGTGAGTATATAAGATAGAAGGTAATATTAGAATAAATAATGAGTAAAAATATAAAACGTATGAGAATTCAGATAAATGTTGATAAGATGATGGTTTTTATCTAATCCAATACGTTACTTTATTGCTAATTTTTAAAGTGTCCATTTGCAATTGGACTCCTAAATAAATATTGATTTATTTGATAAATGGAGGGAGTATTAAGTATTTAATAAATGCTCTATTTTTAAAATTTTATTATTTCAATTTATATCATTTAATAAACCTACATAATGTTTAATTTAATATATAAATAATCTAATTAAATAATAAAATATTCAAGATTGGTGTCTATGAATTCGTCTTGTCGCGGTAAATCTATATATATGCTCAAAATATTTTTCGGAATTTTGTAAATAAATATATATGATATTAAATAAAAATTATATATGAATTCAACATACTAAAAATAAATCATGGGAGTTATATGGTGCACTACATTTTAACTACTTAAAATGTTCCATACCAACATACCAAATTTAAAATTCTAACAACCAATCAAAATACACTTGGAAAAAAAACTGACCAATAGAATGCTCAATAGTGCCACGCCAGCATGACACATGGCTATGCTTAGAGGGCTTGAAAATGTCTTCTTTTTGTATGTATATATATATAGATTCATCCTCACACTAACTCCATTTTACTGAGGTGTACCTGGAACTGCCTTATGTCTTTGTATACCTTTTAGCTTGTAGAACTCATTAAATTCAAAAGATATATATTCTAGACCATTGTATGTCCTTAAGTACTTCACACTCCTTCTAGATTGATTAATTACTTCAGCAATCCACTCTTTAAACTTGTTGAAAGCCTTGTACTTTGACCTGCGAATATAAACCCATAGCTTTCTGGAATTGTTGGCTTGATTTTCCTCCACATGGCATGCCAACAAAAGAACAACGATATGATTATATTATACAAATCATATTTATAATTCTCAACAAGAGTAAGAAACAATATTAATAACACTTACCTTATGTTAGTGGAAATACGGTGTTAAGCGTACAAGTACTAAAGAATTCGGATTGAATACTGGATGAAACAGCGGTGTGACCACTTCCCCTCAAGCACAATTTCCCCGCCTTTCTATGCTTCAGGCCTACTTGAACAATGTGCTCCCAAGGTACAACGCCCAATCACAACTAATTTTGGAAGTAACAAAATTAGTCCATTCGAACCTTTCAAGTGTTAGAACTCTGATGCTCAAGTGTATGCCTACTATGCAAATCTCTATATAATGAATTGAGGATGATGATGCCAATGGATGAGAGGGAGAGTAGAAGATTGTGTACTTCTTGTGTCTCCAAAGTGGTGGAGAAACCACCTTTTATAGCCAATAAAGGCCGCCTCAAAAGTCACAAATTAATCCATGTACTAAAGCCACCATAAAACCTCATTAGAGGTTCAAGACCATGAGTCACCATTTTAAATCATCTTTAATTCCGAAAATTATAGAAATAAAAGTAAAATGGGAGTGATTACATGGGACAAGTGCAAAAGACTTCTTCTACAATATATGTTTAATTATACTCTCAATTTGTACCTCACAATTCGAGCCAAACTTTAATTCACACCGAGAATTTGTTTTCGCCCATGTATTACATAATCACGTAACTTGCGTAACCCACTATGTGATAAACTATAAAACATGTCAACACAAATGGTGGACCACATATAAAATTTGCTCAAAGATATGTCCTCTTGACATTTCAACTTTCAAGTTAAGTTGCACATTTTACGACTTTAGTACGTATACATGGTTGCTCAACCAACCAATTCTCCAACAGGAATAATCATCAATTATTGACATTATGTACTTTCCTGCATTCAAGGTTTGAGTCCTTGAGTGACCCCAAAATCAGAGTGCACATAATCCAATATACCCTTTGAATTATGCATACCTTCCCCAAAACTTGTTGTCTTAGATTTTCCCAAAACATAGTTGTGATTTTACCAGTACCAGAAACATTCATCTTAGCTAGCTCTGTCAATCGCTTTTCACCAACATGACCCAGCCTCTTGTGCCATAACTCTGTCATGTCCTCCTCCTGACTATAGTTTACTTGTCCCACTATAGTAGTACCTTTAACGTAATAGAGACCATTCTCAACCCTCTTGATTCATTTCAACACAACTCTACTTTCATTTGACACTACCAGTTCACCATTCTTTGAGCTGTAAGAGTATCCCATCGAGTCTAACTACCTAATGATATAAAATTTATCTCGAGTCTGGGCACATATCTCACATTATTCAATTGCCTAAAAGACACCATCAAACATCCTGATCTTAATGCAACCAACTCCATTTACACTACATGCATAGTTGTCACCAAGTAACACATGACTAGAATCTTTCAACTTGATATCACAAAACCAATCTCTATTTGGTGACATGTGAAAAGAGCAACCAAAATCTAGTACCCAACTTGTGTTATATAACTAACTGTAAGAGCTTCAATATTCTCATAATTTGAGTTACCTTAAACTATATCTACAGTTTGATGTTGTGTTCCAGAGACACTACCTTTGTTTTTCAGGAGGAGTAATCCTTCTTTAAATGTCCTTGTTTCTTGCAATAGTAGCATTTCCTCTTCTCCTTTTAATTAATAGCACCTTTGTTTTGAGAAGTTTGAGCTCCCTTCTGCAGCTATTCGTCCTTCTTCTTATTGGTACCTAGATTTTTACTGTACTTTGTATACAGACCTTCAGTAGCTTAATCTTGTTTTGCGGTGGGTGATAATTGAAGTTCCTTAGCTCTAATTCTAGCTTGGACACCTTCATGAGTAAGAGTGCCTTCTCTTCCATTGATCAAAGCACAAGAATAAACCCAATGCCTTCAATCAAGAATTTGACTTCTGTTGCACTTGCGATAGAAAGAAAAGTTAATTTCGTAGAAGAAGCTTTAGAAAAGGCTGATCATCGATGAAGTTTATCATGGGAAGATGTTTATTAACATCTGAGAGTTTATAGTGACTGCCTGTTGAAAGAAAAGTAGGGCAAGAGAACAAAGCTTTTGAGAAGTTTGAGCAAGTAATATAAGTTGGGTGAGTCTTTTGGTTCTTGTTCTTCTTGGGATTCAATTGGAAATAAGGCTAATAATGGGTGTTAAACTTTGGTTTAATAAAGAAATTGGGTTGACAAAATTTTGGGCCAAGACCGACACTTCACGAACTTTGCTCAAATACTCGATTCGTGTTAAAACGCTTAAATTTGAACGGACAATTTAGAATACCAAAATGGGTAAGAGGTTAGAGTACATTTCTCGGATTTTCCCCAACTTTGTGACTGTTTGGCTAGTGTGAAAATTTGGTTAAAAATAAATATTTTAATCTAGTTTTCTAAATTTTAATCGTTAGCCAAATTACACATCTCGATCCGGATACCACTATTAAGTTTGGTTGGGGCCACCCACCAAGTCCCAACCCACCCTGGTCGCCCAAATTTGTTCATCATCATCATCATCTCCGATCAGCAGTGCACAGGCAGAATAGAATAGTAGTAGTATTTCCGGTAAAATGGGGGTTCCAGCTTTTTACAGATGGCTTGCCGATCGATACCCTCTGTGTATTGCTGATGTGGTCGAGGATAATCATGAACCTGTTGACTTATGCAGACCAAACCCTAATGGTTTCGAGTTCGATAATTTGTATTTGGATATGAATGGTATTATCCATCCTTGTTTTCATCCCGAAGGCAGGGTATGTATCAACTTTCTCGCAATTTACCTTCTTTCTGTCTGCTCATTTACTTCAATTTTATCATTTTTTACTTTGATTGAATATTAATTTGTTTACTTCACTGCAAAAAACCTAAAATCATTATTCAAGATTCATTTCCCCCCTTCTTTTGGGACCTAAAGATGTTTATTTATCTGTCTAGTTGTTGATTTATATGTTTCAGTAGAGAAATGGGTGATGAATGGAGGAGTTTTGAGTTGGTGTGGTATTTAGTTGCAGTACAGTGGTGAAAGATAACAACACAAGAATGTGGATCTTCAAATCTGGGAGTTAAGTAGGTTGAATTGAATGTTGTGCTTGGGTTCCTTGGTGTCTAGTTGTTGTTTCGAATCCCTTGTCAACACTCCTTGGGATCATTTGTTTTTTTTTTTTTTTTTTTGCTCTCTTGAAGAATATATGTGATGCGTGTCATAGAATACCATAAGTCGATAACGGTGTGAATGTATATATTATGTTCGTCCTTCTCTTTTTTTTCTTCGATAAAGTGGAGTTATTGGTGGTTAAAGTTAGTCATATCATTTGTCAAGGTGAAAGAGAAAACAACCTTCTGTATCTCATGATTCAAATCACTGAGGGAAACTAATGTTAAACTACACAAGGGGTTGATTATTCTAATTAATTTATTTGTGTGCTCGAATAAATTCCTTTGCGAACAGTCTTGCATGAATTGATATATAAGCTGTTGGCAGCTAGATGATGCTTCATTCTCTTGAATGCAGTCTACACCTGCAACATATGACGATGTATTTAAATCTATGTTCGATTACATTGATCATCTGGTTTCAATGGTTCGTCCGAGGAAGCTTCTTTATATGGCAATCGGTAAGATGCTTCGATTGAGCATTGACAAACTATCTGGGGATGGTATTGGCTAAAATTCTTCTTTATTTCTTAAATTAAATTTGCAGATGGTGTGGCTCCCCGGGCTAAAATGAATCAGCAAAGAACTCGTCGCTTCAGGGCTGCCAAAGATGCAGCAGCAGCTGTA
The DNA here is from genome assembly GCA_026545765.1 of Plantago major. Lineage (NCBI taxonomy): Eukaryota > Viridiplantae > Streptophyta > Magnoliopsida > Lamiales > Plantaginaceae > Plantago > Plantago major. The sequence goes on from CM048839.1 coordinate 74,301,911, forward strand.
TGTATTATGTGTATTGTTCTATTAGACATGTGATGGGTAAATGCAAGTAAAATTTGGACGTGATGTGTATTGCTACTCAGAACTCTTTTTTGTCTTGTTCTCTCATGTCAGGAAGCTGAAGAAAAAAAACTAAGGAAAGAGATAGAAATCGAGGGGGCAAAATTATCACCCATAGAAAAGGCGGAAACATCTGATTCCAATGTTATCACCCCGGGCACCCAATTTATGGCATTGCTTTCTGTTTCCCTTCAGTATTATGTACAGTTAAGGTTGAACCGAAGTCCTGGGTGGCGCTTTCTCAAGGTTTTTCACTTCTGTTTGTATTTAGAGTTGGATGAATCCTTTCTCTGGAGATAATCCTTTCTGTTTCTTCCATCCATCATATTTCTGGTTTTCAGGGTGCTTTCTCTCACTTAGTTTATTTATGGGGCTGCATTGGATGGTCATTTGAAGGTTATTCTCTCTGATGCAAATGTTCCTGGGGAGGGGGAGCACAAGATCATGTCCTATATTCGTCTACAGCGCAATCTTCCTGGGTTTGATCCAAATACCAAGCACTGTCTTTATGGTCTTGTGAGTGCAATAAATAAATAATAATGATGTTTTTTGTGTGTTGTTTTCCTTTTGCTTCTGAATACAATTTGATTTTGTTAGTCTGCGCGTCTTGATTTCCGGTAATTTTTTCTGAAAATCTCTTCTTCATGTGGTTTAAATGAACAGGATGCAGACCTTATCATGCTGTCCCTAGCCACACATGAAGTCCATTTTTCAATATTGCGAGAGGTTAGTGACTATTATGCTGGTAATTTTTTTTTTTGTACAGAATGCTTTGTTTTTTTCTATCTGAAAGCTACGTATCTGATCATATAGGTTATCACTCCTCCTGGCCAAGGGGACAAATGTTTTTTCTGTGGTCAAGTTGGTCATCTGGCAGCTGAATGTCGTGAGGGAATAAACAATGATTCAAAAGACAAAGTGTTAAGTATGAACCCCATTTATAAAAAGAAATATCAGGTTAGTACTCATGGCCACTGCTGGTTGGCCCATTTTAACTTTTGTCAGTTAACTATATCCTTAGCTAATTGTGTGTTTTGAGCTGTTCCTCTTAAATTTGTTCTCAGTTTTTAAAGATCTGGATCTTGAGAGAATATTTGGGATATGAGATGGACATCCCAAATGCACCCTTCAGAATTGAGCTGGATAGACTTGTTGATGATTTTGTGTTTTTATGTTTATTCGTCGGCAATGACTTCCTTCCGCATATGCCCACATTAGAAATTAGGGAGGTATGTGCTTGCACTATTGGTTAGATCTGTTTTGTGGATATCAACTTTCTAAAAGTTCCTATTTTTGGATACACATAGGCAAAATTTGCTTCTTTTGCATGTCATACATATTATGCTTTTGCTAAATGTTTTGTTTTAGTTATTTATCCTTCATATCCGACATTATTATGTTTTGACCAATTCACTGTTTTCTTCAGGGTGCCATCAATTTGCTGATGTTCGTATATAGAAGGGAATTTGTGGCTATGGGTGGTTACCTTACGGATGCGGGTGAGGTAATGCCATCATCTTTCTCCATGAATCTGAGCGTTTCCTGCATCTAATTTGCTCGATAGTCCTACACCATTTTGCTAAATTGTAGATGCATTGGAGGCGTATCCGTCTTAGTGTTCTTGTCATGTTATTATGTGCTGCTTTTGAATGTTTGGAGATATTATCCTCATCACTCTTGGTTTTGATCTTTCAACATCTGAAGGTTTTTTTAGACCGAGTTGAGCACTTTGTTCAGGCAGTTGCTGCCCATGAAGATCAAATATTTAGAAAGCGAACGCGCATACAACAGGTATTCTCGTGTTTCTATCCTGTCATGATCTTGATGATGATCGTCACAGTACCCTGATTATAACATAGTTGAAAACGGAACCAGTGTGTTGCATGTGCACCATTGCTTCACCATAACAAAGATATTTGGGTTAATATAATTTGGCATGAGCAAGGTTTGACTTGATACTTAACTAACAAAGCTCATGACAATAGTACTTGGTAGTAGAGTTTAAAAAAAAAAGATAAAAATATATCTTCAACCTGTATGCTTTATTCTAAACCATTTCTACCCTAATTTATACATTCTGCAACATCACTTGCACATAGCTTTTAGGTAGCTATTTAAACTACATAACATAATGTTCACTATGTTGCTGATTCAAATCAACTTTGTAAACACTCTTTGATTTCGATTAATGAAACTTGTTTCTGTATCTTGCTCTAATTGTTCCTCTTGGTCATCTCATATAAATTGTTTACCACTCTGCAATGTGCAAACACAATGTTATGAGAATTCCATTGGTCATAGATAATAAAAAAAAGAGGTATGCTCCTACTTAGGAAGAAAAAGGTTAGAGCTGAAAAGAACCATGTACATTACTTCCTCCGTCCCATGTTTCTATTTGGATTTGTGGTCAACAAAATAATGAAAAGTGGAAGGTTTGAATGAGAAAATAATAAAAAATGATAGTGGATTGATAAAGTGGAAAGTTGAGTATTATTTAAATGAAAAAGAATAAAGAATGAATAAAAGTGAGAGAGTGGGTTGGTAATGTTGTAAATATGAGTATATTGGGAGGGCAGTAGTAAATTGGGGTAGATTTATTGCAAAAAATGGAAAGGGGAAGCTTTGAGTGGGACAACAAAAAATGGCAAAATGGGAAACTTGGGGCGGGACGGAGTAAGTAATATTTAAAATAATGAAAAGCTAACATGCATCTATTGCAGCCTTTTTATTTCCTTTATGTTTTTCTTTGTATTGATTTGTTGATGGGTATTGTTGGTTCATCAAGTTTTGATATTCATCCAAGCCTATGTATTTTTTTAGTAATAGTATAGATATCATACATAACAATCGAGTTTGGAAAATGTCACAAGTAGCTTGCGTTTCTGACTTTACCTATAAATAAAAAGTCAACTGTTTGTCGCATTGCCCCCACCTGCAATTCGGAATGATCGACTTAAACTTCACTGCCCTCCCTCTCCTGTGACGTGCTTTAAGTTCCGCTGTGACCCTTGAAGTATGATCAATCCACTCATATTCCCATAGGGATTATTACATCCATTACCCCTTCACTCATATTACTCCCGATATATAAACAATTACACATAAACTCTCAATATATATATTTTAATTATGCATAGGTCCAAAAGTGAACCAAAATTTCCATGTTATCAGCTGAAAAATGAAGTGGATCTTATTTTTCCTTTTCTTTCATTCAACTTTAATTAATAAAATGTAAATTGCAAATAAACCCTTTTAAATTATTCATTAGTTCTCAATAAAATATACATCCCTAATGTTTATTGTTTTAGAATCACCCTAATCTTTTTTCATTTTTTTTTACTCAAACGTAATTCCCAAGCAAACCGCCAAAAAGGTCTAATTTCGAAATCATAACTCTAATTTTTTTTTTTCCGAATCACATTGGAGAAGCTTTTTTTGAGAACACTGGGTTTTTATAGTGATAAAATGTGATATCTTTGTGCTGGTATCAATAAGCCTTTTTTTCCCCATCCCGTTCTATCTTAAGATTACTGGATTTTTTCTCCCTTCTGTTTATTTCAGGCATACGAGAATAATGAGACTGCAAGACGCAAAGCAGGGAGAGAGACTAGTGAAGAGCTCTGTACTCCAGGAGTTGATAAGGTGTTTCCCCTGTTTTTAATGTTATTTGGCTCAATGCAATAATTACATTTATGACTTTGGCCAGTAAAATGAATTGTGATGATAAATAACCAGTTATATGGAATTCTTCTTTCTCCATGCTACATTTTCGTGATATTTATATTCCTTGCTATTCTAGCTCTAGTGAAACTGCAATATAGTTTTGCTTTAATCTAAACATAAAATAAATTGAGAGAAGACTATACTTCAACTGCTGACTGCGGACTGAAATAAAGTAACAAAAAGAAAGTGAAACATGACGTAAGATGAGCAGAGTAGTCGGTGCTGAGCTGAGTCAAAAAGAAAGAGAAAATGAGCAAGAGACGGAACATACTTGGATGGGGAGTGAATTGGCAGCATAAGTAGGGATGCACAGCGAGGAATTGAATTAAAACACTGGAGTAGGATAGTTACTACAGGTTTTCTACCGTCAGTCAAGGTGTCGAACTGACTATTGTCAGTCAATGTGTCGACATTTGACACGTGTCCGTTGCTATGTATCGCCTTAAACCGTTGCTTTGTGTCGCCCTCAACCATTGCTTTATATCGCCTTCAACCGCTATTTTTTTTTTTTTTTTAATTCTTTGAAACTATTAACTTCTCCCTAAAATTTTACTTATTAAAATTTTAACCCTCCTTCCTCACCACCCATCTTCTTCCCCAGTCCACCACCACCCACCACCAACACCACCACCACCGCCACCAACACCACCACCACCCATCTTCCCCCACCACCAACACCGCACACCGCCACCAAAACCACTGCCGGAGCTTCCATGGCGGAAGCTCGGAGCTTCCATGGCGGAAGCTCGGAGCTTCCATGGAGCTTCCGCCATGGATTCCAATGAGTTGTGGTGGTGGGTGGTGGCGGTGTGGTGGCTGGTGGTGGTGGGGAAGAAGATAGGTGATTTAATTTTGATTATTGGTTTTGATTTAATTTTGATTTCAAAATTTTGATTTTGATTTTTTAATAGAGGTAATTTTTTAATATATCAAAAATATTTTTTTAAATATATTTAAATAATTTAAAGCGACGTAGGCGGTTAGAGCAACACGTAGCGCAACACCTTGTGCGACACTCCATGGCAACACTTAGTGCAAAAGGTAACAGATTATTCGATCTCCACCGTTAAAATTTTAATCTAATGGATCAAAAAAGGTGAATGACGTTAGTCAGGGCGACAACCTGACTGACGATAGAAGACTCCTAGTTACTAATCCTTCCATCTCATTTGGAATGGGCACTATTCCTGAGTTGTGCACTTCCCAAAATGTTAGTAAAGTATTCCATGTGCATTAATAAGACTGTCCATCTTCTCAACTGTTCCATGGATTGCTACCCACTATCCACTTTCTACTCGTTCTTTTATGAAAAGAAAATACTCCACTTACATTTATATTCTCATTCTTTATTCGAATAATACCCTACTTAGTACTTGCAACTTTTATTCGCTTTATACTCCCACTTTCTTAATACATGTGCCCATATCAAATGGCATGGAGAGAGAGTAACACATAGGGTTTTTCTTTATACTGGGTTGGTCATGTTTCCGAGGTTTTCTTACACGGGCCAAATGTTTCTATAACGTCCACATGTCTGACTGACGTATGTCCATACCGAAAAAGTTTCGAGACAGGATGCGCAACTGTCTTGCCGTTTCGATGTTTCATATGCTCTGTTATTACAACCATCATGAACTAAAACTATGGATAATCTCAATCTGGTCCCGCTTCACCGCCATTGCAGCCACCACAGAACCTGTTACCATCATTGGAATTTGGAACTACCACGAACTCCACCATTCGACACCTCCAGAATCAATCACCACAGCTTGTAATCTGCAACTGCATGAATCCACCACACCCATCCTTCCCATCTCCCTAACACAATCATGAATCACTGATCCCTCCCTCAGAGTTCAGCCAACTTGCTGTCAGTTTCACATCCTCTCTCACCCAAACACCGCCACCACCCACACTCCAACGCTCCCGAACCCCTTCAAGCTTGGTGCTTTCCTGCTCTAATGGAGAAATCCACCATAATAACGGAGCACCTAGTAATGGTGTTAACTGTGGTGCCAGTAACGAATGGCATGGTGGTAACTGGTAAGCGTTGCTGCTAGGTTAATTCCCACCCCACACAACCCTCCCAAACCCTTCCATGCTCGGTGCTCTCTCTGTTCTAAGGGAGAAATCTTCCATAAAACCAAAATCGAGCACCTAGTGATGGGGTTAACTGTGGTGGACGTGGTGGTAATGAATGGCATGGCGGGCAGTGGTCAGGGGCATGGTGGTAGGAAGTGCTGTTAGGTTGATCCCACCTCCACCCTCTTCCAATTTGGCCCAATCAGCCCAACTATCAAATCAAGCTTGAAGGATGTAGGGGTGGATGGAACTTGAAAACATTTATAGGGAGGGGTATCGAGTTGGCGGGCAGCACTGGAGGTATTATGTAGCATGTTGCTGTTTAATGTGAGACTGCTGAGAATTGGAGTTGGTTATGTGAAAGATGAGTTGGGTATTGAGTATAAACCATCTCAGAGTCTGGAGTTGTTAAAAGGAATGCTTCCTTCAATAATTTGTTGTTTTTGTTGACTTGTGGATGAGTATCACTTCCTAGCAATTTGTAAGTTTAGCGTACTGGAAGAACTGTAGTTTATATGAGAATGAACATATCCATTCTAGATGGTTAAAAGATTATTGAAGCTGCTCCATTCAAGTTTTGTGCAGCCAATCTTCAAGTTGATACAGCTATTGATTATAACAACATCATGTCGGAATACATAGCTGATTATGGAATGGAGGACAACCATTAATGGAAAGTGGAAACCTTGCCGTTAGGATTTGAGACAAACAAAATATAAACCCATTTTTTGTTTGTCTTAGCTAGTGCTGGGTTTATATGTTTGTTTATACAAGTAAACCTATGGTGGGGGAAAAAGTGGAAACCCTCTTTGTTGGGCAGGAGGTGTACCAAAAGGGTTCACTTCCGTTATTAATTAGTTAACTGTTGGTTGACATCAGAATGTATGTTATAGACTTCTATTGTCCCTAGCTATGTTTGACCAAATAATAAATGATATGAATCTGGCATATCTTCTCAGGTGAAGCTGGGGGAACCTGGATATAAAGAAAGATACTATGCTGAGAAATTTGGTTTCGCAGAGACTGGAAATGTAGATGAAGCCAAAAACGAAGTGGTAAGTTCATACAAACAAATGAACAATTCTTTGACTAATTTACATGTTAAATTGTTAAATTAACAATTTAGCATGTCAATTAGTGTTAATTTCTAATCTCCTTGTTCAGTTTTTCTTGTCAAAATACATGTATTGTAACTTCTATGAAGAAGACAAATTAAATGTTTCATGTAGAAGTAGAACTTGGGTTTCTTGACTTTGTAATACATCCCTGCACGTGTACCACCTGTGTAAGTTTGGATGTGCAGTTCAGCGCTTCCCCCCCAGATTTTCTAAGTATTATTGTGGTTTATTCCATTTGGACTAGCACATTGGAAGTTATGATGCACCGTAGATGTGAAAACCTTTGGCATGCCTATTGTTCCCATAGCAAATATCAACTTTCAAGGATTGTGCACTTGGCGTATGTGACACAATTATGTAGAATAGATTGACCAGGTTTGAAATTGATGGCTGTACAAAGAGTAGGTGGTGCCGGAACAATTAAGCTACAACTCATTTAGTAAAACATGCATTATTTGTCTGTAATTACTCCCTCATAGTAGGTCCTTGGGCATTGAATTTCATGCATCATTTTTCTTGTTATTTGCTTTTCTTACAATAATAAATTAATAATTATGGAAGGAAACCGGGGGACATTCTTTATTTTTTACCCTTATGTCACATCCAATGGCCCAAGTTAGTGGGAGGGACACAAAAAGATAAAATGCTAGAGTTTGATGCCAATATCGAACAAATTTGAAGCAGAAGAGCTGAAACTGCTATTGACTTCCATTGAAATTCTTAGGTGGTGTAAGAAGTGCAGTTCTCCTGCATATTACCTGTACCAAGCAAAAGTTTTCTGGAGCTTCTAGTATCATAAAGGCAATATTGGCTGACAATACTAAAGCTTAGAATGATAATTTATAAGCCCCTTTACTTCGAATTGCTCCATGCCATCTCTAACATTGTATTATTGACTGAAGAATTACCCTTCCTGTTTTTTGTGACTAAGCATCTGAAAGGAGCAAGTAGCAATACTTTAGACTGTTTGGCAAACAACTTAAGGTCGTTTAAAGTCGAGTTGTACCGTGAATTGTGTTTGGCATACAACTAAAAAAATCTGTCAAGTCACTATTCCACTCACATAAAATTGAGTTACTATTTGTCTGTTAAAGGTATGTTAAAGTTCGTTCTGTTAAAGTCCAAATAGTCAGATACTGACTCAGCGAAAAATAATGCACCTGTATGAGAGGACAAATGGAACCACTTTGCTAATATTAAATCAGTTCTGTTTGATAATCAAGGGTGAACGATATAACTTGTAGATGGACCGTATCTCATTTATCAAAAGTATGTGCGACAATGTTATGTTGATTAATTCACATTGAAACAATTTTTGACTTCTATCGCCGTTGTCAGCAAACAAAAGGACATGATGATTATATGTAACATCAAAATAAGATTTTTTAGATGTGAAAAGTACCTTTTTTCCTGTATTTCATATGATTATAGCTGAACAATTACGAGTACTTTGATCGTGGAAGATGAGGTCTTTATCTGTGCAGGTATTGAAGTACGTAGAGGGATTGTGCTGGATTTGCCGTTATTATTACCAGGGTGTATGCTCATGGCAATGGTGTGTTCATCTCCTCAGGAGCATAAACAAAAGCTTCTATCTAGAACTGTTTATTTTGTGATGCATTGTGGATTAGCAATCTGATATGAAAGCGACAAAAATATGCTAAAATCATTCATGAGAGTACTCTTCAATTTGTAGTGGCTCTGAAGCAAGAACATACATTCTTATGTAAAAGGCATGCTAGAGAGAAAGTCACACACCCTTATGATGGTTTCGAAGAGTTGACAAGTCCCCTTTCGGTTAATTCTTGCATCCTTTCGAGATGTGTTGACAAATTTTATCATTTTCTGGTCATGAGAGAGCTTAACCGCCTGTGCTAAGCGCTCCCAGTCTATGCTGAGGTTTGGGTATGGTGGGCTTACGGGTTTATTAGAAAGACATCACATTGCTTTTTACATTGTTATGACAATTGCAAAGAGTTGACAAGTCTCGTTCATGTTAGTATTTTTTTTATATTTTTACAAGTCTGGTTCACAAATTTTATCATCGTCTCGTCATGAGAGCGTAATTCTGTGCTCTAAGTTCTGTATGCTTGCTTATGAAATAATTAATATGATATGGTAGCTTCCCATATTTCTGTTCTTCAGGTACTATCCGTATCATTACTCTCCATTTGCATCTGATCTGAAGAATTTGACCGAGTTGGAGATAACATTTTTTGCTGGGCAGCCATTCAAACCCTTTGATCAACTCTTAGGAACCTTACCAGCTGCAAGGTTATTAAAATGAAGTTTCTTGAATAGCTTCGGTATATTCCATTTCGGTTTTGTATTATTAACCGGTTTCCTTTCTGCAGTTCCATGGCTCTCCCTGAAAGATACAGGAGCTTAATGGTTGATCCTTCATCACCTATTTATGATTTTTACCCAATAGGTACTATTTGTTGTAACTGTCTGTTGTTCGCCGAGCTCATTGATTTTTATTTCTATTAGTACGTTGTTTTAATAACTTGTTTTTATGCGTGTTCAGATTTTGAGATTGACATGAATGGGAAGCGTTTTGCTTGGCAGGTTAAATCTTACGTGTTATGATGCCATTACTTTAAATGAAAAATTTCATTTCTTAATTTGATTTACTGAGTGTCTAAAATGACATTGCAAAACTAGGGAGTAGCAAAATTGCCGTTCATTGATGAGAAGAAATTGCTTTCTGAGACAAAGAAACTTGAGCAAACCTTGACGGTAAGAAACTATGTGCATGTGATATAATACATACATTTGCATTCTCTCAAAGGAATTGTTATATACTGCACGTGTTTTGGATAATCAAGCAGTCGTTCCTTATGGACTGCAGTGGTGAGTTTTTAAGCAGGCTAATGTTATTTACTCTCACTATTATCCATGATCGTGGCGCATAGCGGCCTGCCAAAAAATCCATGATGGCAGGAGTGGATGGACGGGATATTGAAGTGATATAGTATATCATACAACATAACTCACATAATGAATATATAAGTACCGTGTAAATTTAAAATAAGCTTACAATAAATGAATTAATAATAAGAAGTCATATATTCTTAATAGAGAGTCCTAAAGACAAGCAAAGTCAAGGAAATTGAAGGTAAACTGGTCATTACTCCCAAAGATCACTGTCCCGGTGCTATCCTGCCGGGATTTGCCAAGATACTGGTCTGGGAAACACCGGGATAGATATCCGGGAATGTCTGAAAATGCTCCAGGATAGCAGGGATCACTTCGAGATTGACAACACTGCTTACTCCACTAGTACTTGCATTCTAGGGGAATATAATCTCTCTCGCTTGTAAGTGATAGCTTAGTTTGTAGAATGTCCACATTTTGAACTTCTAATTATTAATACGGAGTTCAAATAATCCTAACCCAAAAGTCCGATTCGAATTGAAACTTTCAGATTGGATTTTGGATTAATGGTTTTGAGAAATTTGGAATTTGGATCACAAATTTTTAATTTCTTATAAATGGTGCTCATTTGTATTTTGTAGGGGGAAGAGCAATTTCGAAACAGTGTCATGTTTGATTTACTATATGTTCATCCTTGTCATCCCTTGGCTGCACAAATTACTCTGTATTATCGTCTTTGTACGGTATCCAAATTACCATGGACAATTGATGCCACTGCTAGGTTTGTTATTTGTTTGTTCTGGTTCACACAATAACATGCCAATTTCTGCTTAATGTTCTGTTACACACTTACACCATTACATTTTCCAATTGTTTCAGCGGAGGAATGAATGGATTCCTGTGGCTGACTCAGAGGAATGCATTAAGAGAAGCTTTACCTTCCCCAGTCAGGGGCCTGGAAGACATTACAATCAACCAAGCTCTGTAAGTTATTTTCGAGCCATTATACATGAGTAATCATTTTGTTCTAACAAGACTAGAGTGAGTATGATTTATGATCCATTTTTGCAGAAACATCACATATCTCAACCCAGCAGCACACTGTCACATTCCAAAGCCTCCTGAAGGTGTAATTATGCCTGTACAGGTTTGTTATATTTCTAACATATCTTTAAATCTTACAGAATACTTCGTTGATCTCATAGAGCTATCAGTTGTAAATTTTACTTGGGCCCCATAAATTAAGATGTCAAGACACGAACTAACTAAAGTTTTGTTTCTTGTGTTGTGACTTGTGATTTGGTGACTTCGACATTATAATGATTAATAATAGCCAATTAAGGTGCTAGTTTATTGAAATCATATAAGCCGCACCTCAGATTATACTGTACTTTCGGCAATCAACGTACTCTTTTACATTGAAAGGTTTCAGTCCTCTACTATAACGTACATCAGGGATGTTCCTGCTGCCTAGTTATATACATGTAATTATTAAAGGATGGCATCATTTTTGCATTACAATTTTATTATTGTCTAAATTAGATTGCTAATTCCAAACTCTTAAGTATCAGATAATTGCCATATTATGCTAGTTGTGTATAACGTAGTCCAGTGTATGGACTCAGTAACTACAGACATGCAAATAATAATGGAATTCAAATTTTAGCCCCGAGTAAATTAGTAGGCGTTCTCTGGTCATCCATCTTCTCTAGGGAGAGGAACTTTCGATGATTGTACATTCTAATTCATTTTTCATGTGTATGTGCTAATGTTTTTAATAAAAACCTCTAATGTTTCTGGCTGTAACCATAATGTTTGAATTATCTGAGTTCATAGAGAAAGAAGAAAAGAAAAAGAAACAGAGAGAGAGAGAGAGAGAGAGAGAGAGAGAGAGAGAGAGAGAGAGGAGATTATAGGAGCAGTTTTAAATGGTCAACATTTGTGGGGGTCAAATGGCATAGATATCCCCTGCTAAGTACGCATTTCAAGTTGTGGGTTTTGAAAAATTATGTCAACAATATCTTAATATACTGCCATCTTGCTACTTCTGCCCCACTACCCCCCTTTTTGTTGTGTTGCCTGCTCCACTCTGTTACCTGGGATTGATAACGCCGAGCCAGATACGCCTTGAACTTTGGGGTTGTGGGGGACACCAAGTGTAACTACACATAAACCTTGATTAATATTGGTGAACATATTCCAGCTGAGCAGGTGTTTGCATGGTCATAATACTGTGATGCACTAAATATTTTTTCTGAATATGAAATTTTTTACATACATATGAAGCGATACGAGTGGAATATTCCATTCAGGGGAGCATTGAAGTTTTTCCAAATTAGTAGTTGAAGATATGAAGTGTCTTATAAATGTACCCATCAATTAGTTCTCATGCTTGTGTGTATGTTAGCTCGGCTAATGCAGTATCATAGTACAATTGCTGAACTGCATTGAGGAAAAGTTCAAACTCTTTGTAACATATATTTTCATTGAATGTCCAGGTTGTGAGACCTACAGACATAAAAGCATATCCTGTATTATGGCATGAAGAGACCAGTGGGAGGCGCCAAGGGAAAGATAGGTACTGTACATGTATACTCCGAATAGTATGGAATACTTGAACAGTTCCCAACAGCTGACCTGTTAAATCCGTTTCCCAACTGTTTATAGTTCTGATTTTGACTGCTTATGTTTCACAGACCACAGATACAGGGGGCTATATCGGGTCCTAAACTTGGGCAAGCAGCTTATCGTCTGGTTCACAACACATTGAACTTGAAGCCTGAGCCTACAAGTTATTCCACCACCCAGGCAAATCATGGGAGGCCAGCTAGACAACAACCTGGCTATGAAAACGGCTTTCCTGTTGGAACATCTTACTCGAGCGACCATGCACAATATAATAGTCCCAGAGCAGCTGCTGGACGATCTGTGCATGAAAAAGGAGCGGGTCGTTATGGAAATGAACAGGGTTTCTATGATGTCGGAAATGGATATACTGGTCCTCGTGGTGTTCAATCGGGGTATGAGAGTGGTTCTGGTCAGTATGGATATGACTACAGATATCATTATGATCCAAATATTCAAAATAGAAATTATTATAACATGGATCATCAGTTGAGAAATAGCATGTCTGCTTTAACTGTAGAAGGTGGTCCAGGGCCACAGACGTCTCCTGGCCATGTACAAACACGTCCAGTGCAGACCAGTGGTGCTTTACCAAAACCGCCTCCTAATTGGACCGGTAGGCCTGTGGCTGTGAGTACAATAATGCAGTATCCAAGACAGCAGCAGCCGACCGAGAGACATGTAAAGATGTTGTACCAGCCGAAAAAATAAAGGTCATGGACTTTAATGGATATGCAACAGCAACTTCTATATAACCGTTGATTTGAATATTCTTCACAGGCATTTGTGGTTAGAGTTGAGATTAGCTTCAGTTACCAATCATTTAGAAAAAACAACCAACTACAATGTTGTAAACTAAATGTTTATTGATATTGATGCTGTAGGAACTGTCACATGCCTCTTCCCCTTTAAAGCATGTTGTAGGATGTTACTTTTTATTTTTCATGTTTCGAGGCATGTTGCTGAATTTCCTGTAGAATAGTGACAGGAACTTGCACTGGTGAACGATTCAGGTCTGATGCGAGCGTCTATTCATGTTTTTCTCATCTTCATTCTTTTTTACTTCCTCCGTCTTTCCATTTTATCATTTTGGGTGTTACAACTAAAACTTCTCATTTACTTTTTTTTGGTAACCACCTACCTAACTTTAACATTAAATATATTCAAAAGTAAATCCACTAACATTATTTTATGGAACTTTCATCTTAAAAAAATTAATTTGAGGGACCCACTCGTTATATTTTATTCAAATGTAATATATATCTTATTTTCTCCATCCAAAATGTTAACGGGAAGCTATTCACGGGATGGAGGAAGTAGTTTTTTTTTCTTCCAGTTAAGAAAATATTGTTTTCATTAGCACATCAGCAGAGTACATTCGAGTCACATAGTAACAAGTCTTAACATTCGGGAACTTCTTGTTTTAGATGTTCAGGCATCTAGAATAATCTAGAAGTACTAAATTCTAGAATGGTGTTTGTGTTAAAATATCAAGTGCCACTAATTGTAATAGAAGTGTCACTAATGTAAATAGTAATGTCGCTAAAGTAATAGTAGTGTCACTAACTTATAATAGTATGTGACACTTACTAAGTGTCTTAATATCTAAGGAATATACCTTGAGATATTCCTTAGGACTACTACTACTATAAATAAGAGGGATTGACATAGGCATAGACCAGGCTAAGCAAGTGAGTCGTTGTGTGTCTATAATCTCCCGAGTGTACTTGAGTCTCTCTATAATAAAAGCTTCCCCTTGTTTATATAATTCTCCTTACTATAATCTTGATCCTGATAAAACCTCATAACTGGTTGTACCTACTATGTGTCAGTAAACTTGGTATCAGAGCCATGATAGTCTAAGCTTTAGCTCTTATCTACATGAGAAGTTCTAAGCCGATGAGCTATGTCCAACCATATACTTATATGGAAAGTATGCTCTGTGGTTGCCACCTAGTGGAACCTCCACACCAGAAATCCTACGAAGCAAGATCAAAAGGATAGAGAAAAAGCACCTATGAGGTTATTATGCTCAAGTACCTTGAGGCTTTTATAAGAAGAAAGCATTGCCTCGGTGATAGAAGCAGATACCCTCATAAGTGTTTTCTCTGTATCCTTAGCAATGAATATATAACGGACATAACTCACTGCAGCTTATTACTTTGAAGGATAGATAAGTAACCGAACTTACTGTCTTGGCCTCTGGTCTTGAGTCACACAATGGAGAATACATCCACTATATCCCACTCGTCCTCTTTCAACTCAGCCTCTTTCAACCTTAGAAAATCAAACTCCAGCAAAGTTGATCACCTTTATGAAGTAGAATATGTGAGCGATGATAGTAAAGTCCCTATTACCCAGTTACCTCTACTAAACCAAATTCGACCCTTCCAAGAGTTATAAGACATGTGTTCAGCCCCAACAAGCATGTAGCCAAAGAACTTGTTTTGGCGTCCCAACTTGAGCAATACTTGGTTTCGGCGACGGAAGCGAAAATAATGATTCCTCTCCGCCTCAATGAAGTGATGGTTCAACAATGGCGAGCCCAGGGTTATACCCATCTACACTATGGATCAATCCGAATAGCAATTACACTTCATGCTAGGAAATGAGTAAATTGCTCCCGGTTCTTCAATCATTTGATAACCAGAGTCATTCTTTGATAAACGATCACTATGAGTCAGACTCAATAGAATTTGATCAATCCTTTATTCTGTCGTTAAGGCGGAGAACTGAACCAAGAATTCTCTTTCTTCATCATGATTACCTGTTGTGCCAAGACTCGCTCTACTTGACACCAGATATAGAGAATACAAGCATGCATGCATTGCAACACTTCAGACTACGTTGAATGCTGGAACGATGTTTGTAACACTTTTTCTGAATTTCAACATAGCACTGGATGATCCACAGATCTACCAGAATATCCAGATCCAGCTGCAAATCACAGGTGCTCCACAAGTTGTAAACACATACTCAGCAACACTCCACTATCAGACGACATACAGAGTGCAAAATCATGCGATAGATTCCATGAAACCAGCACGCCAATCCAGTCAGTTGATTCTTCTATCAACAGGAGAAAGGATGGATTCATCGAGATCTCTTTCAAACAAAAAGACAGAGACAAGCCCCGTCCATCAATATTCTGTACGGAGATAAATACAATCTCTCCCCCAGAAGAGCCTCCAGCCATGAGCCGAATAACATTCTTACCAGGTGTTCCGATCGAATCATTCAACTCTCTCGGAGACCCTATATATGCATTCGTAGATGAGACAGGTCATAAATTCTTCGATATTTGTGACGGTGAAAGATGCCTAGCAGAAAGCTCCGATGAAGATGAAACACCCAAGCAAAGAAGGAAGAAGAAATCTTCTTAGCAGATGCTCAAAGAAAGGTATGAATCAGGAGATTCACAGGTTGGATTTCTTGGTGAACCCAGTGGAAAGACTTTTGAATACTATGTATTGTATCCAAATAAGTCATCCAAAGGTGATTCACAACCAACCTCTCCAGATCAAGAAGATGTAAAAACATGCATGTTTGGACCATCCTCCTCACAAAACCCACAAAATCTGAGCTTCCCATAAGAAGAGTTCGAGCAAGATAATGCCAAGAACTCTTGGAAAGTAAAAAATCCACTCATTAGGAATGCAGACGGATCCACAAAGCAGATCAGTGCAGCAGAAGCGACACTGAATTGGCAGTCAGAGAATGCAGTGGCCCAGAACAATCTCCTAAGCTAAATTGATAAAAAGGTAACTATCTTGGACCTTTCTATCAAAGAAATAAACAAAAAAAATCCTCCCTCCAACAAGAACTCCTCCACTTGGCATCAATGGTTTCCGTCACTTCACCCATTATAAGCCAAAAAGAGTCAGAACTTAAGTTTCTCAGAGCACAACTCAATTCCTTACAAAACCAACCAAAAGCTTCAACCAATATTCCATACGATATATTCACCTCCCATCCAGTTTATACACCACCTTACATGTTTCAAACACAACCCCTCTCCTTCTCACAAGACCCAAGTGTTTTTGGATCATCTTCGTTCCTTCCAACAAGGATAGTTGAGGAACAACATGTTGCCAAAAAACCTCAGTCAACAGAAACACTGATGTGTCAAATCAAGTCCTTAATTTGTTTAGCCAAGAGCAATATTAAGAATCACTAGAAAAGCACGTAGTGAGTTGATAAGTTGCCCCGAGTGTCGTTCTCGAAGGACTTAACTAAGCTTGTCGGTGTTTTAAAGAACAAGTTTGTCTTAGAATTGCGTCTTACGACCTCCAATTCTTTCTATCGCAAATCACACAAAGATTAAACAGCAAACATGGGTTTGTAATCAATTAAAGGAGACATGGGATGGTGGTTTCATCAAGAGCTAGCTAGTATAGGTATACAATGGAATACACGACTTTTGAAAGTGAAAACGTTTTATCAACGTAGTAGAGTCGTCAATTCTACTAGTCAGCGTTCATAGTCGAATGTGTTGGGCTTAAATCGTAAGTAACCTTGAGGGTGCGAATCCCTCTTGTGGATTTTGGGTATTAAGAAATGATTGCTAAAGTATTGAACTACCAAACGATTCGCAAGAATTCAACAAACCAAGAACAGCGTAATTTCATCCAAAGTCCTATGTGATGTACTCAAATTAGTACTTCTTAAAAAGCAAAAAGTAACTAAAGGAGTGTTGTGTAACAAGCTTTAACTACGAGATCGTTCTCAAGGAGTTAACAAAGCAACCTAGCGTTTTAAAGTGTAAAAACGTAAGAGTTTGCAGAAGTTTGAAAGAGTAGTTGGTGATTTTTGCTAGACAAAGTAAATTAAACTAAGTGCACAAAGATTCTTTTGTATTTGACGATGGAAAACAATGAATACGATAGTAGTTCAGATAAATCATGGACGGATTCAACCCATTGTTCATACGCTTGTCACATTTATTTGTCCAGAAATACTTGAATTCTACTACAACCAATGCATTTTCGAATGTTTTGTATAAGAGAAATTATTCGATTGTCAGGCGAATAATCCTAACCAAATGCTTTGAAGAATGTTAAACTAGAAGATCGAATTCAAAGGTTTAACGGAGAGTTTGAATTAGCTTAACATGTATGAACAATTCTAGGGTTAGAACCCTAGCAAGAAGAATCCTACATCACTACCGTATTCACTACGCGATTAGCTATTCATGCTTGGTATAACAACATACAATATCATCATCACAATTGAATTAAGCATACTATATAGATAGAACAATTCATACAATAAACAAATCAATCACAAGAGATGAAATCGCAAGAGAAAAGATGAATTGATTGAATGATTCTAATATCTCAATGAGAATTCGATGTTATTGTATGAGATTACAAACCAAATTGAAGCAATCCCAAGCCAAAGACCAAATTCTAGGGTTCTATTGTTCTTGGAGAGGGAAAAAACGAAGTAGGAATGAAAAAGATCTGTTTTAAATCGACTAAAATCGGCAAAATACTGATTTTTCACGCCGGGACGCGTCTTGGCCAAGTTCTGGGACGCGTCCTGGATTGCGGCCTGTGGGGACGCATCGCAGATTCCCGTGTCATTAAAACTTCTCTAGACGCTTGTACACCAAAGTTGTAGTTCTTTGAATTATCTACGCGTGGCCACCGAAATCAAGTCAATCAGACATCGTATGAGAGAATTATGGCCAAAATGGCTAGACTGCTCTGTAAGTTTCACTTTTTCGCAGTCTCGCTTAGGTGACTCTAAAATCTTCGTCCGAAATCCGATTCCACTTCCGTTTTCGCCATTTTGCTCCACTTTCAAAGCTCTAGATTTTTCTCAAAATTAACAAAATATCATTTTTTACTCCCATTTTCACCTAAAAACATGACAATATGCAAAGCACAACTAAAACACGAAAAACATGAAAAAACACAAGAAACACTATAAAATACTAACAAAGACTTACAAAAATACGGTAAAAAAGACATGATGAACCTCTAAATTATGGTCTCATCAAACTCCCCAAATCGAACCTTTGCTCGTCCTTGAGCAAACAAACTACCTAGACTCTAACCACAAAAAACACACAAAAGAGTTAAAAAACCAAGCTACTGAATCCACCATTTCAAGCAGTAAACCAAAGGAATGCAAAGATTTTGAACTTCCGCTAAAGTTGGTAGAAAACAAGTAAAAACTACACAAGTTCGTTTCCAGGGTAAATAAGACTTAAGTGTAACTCGGTGGGCCCTCACTGGTGATAATCAGGTGACTATCTCTCACTTCTGGAAGTGTCCAGCAAAGGTAAGCACTCAAAAATAAATATAGGTGGTGACTTTCATCACAAGTTGCCACAACTCTCTTATGCTAATGTACTCAATTCGTCAAGTCGAATGGGACTTTAACACGCGACTCTAATGGTAAAGAAATGAAACGAAAGACTAACTGCTTCTCTCCCTTTTTTATTATATATATATTTTTTTATTTTGCATACTTTTTTTAACCATTAAAATGATCAGTATGCTTTATTGAATGGCCTCATTGGGCTCTTTTTGTCTCAATTTTTTGCAGGTGTCTGTTTTACCAATAGTCTGCACTTTTGTGCATGTCGGTTCGGTGTACGTGCCATCAACCGCACGGAAATTTAGCTTTTAGGCCACACCGGTATGTGGTAGTATTTGAAACACGTCTGACATGACTAACGGTGATCAATTAAGACCACAGATCCACCCTGAGACTTTTATAAATACTTTTGAGAAATAGCAGAAAGACACACGAATCAAATACAGAATGGCTCCAGTAAAAACAAAGAGCGGTCTCAAGGATAAAAACACTCCTCCCAAACATTTTCCTTGGAATGGGTTTGGGAAAAGAAAGAATAAGGAACGAAAACATGCCGTTCGTCATCCTCAACTACTAAGAGTACACATAAATATGGAGTGATGCAATAACTTAACAAAGGAATTGCTCAACCCAGTAATCACACAAACAATTGCCGGTACAAATTTTTTTCATTGGCTAATAGGGCTTCTCACAGACTTTTGGATCACAGAGCTAACCAGACTTCTTATTTACAAAAGAAACGAACTTGCATAATTTCTAACCTACTCCCTACTAACTGTTAACAGGAATTTCTAACCTACTCCTCCCAAACATGTTCCTTGGAACGGGTTTGGAAAAAGAAAGAATAAGGAACGAAAACATGCCGTTCGTCATCCTCAACTACTAAAAGTACACATAAGTATGGAGTGATGCAATAACTTAACAAAGGAATTGCTCAACCCAGTAATCACACAAACAATTGCCGGTACAAATTTTTTTCATTGGCTAATAGGGCTTCTCACAGGCTTTTGGATCATAGAGCTAACCAGACTTCTTATTTACAAAAGAAACGAACTTGCATAATTTCTAACCTACTCCCTACTAACTGTTAACAGGAATTCAAAACATAAGCATAAATCAGGTTTAACACAAGCAATGGAAGTTCGACATGGAAATTAAACTCAAACACAGCTAAAAATAAAGAAAGATGAAGATAGAAAACAGAAAACACATCACAGAAAGTGGCTAACATACCACCCCACAGAGTCACAAAATAGCTAAACATAAATTCACAAGCAAGGATCGAATAACACATTTCCCTCCCCAAACCGAAACTCAAGCATGTCCTCAAGCTACGAGTTGTAGAAGAAAAGAAAATGAGATAGAATGATACTTACCTGTGTTGTACCTTTATAGTCATGTACAAGACTCTTCCGTATTGGTTAACGGGTACTCTGGAAGTTCACCCTCTTCGCTCCTTTGCGCCCCTGTAAGTGAGAATAAACATATTGGGGGCCAGTGTATGCTCCCACATGTATGTTCGTCAAACCCTGCGAAAAAGACATTTTAGGATCAAAAGTGTAGGCACGAGATTGCAACCATGCGGGTAGTGTTAATGAACGGTCGTCCTAGAAGCAATACGTCTCTTCCTAGTTCTCCCCCTTTTTTCCTGGCAGAATCAATAATCACAAAATCTAGGATGACATGCACTCCATCTAATATCACGGTGACATCCTTGACGATACCCATAGGCCTACCCCATGACCCATATGCCAGTAGCATCCTAGCTTTCATAGGCACCATGCCTTTCAATCCAAGCTCCTCATAGTGACTAAAAGTCATAACATTGCAGCTGGCACCAGTGTCAACTGTACTAACTACTCCCTCAAATTGTCCAATACCTAGTGTTAAATCGAAACTCTTGGCGTCACTCAAACTCTTATCACCCTTCAAAATGACTGGTGGGGAAGATTCCACCACCGGAGCATCAGTGCTCTCATCACCCTTACTTACCTGAACCACGTGGTTCTCCACCGCCGGAGCAATCACGCTCTCATATCCTTGCGAGGTTTTAGAGGTTCCTCACGAACTGAGTTCTTACCACTTTTCACGGCTTCTTTTTCTTGAAGTGTTGCAACCTGGTGTCCACACCTACAAGATGTCACCTTATCACTTATACTGGAAGCCACCTTCTCAGCCACGTCGACATATAGTTCTGCCACCAACACTCTCTCCGTAATAATCGAGGGGTTCTCGACTTCTCTCTTCTGATCTCTCGCTTTGAGCGAAACAATTACATCCTCCAGTCTTTTTTTGTGAATCTTCAAGGGCTTCAATTCTATCCATGAAGGATATCATAATGCCTTACAAATCGTGAGTTTTTGGAGGAGGATTGTAGTGGGCATGCTTGTTTCGCATCATCCTGTGTTGAGATGCAGTAGCCATCATGTCGAATGCTTCCTCAATATCTGATGCTGTACTAGTCATTATCGACCCCCCAAGGCTCATGTCGACTAGCAACTGCTCATTTGGATTCAACCCCCCCTCCCCCCATAGAAATTTTGGCATAAGGTCATCTCATTAAAACGGTGGTGGGGGCATTCGGCAAGAAGGTATTGGAACCGCTCACGTGCCTCATGCATTGTCTCGTGATGTTCCTGTTCGAACTGGGAGATCCTCCTGCGGAGGTCTACCATGTTTTGAAGGAGGGTAATACTTCCCAATAAAGCTCCGGTAAATATCATCCCATGTAGCTAGCGACCCCTCTCGAAGGTTAAGCAACCATGTCTTAGCCATACCTTGGAGACACATCAGAAACACGTTCATTCTGACATCCTCATCAGTTACACTACTTCCATCAACCAGTGGTATCCTACTAACCCAAGACCCAAATTCCCTTAGGAATCTCATGATGTCATCATTATCATTCCCATTGAAACTAGGCATGAATTTGTAATGGTGAGGCTTAATGTCTACGTTCCGGGCATTCTTAGACAACACCACCGACGGACCGGCTAGTTTGATCAGGTGTGGTTGCATGTAGTCCCTGAACTTATGTGAGGTAAGAGCATTGCTGGTATTGTGGACTCGAGTTCCCATCATACCTGTGGTAACAACTACATAGACTCACAAAAACTCAACTAATGCTTAGTTCATGTCAGTCCAAAACAAACACAGACAAAACAAACAAAAACGTTCACAACTTAGAAACGCAAAAGTAGGAGTTAACTCCCCGGCAGCGGCGCCAAATTTGATGTGCTCAAATTAGTACTTCTTAAAAAGCAAAAAGTTACTAAAGTAGAGTTGTATAACAAGATTTAACTACGGGATCGTTCTCAAGGATTAACAAAGCAACCTAGCATTTTAAAGTGTAAAAATGTAAGAGTCTGCAGAAGTTTGAAAGAGTAGTTGGTGATTTTTGTTAGACAAAGTAAATTAAACTAAGTGCAAAAAGATTCTTTTGTATTTGATGATGGAAAATAATGAATACGGTAGTTGTTCAGATAAATCATGCACGGATTCAACCCATTGTTCATACGCTTGTCACATTTATTTGTCCAGAAATACTTGAATTCCACTACAACCAATGCATTTTCGAATGTTTTGTATAAGAGAAATTATTCGATTGTCAGGCGAATAATCCTAACAAAATGCTTTGAAGAATGTTAAACTAGAAGATCGAATTCAAAGGTTTTACGCAGAGTTTGAATTAGCTTAACACGTATGAACAATTCTAGGGTTAGAACCCTAGCAAGAAGAATCCAACATCACTACCGTATTCACTACGCGATTACCTACTCATGCTTTGTGTAACAACGTACAATATCATCATCACAATTGAATTAAGCATGCGATAGATAGAACAATTCATACAATAAACAAATCAATCACAAGAGATGAAATTGCAAGAGAAAAGATGAATTGATTGAATGATTCTAATATCTCAATGAGAATTCGATGTTATCGTATGAGATTACAAACCAAATTGAAGCAATCCCAAGCCAAAGACCAAATTCTAGGGTTCTATTGTGCTTGGAGAGGGAAAAAACGAAGTAGGAATGAAAAAGATCTGTTTAAAATCGACTAAAATCGGCAAAATACTGATTTTTCACGCCGGGACATGTCCGGGCCAAGTTCTGGGACGCGTCCTGGATTGCGGCTTGTGGGGACGCGTCCTGGCCAATATCTGGGACGCTTCCCAGATTTCTGTGTCACTAAAACATATCTAGACGCCTGTGCAGATGGAATTTTGCATGCTTCCCCACGGAAGTTGTAGCTCTTTGAATTATCTACGCGTGGCCACTAAAATTTGGTCAATCGTACATGGTATGAGAGTGTTGTGGCCAAAATGGCTAGACTGCTCCGTAAGTTTCACTTTTTCGCAGTCTCGCTTAAGTGACTGTAAAATCTTCGTCCGAACTCTGAATCCACTTCCGTTTTCGCCATTTTGCTTAAATTTCAAAGCTCTAGATTTTTCTAAAAATTTCCAAAATATCATTTTTTACATGGATCTTCACGTAAAAACACGACAATCTGCAAAACACAACTAAAACACGAAAAACATGCAAAAGCATAAGAAACACTATAAAATACTAACAAAGACTTACAAAAATACGGTAAAAAAGACATGATGAACCTCTAAATTATGGTCTCATCAACTAGCATGCTCAAGATTTCACCACCAACCCATGGGTGATGTTTAGCTACTCATACTCATGTTGTCACAGGCAAAAGATATGATGAACATAGACAAAAACATATAAAAGAAGTAATCAAAGAGAAACAGTACAGAATTACCGAATAACTTTGAATAACTGAGCTCCAATGGATAACAATGGTGAAAAAGTACTGTTTACAGGAAGATTCTTCAGGCTGATGATTAACCAAGACTCCAACTTTAATCAGATGGATGATTCTTGGAACCCTAGACCTCTAAAAAACTCCCAAATGTTGTGTGAAATGAAAAATTGATGTTTGAATTACAAAATCTGGAGTATAAAATGCCAAAACCGACAAAAGTAATGCCAGAAACTGGAACAGATCGGAGCGGGCGATCACCCGCCGGTTGGGGCGATCGCCCCAACAGATTGCGTCCAGAGTTCCAGGCGATCGCCCCACTTCCTTCGGGCTTGATTCGCATCTTATTCGTCCATTCTTAACCCGTTTGGCATTCCGGGAACCTTCGTGGCACCTATTTGGAGTGTTGGAGCTTGTGATCTCCGACAAAGTGCATTCAAACGCATCATTTTGACTCCTTTTCTTCATGAAAAATACCTAAAATATTAAAAAAAAAAAGGTGGAAACACAAAAAACACAAACAAAAGATAGAATATATAAAAGTTAGTAAAAACATGGTAAAAAGACCCCGATGAGGTGTTCTAAAAATGCCTCATCAAACACCAAGAACCACAACTTTAGAAACACAAACATCCAAGAACTACCTAATACATGTGATCCACAATTCATGGAACCCACTGACAACCCCATTTCCAAAATCCTTGAGTCAGTTGCAAAACAAGGAAAAGGTCCAAAGAAACACTGCATGATTGTGGAAAAAGAAGAAACCTCCGAAAGTCCTGACGACGATATTTTAATCCCTGATTTTATGATGGCGGAACCAAACATAGATGAATAAGAAAGTGAAGCAGGAAACATCTCAGAAGATTGGCCAGACTTCACAAGAGCTCAGCCACCTGAATGGAGTCAAAGGAACAACAGTGACAAATACCATGGTTTCTTCTTTGATAACATTCCCCCATCAAAATGGCGTGACAAGATCTAAGATGCATGCTTGGTGTACAAAACAACTTCTTCACCCAGGAACAAGTTTTCCCACCATCTTTGACAAAGCAGTTTCAAGATTCCATGGACGGCTCAGACAATGGTGGATCAGTCTTGGTCAGTACAGACAACTACATATACGCCAATCACCCTCAGTAGATGCGTTCATTGGGCACATCTATAATGAATTCCTTGGAGCATGGGAACATTACACTGTCCAAGCAAGGGAAGAGTATCTCAATATGAGATGCTACTCTTTTCGAAGGAAAGATCTCGAAAGGCATTATGAGCCGATGTCAAAACGCTTTTATGCCCTTAGCGGGATGGACGACATTAACCTTAAGCAAGCATACTTGAACTCACTTCCAGAACCACTTGGAAATGAGACATCAAGGTTGCTATCTCTGAAAAATGTCGCCCTTCCTCTAGCCTCACTTGGAGAAATATACCAGACGTCGCTAGCAGCCCTAGAGAAGTTGTGCAATCACCAAAAATTCTTCAAACAGTTGCATGAGCAAGGAAAATTACTTGGAAAAGCTTGTGAACGCCCAGAACTATCAATCAAGTGCAAGAAAAAGAAGTGCGGATGGTCTACATTTGGAAGAAACGACGGAAAGTTTAAAGGAAAATGGCAGAAGAAATTTACACATCTATCTAGCGGAAAGAAGTGGAAGTTCTTCAGAAAGAAAAAGAGAAGAGGTTTCAAGAAGTCAGGCAGGTGCTACATCTGTAAAACGAAAGGAAAATATTGATGAGTCGGTTTTACATCGTCTCATATGGTCTTTTTTACCGTCTTTTTGTTATTCTTAAGTATAGTTTTAGTAGTTTTCCTAGAGTCTTTTTACTTGTTTTCTTCCTTGTGGATTTTGTAGGTATTTGGCTAAACCGAGCTAATTGAAGGCAAAAAGGGTGTGTTTTATATGCATCTACAAGATATGGAAGTCCCAATGCCTCGTACGGTTGCTAGAAGAAGCCAGAATACCGAGAATCAGAGTTAAAAGGAGCAAAATCGAGCAAGGACAAAAAGGGCAAAATCGTAATTTGCCGGAAGCCATGGAACACGCCAGTTTGGAGATGGCGCCCACCAACACTGTCCAGTGTGTGTTGGCGGGCGCCAAAGATCGAATCTTGGCGCCCGCCAACTTCTATACATGGTACTCGTCCCACAGGTTGCGATTTTGTCCTCAGTTCGCCCGTTTTCTTTCCTTTTCGGATTCAGACTTCGTTTTTCCTTTCTTGCTATTAGTTGGAAACAGATGTTTACTTTTCATGATCATTCTATTATCAAGAACACACACTTTGCTCTAGAGCTAGACCTAGTTTCAAAGGCAATTACCCGATTTAAGGTAATTGAACCGTTTTCTCTTGTAATCCGACGATTGGCGTTGATTGGGAGATTATCTACACAACTTTTGCATCGATTCGTTTTCGTTCTAAAATTTCTACCTAGGGTTTGTGACAACGAAGGGTAAAATTGTATCAATTCACTCGAATCTCTGTGTTATGCTTGAGATTATGTTTATTGCTAGTATGATTATGTTTTCGCTTGTCATGAGTAGCTAAACACCCCTATTATGGGGTGGTGACTGATTCAATGCATGCTAGCTAGGGTTTATGTGATTCGAAGTGCATCAGAATTCGACTACTTGTGCCTTTTAGATTAATTACTATTCCTGCTATCACGTTTGATGATCTTCTAGACAAAATCACTCTTAGATTAGGCATTTAAGCCTTGCAAACCAAAATGTCTTTTGTCTTGCTTGATCTAACAGTTAGTTGCAAATGGTGATAGTAGGTTTGTGATGCCCTATCACCTTCACAGATAATTACCGACAGTAAAATCTAATTTAGACGTGCGGAAGCTTGAAACAGAAGTACTTTGACCACATTTGCATGTGTATGCCAACAAAATACATTTTCTCATATTTAAGGAGTAAAATTGCTTTTATAGTACAAAAGTGTTTGCATGAATGATATGCATAAGACGAGCCGAGAGAGGAGGATTGGAAACTAGCCGGCCGACCTTTGATGCATAACTTAACATCTTTTCCGCTAATGCCTGCCTTTGCCTCAATATCTATAAAAATATCATAGCATATTGAATTAGTTGCGTATCTCAATAAGTATGATTAGTAACAGGTCATTTAATAACAAGTAAAATAACCGGCAACAAGCCATTTATCGACAGGTAAGCACATCACTTTCAGTCACATATATTCACAATCAGCATATGACTTCCATTTATTTCACAGTTTCAAAATCACATCAGTTCATTTCTCATTCCAACAATCAGCTATAAACATTCAACATCTTTCACATTTATATAATAATGCACGTGCTTAGTCATTTTCTTTGTTTGCTATGGCTCTGTTACGACCAGGAGTAATTCGTGATCACGATAACAGATTTATACAGAGTCCAGCCGTACCTGGAATTACATATTTCATACAGAGTCCAGCCGTACCTGGAATTCTAGATTTCATACAGAGTCCATCCAACGAGGGATATTCAGAGTCCAGCCAGTGCTGGATATCCAGACAAGCTGGAAAACACATGACTCAAGGTCATCGGCAGCCATAACTTATCTCTTATGAATGCAATTCACATAATCATGTTTATAAATATATCTATATATATACTGCTAACACTTTATCAGAGATAATTACGTTTTCAGATACCAACACACATATCCCATCCGTACATGGGAGCAATCGATCACGTATCATCAGTCAATCACTTTTAGCTTTTCATCATTTCCCGAACATAACATTTTACATATATAGCACGCCACTGTATATTTTCACATTTCATATCAACGGGTTCAACCATATAATTCACATATACATAGACCATACACTAGCATCATATCAATAATTTCAAGAATAACACGTATTTGTCAAACAACAGGTTACCGAAATTATTTACAAAGATACTAAATAACGAGTTACTAAAATACACTTACTGTGGACTGTCCAAGAGTATCACTAGTGTTCATCATACTGTCTTTAGCTGCTAAAAAACCTGTAAAAGATTATACTTATGCCGGCCCTAAATATAGCAGCGAGTAACGTAAAAATTGAACTGCTTGACACCAAACATACCTGTGTTAATTCTGGAAATTTATTCGGTTAGGGAGTACTATTATTCTTTTCATCACTTAACTCTACCTATCTCTTCCCTAGCTCCCGACTTTCATACGCGTGATTTCCTTTCTCTATCCCTTTTCCACCTTCTCTCCATCACCGTTTTAATTTCTTTCATTTTCTTTTGGTTTCGTCCTGATCTTGGGTTTATGTGTGAGTGCAGCGTGAAACTGTGATGAAGAAAAGTCAGGAACCAACTTGCTTGTTCACTGATTACTAAAGGCTAAGGATTGAATTTCAATTAAAAGATAAGGGTTGAGACACTGAGGCGGTGGACGTGAGTTTATGAATCAAATATAGCTTATAGTACAATTTTTAATGCTTGAAATTGCACGAGCCTACTTATTTCGGTTTTTACAAAGACGACTCGAAAGTTAAAGAGGTCCACTAAATAAATACTATAAATTCATACGGTTCATATTACGGTGTCCGTTCTTTCACAGGCCCTCGTTTGGATATAAAACGATTAAAATTAAAACTAGTAACAAGCCGGGCCCAAAACTATATAAAACAACGATAACAATTAAAATTCAATTACGATCACATAATATCAATTTTTAACATCAAGTTCATATAGCACAAATATACCATGTCACATTATAATTTAATTTTTCACAAATAAGGCTACGTATATAACACATCAAAATATTAAAATTTACTTAAAAACATATTTAAACATGCTTATGAGGTGAAAAAGGTCAGGGGCGTGACAAGGTTAGTCAAATTGATTGTAGCCTAGTGAAACTGACGCCTTCATTAGCGCTATTCGTTTTTGAACTCAAGTCTGTGACAACTTGCATAGTCAATCCCGTGAATCACATGTATCCTGCTAGCTAGCTTGTTGACGTTACCACTCCATAATTTCCCCCATTCATATTTCAATCTCGTTAGTGTCAAATCGGTTTCTAGTAGTTGCAAGTAGTTGTTTACTCTAGTCTATCATCTCGCTGCCGAAGCAAACAAACTTTTACTGCTTTTCTTATTGTTACTTTTATTCGTAAACTGAAGCTCAACCTAGTTAAGTCCCTAGAGACCGACCTCGGGGTTAACTTCACTATACTACATATTTTCGTAGTGTTGAGAGTTAGCTCTCGGCTAAGTAAACAAATTCAAAACCTGATTTGACACATCAAGTTTTTGGCGCTGCTGCCGGGGACTTAACTCCTTTGTTAAGTTTACGAATTTTAGTTACAGTATTTTTGTTTTTTCTTTTTCTAGTTTTTGTTTTTGTTTTCGTTAGTCTTTTTTTTTCCTTGTTACCTCTGTGTTTCTCGTCTTGAGTGCTTGTTTTAACTAACGGGTACTTACGTTTGCATAGTTTTGGTGTTGTGTCTGTCTTGCAGCACAGGTTCGAAGAGATGACCGAGTTGGAGCAGCCTTCTATGGCTGCACTCTTCGCACCGCCCGTAATTGTTTACCGTCCTAGTATTATCACTCCTGCCAATGTGCGTAACTTGGAGATTAAGGGGCATCTTATGGCCCTACTTCCGAAATTCTGTGGGAAGAAGAATGAGGAAGTGATGGGATTTCTTATGGAGCTGGAGCACTTTATTGGGTGGCTGCCTAAAGGTGAGAATGCCACCGACAATGATCTGAAGATGAGGGTTTTTTCTATATGTTTAGCTGACAAGGCACGACAGTGGATGAATGGCTTGGATGAAGGAAGCTTAAACACCTGGGCTGAAGTCTACAATGCATTTATGCAGAAGTACTACTGTTAAGAAATTTGTTAGATATTTTGTTAGAAATATCTGTTTAGATTTTGATCAGCAACATGATGACTTATCTTAGTCTCAGAAAGGTGATTAGTACTCTTGGTTCACTTGAACATTGTAAAAGAGGAAACCCACAAAGTATGATAGTCTAGCTAATCTTGTATAGGATGTTAGGTCTCAAAATGTAATTTTTATTTTATGAAGAGAAGACCAAGAAGAAGACATCCAAGCAGAACAAGTTCAACGACATTGAAGATTTGAAGAAACTGCACAAGATTACTGAAATAGTTTTGCAGATACCTTGGCCAGATTTCTTGAAGACGCGAATGATTGCTAAACAAATCATGTCACAAGAGATATCTGAGAAGTTAAGAGGTCCATCTGGAAAACAAGGAAAGTGTCCACAGATATCTACACTCAGATACCTTGAGCTTTAAACCACATTTTTGATAAAGAAATATATATTGCAAACAAAGTTGTTTCAATAAAGGTGGTATCTGAAGTTAAAGGTAAGGACGTGCTAAAACTCAGAGAAAACTGATAAAGTTAAGTCTCTGATACAAAGCATAGTTCCGTTGGCACTACAGGACAAAAAGTATAGTACAATGCATTTAATGCACGGACATAGATGTCTGAACAAAAGCAACGGTACCTTATGAAGAAGAAGACAAACTCACAAGATTATACAGATATCAATAGTTTGAATTTGATTTAAGCCTAACGGATACTATTCAACGGCATTCAAATTCATCTATAAATATCAACACTTAGACTGCTTGAGAAGACACGCTGAACCTTAGAGACACAGAACTTACTGAACAACATTTACACGAACATATTCTCTCAAGCAAACTACTTATCCTCAAAGCTTTCTGTTGCGACCAAAGCTCCTGATCTTAAGTAGTACTAAAGTTCTAAGTGTCCTGATCCTAAACAAGCACTGCTATTTGTGAAAGAGTTGAATCGAAAGATCAAGTATCTGAGATTCATTCTCTTGAACAATTATCATAGACTTGGGTTAGTAAAAAGAACAAGATACCATACATTGCAAAGTGTATTAAGTATACTTGATTCACAGAGCTATCTGATTAACTGAAAAGTTATTAAAGAAGCTCATCTGACAACTCAAACTAAAACCAACACCATCACTGGCGTGGAGTACAGGAAGTACTTAGTTTGAGAAACTAAGGAATAACTCCAAGGTTATTGAGCACATGAAGTACTTAGCTTGGGAAGCTAGGGAATAGCTCAAAAAGGTTTACGAGCATGGGAAGTACTTGGTCAGGAAAGCCGGGGAACAACTCAGGGGGACCATTTGGTTGGGAACCATTTGTTTAAGGAATCTTAGAATAGGATTTTTGTAAGGTGACCTCAATTATCTATTCTAGTGAATTCTAGGTCTTTGGAAGACCGAAGTGGATTAGTTGGAGGATTACGCCACCTCCAGATACCACTATACTTGCTGTGTTATTTACTTTTCTGTACTTACATTTCAGCAACACACACACACACTTTAACTGTTTCTGCACTTATCTATCTTAAGTCTTCCGCGCTCTAAATCTAAGTATCATATATCTACACAGATATCTGAGAAATAGTTTTTATCGACAAAAGTTTTGAAAGACTATTCACCCCCCCCCTCTAGTCTTTTACGTTGCCGTTATCTGGACCAACAACTACCCTCTGTCTAAGACTTCTTCTATCAGGCAGCAAATCAGTACCTTTAGCCAGCTGTATGATGAGTCTCTGTATGAAGCATGGGACAGGTTCAAGAGCCTGCTAGCTCAATGTCCTCACCACAGGTACCCCTAGGCTGATCTGAATCAGTATTTCTATGATGGGTTGAATGAGAACCAACAGTATATGATAGATGCGTCCTGCGGGAATATTACACAATTAATACACTTGATTATATTGTTTACTTTCTTTGTGTAATTTAAGCATGTGATCCTAAATTGGAGGATTTGATTAATCCTTCCCCTAATACAAGCCTCTATAAATTCGTCATTATTTGGCTTTTAGCATAACAAAGAAGATGGAGTATTACAAGCATCGCATAACAAGATTATTGGTCCAGATAACGGCAAAGTAAAAGACTAGAGGGGGGGGGGGGAAGGTGAATAGTCTTTTAAAACTTTTGTCGATAAACACAGTTTCTCAGATATCTGTGTAGATATCTAATACTTAATTTCGGAGAGTGGAAGACTTTTCTTAGATAAGTGCACGTGCTCAGCAAGATAAGTATAAGTACTTTGCAAGATAAGTAGAACAAGTAATAAACTGCAGAAAGTAAATAACACAAGTCTTTTTATAGTGGTATCTGAAGGTGGCGTAATCCTTCAACTAATCCACTTCGGCCTTTCTCAGACCTAGAATCCACTAAGACAGATAAATGAGGTAACCTTACATATATCTTCTCTTGATTCCTAAATACACTAGGTTCCCAACCAAGTGTTCCCCCTGAGTTATTCCCCGACTTTCACAGCCAAGTACTTCCTGTACTCAGAAACCTTTTTGAGCTATTCCTTAGTTTCCCAAACTAAGTACTTCCTGTGCTCAATAACCTTGGAGTTATTCCTTAGTTTCCCAAACTAAGTACTTCCTGTACTCCACGCCGCTTAAGGTGTTGGTTAAGGTAGTTTGTCAGGTGAGCTTCTTTAATAACTTGTTCAGTTATTCAGATAGACTTAATACACTTTGCAATGTATGGTATCTTGTTCTTTACTAACCCAAGTCTATGATAAGTGTTCAAGAGAATGAAACTCAGATATAAAATCTTAGTTCAACTCTTTCACAAATAACAATGCTCGTTAAGGATCAGGACACTTAGAACTTTTGTGCTACTTAGAATCAAGAGCTTTGGTCGCAACAGAAAGCTTGAAGGTAAGTAGTTTGCTTGAGAGAGCTTGTTTGTAAGTTCTGTGTTCTAAGGTATTCAGTGTATTCTCAAGCAGTCTAAGTGTTGATATTTATAGATGAATTTGAGTGCCGTTTGAATAGTATCCGTTAGACTTAAATCAAATTCAAACTATTGATATCTGAGTATAGTACTATAGCAGGTTTGTCTTCTTTTTCAGAAGCTACCGTTTTTGTTCAGACATTTCTGTCCGTGCATTTAATGCACTGTACTATACTTTGTTCTGTAGTTCCAATGGAACAATGCATGCTTTCTGAGGCTTTGCACGTCCTTTTCCAGAGATCATCACAGCTCCAGATATCACTTGTTAAGAATATATTGTTTCATGGAAACACAATCTTTATCAAAGGTATCTGAGTGCAGATATCTGTGGGCACTTTCCTCGTTTCAGAAACCTTTCAATTCTTAGATATCTCTTGCAAAACTGTTTATTTAAAAGACGCTTGTGTCTTCAAGATATCTGGTCATAGGTATCTGAAAAACCTTTGTCTTCAGCAATCTTGTGCAATCTTCAAGTCTTCAAAATTTGTTGAACTTTTCCTGCCAGATGCCTTCTTCTTGGTCTTCTTCAGAAAATAAAAATTACATTTCGAGACCTAACATCCTATACAAGATTTTGCTAGACTATAATACTTAGTGAGTTTCCTCTTTTACAGTGTTCAAGTGAACTAAGAGTACTAATCACCTTTCTGAGCTAAGATAAGTCATTAGGTTGCTGACCAAAATCTAAACAGATATTCCTAACAAAGATGATAATGGTGGTAAAGCTCTATAGAGAAAAAATGAGCTGCTCACGGAGAAGGAGAAACAAGTCCAAGATTTAGAGTATGAGCTTGAACAGTACAAAAACCAAAGAATGCATCTTATACTATTGTCAACCCAAGTTCTGAATCTAGAGAGCTAAGGCAATATGAAAGTAGAGAAATTACAAGCTAAGGAGAATTTTTGGGAAGTATACGACTGCTGGATGGGGAGAAATATTTTCTTTTCTCTCGAATAAGATAAGCTCATAACATCAAAAGCAAATTTAACATTGTCTGAGATCCTTAGTGCCTTAGGGTAATCAGTTGATCACTTAATACATCTCAGTATACATAGATCATATTTTCTGCAGGACTAGCGTTGTGTACAAATGAGCCATAATTGCTTTTTGTTAGTTTGCTCATCCTTTTCCTGGAACTTGATAATTTGCGTCATGATCAAATCTTGCTTTCATGTATCTGATTTGGTTCAGGTCTAAAAACTTCATGCGTACACGTTTTCATTTTCCAATATGGATATCTTCCTTTTGTTTGAGATCCACAAAATTAATAGGGACAGATAATATTGTACATGGTAGAGTTGAGGCATTGAACATTCTTCATTAAGGCTGGGAAATCTTTCTTTTGTGTTATGTCAGATGTTTGAAGCAAGTAGCCTTGGACTCTTTGAAAGCAGAGGAGAAGTCAGACTGTAGATCTACATACTGAAGCAAGCCGTAGATTTACAATGTGGCATGTGTGAATCTTTCCGTCGATTACAAAGTGACAAGATTTTGCAATAATCCGGCACTTAATGTGATTAACAAATCAATGAATCCATATTGCATGAAATCAGTGAATATATATATATAACGTTATAATTCATTCCCATTTTTCGAGTGTGAATTTTTTGTTCTTAATTTAGATTTTAAGTACGGATTGAATGATTTTTTTTGATAAATTTGATACATACACCACACAACTCTCAAGGGTTCATATATGTAGTATGTTATGATGTCTTTGCACCATCCAACGACGGTCTGATTGCACCTATCCCATTTGATATATGTTGTGATCCCGAATTTTGGTTTGTTACCAAATTACTCCAGTGGATTGAGACATTAAAATGTTTGTATATAATAGTGAGAATTTGTTTTATCCAGTGAAGTATAACTCTTTAGAAAAGTTGGAGTTACATTGCAAACTTTTCTTCTTTTTAATATAGCGAATAGAAATTGCAAAGTCTCATTATATATGTGTGAATTTGCTTACCCGAATTATACTTTGTAAGAAGGCCTCATACTTTCTGGACCTTTCGAACTGCTACTTGCAAGACTGGAAGCTGAAAAGGCTGCACATAAAACACTATTGTAGCTGCCTATGAAATCAAGAGATGTCTTGCTGAATTTACCCGAGTTTCTCCTTCTTTTGTAATATCAATGATTTTGTCATGTCTAGCTTAGTAAATACGCTGCTATATGTGTATTCAAACAATGAGATAATGAGATATTGGCTTGAGAAATTGAATCTTGATACATATTGTGTGACTGAACTCATTAGCTCGCTCTTTTTTTATGCTTCCAGTTCCTACAAGGTTATACATTTTTCTTAATCATTATCTAAAAGGAAAAAAAATGGAGAAACAATTTAATTTTGATATCTTAATTAGATCCTAGAGAACAGTAGTACACATTGAATTTTTAATCCGTTTTCGACACCATATTACTCTTATACTCCGTCCAAACTCAACTTGTTGTGTGCCTTAACATGGATTTTAAAAGTATTATATAAATAATTAGAATAATTTAGAAAATGTAAAATTTAATGAATAAACAAGGACATTGTGAATAAAGTACAAAAGATAGTGAATAAAGTATGAGATGGAGAGAGTTAAGTAGGAAATTTTGAGATTGGGACAGATCAAAATAAAATGCAAAATTTTAGATTGGGATGGAGGGTGCATTATACCGTTAGAAAAACTTAATTAAGGATATTAAAAAATATTGATTATTATGGAAACCATGATTATGGAGAAATTTATTTAGACGCAAAGTCTTATGGGGATGCTCCCTTATAAATTTAAAAAAGTACGGACATAAAACAATAATGTTTTATCAGTAAACATATTTTATATTTGTCATTTAATGTCGTTTTATATGATCAACTATTTTAAGCATGATAATTGGTTTTTACCATAAAATATTTACTGTGGAGATAAATATAGGCACATTTTTAACGTTTATGATCAATATTATCAGCAAAAAATCCAAAAATGGCTATAATCAAAACGTTTGTACAACATTCAAGAACCAGGAACCACTACAACATGTTGTAGGTAAGAAAAAAACCTAATTGCGGTTAAATAACTTCTACTTGTTTGAGAATGGTTAAATCGACTTAATTAAAACATCTCGCCAAATTGTTTTCACAATCATATTTATCTTGAATATTAGAAAAAACTATACAACACCAATTCAAGTGATAGACACATTCATTTACTTTGTATTGATGTCATGTGAGTTTTCTACCATTTAAAAGAAATAAATATTTATGATACTTGCCCAAAATGTAATGATGCTCAACTCAGAAAAAATGAAGATGATATTGCAATGTTAATTGGTGAAATTCATTTGTATTTTGGGATGGGGAAGGGAGAGAGAGACTAACATAACTAAGAGCACTCAATTCAGAAAATTATTTTACTATAAATAAAAAATGGAAAATATAAAGTAATTTTTGTCCTCAAAATATCATATGCACCTTCCATATATATACAAAAATTGATGATATATTTGAAATACCACACATGACACATAAGAGAAAATCATATGTGGACTCATATCTAATTTTTCACTACATTTTCCTTTACAAAAGTAAATAAAAAAGAAAATAGTGAATTCTAAATCTGAAAAGAAATCTTGGACCATTTTAGTTATTCACAATGCAATGCATCTTATATATTACACTATTTATTTTTAGTATGTTCAATGTATATATAGCTTTGATTAAATCTTATATAAATTTATCTACAAAACTCCAAAAACTATTTTGAACATATATTCGGATTCACCGCGACAAGACGAATCCATATACATCAATCTTGGATATAATTATTAATTAAATATTTTTTATTCATTAATATAAAATATAAATTTATTAAATGAGATAAATTGAAATATAGGAATTTTAAAAAATAGAGCGTTATACAAAAAATAATCATTTTTTCCTAGATTGAAACCCAAATCGACAAATTATACGAATAATTAACGGGGCACATACAAATCCAAAATTCAATTGTAAATAATCATATAGGTGAATCACCTAGCGTATCTGAGAACCCATAATTAGTGAAGTTAAAGATTTTTAAGTTATATGAATAACTCATATTTATTACGCGATTATATTACAAAAAATGATGGACCATTTTTTTTATTTCGCATGGAGGAAGAGATGAGATAACTTTTCAGATAGACCCTCAATACTTTTTGTTTACTGCATACGAAAAACATAATAAAATATCACTAATAAGATTTTTTTTTTGTTTGAAGCATAATTTGTTTGTTTATTAATAACCAATCAAAAAATACAAAGAGCATAAAAGATACTCACACATAATGAAATTAAAAAACTAACATGAATTTACTGGTCTATTCCAAAATACAGTTATTTATCTTTTCATATTAACAATGTTATAGTTAAAGTAAAATTGTTTATCTTATTTTCTAATTTGAAACTTTTCAAAAAAAGTAACCTACTAAACCACCCACACTGTTATAACCTTCCATGTTATTGCGTTATACACTTTTATAATTTATTTTTGTTTGTGTTTGAAGGATACAGTTTTTTTTAAACATATATCCGTTACTAATTAACGGGTCGTATACGGTTAGAGGACCTGATATAAAATATATGATATCAACCCGTCTGGTCTTGTACGAATTCGGGTTGGATCTTACCCTTTAAAAGCATGTGGCGAGTTGTGTTTTATATAGTTAACATAAAAAAATACTTAATTATTTTGTATTGTATAAAGGACTGCCCACCGAAACTACGAGCAATGTTGTTTACATAAAATTTTGACTGTATTATTTTCTCGATTAATTTATTATGTCACTCTGTCATTCTCTTTCTATTTATTATTAAAAGCAAACTATACAGTGGCATGGGGTGGGGGAGGGGGGGGGGGGGGGTTCTGGCATATACTCTCTAGGCGGGGAAACTCTCTTCGATCTTCTCTCAACTTTCTTGAGTCATAACGGGCATTGGGTTGGGGGGGGGGGGGGGATGTGCAATTATGATTGTATAATGGTGATTTTTGTGTGTGGTGGGGTGACCACATACCACTGCGGTGGTGGGGGGAGGGGGGGGGGGCTTAAAAAACATACTGTATCATGTGAAATTATGTTTGTAGAATAATAATTTGTATGTGTGTGGTAGGATGACCACATACCACCGCGGTGGTTGGGGGGGGGGGGGATATGGCAGATACTCTTTATGCGGAAAAACTCTCTCTACTTTCTTGATCCATAACGGGTATTGTGGGGACGACCGTAACATATGAAATTATGTTTGTAGAATAATAATTTTCATGTTTGTGTGATGGGGTGACCACATGGGACAGCGGGGGTTGTTGGGCTATTGATTGTGTTGTATACTTTTGTATTGTATTTTTGTTCGGGTTTGAGGGGATACAATTTTTTTAAAAACATGTATCTGTTACTACTAATTAACACGCCTGGTACGGTAGGACCAGATATAAAATATACGTTATCAACCTGTCGGATCCCGAACGGGTTAAGGTTGGATCCTACCCCTTTCAAAGCATATCCGTCATGATGAGTCGTATTTTCACATTTTCTATAGTTTGCATAAAAAAAACGACTCAATGATATAGTATTTGATGAAGAATGACTACCCACCGACACCGAGGCCAACGTTGTTTACTAGTAAGTTTGACTACTTATTTTATTGAGTAATTTATTTTGTTCTCCTCTTTCTATTATTGTTAAAAGTAAACTATACGTCCTGTGGGGGTAATATGATGGAATTAACTGCTGCTGCTCTCAAGGATAAGTTTGCTATGTTGGCACAAAACAACCAACACCGTAACACCATGAGAAATGTCAGGGGTCAAAGGGGAGAAGCAAACGCAGCTTTTGATGAAGAGCAGAGACCCGGTGCAGGTTTGATGTAACCAGCAGGTGGATCAGGATGGGCAGACGAATTCCGGAGCTTCATGAATGAGTCAAGGGAATTTATGCGCGAAACTAAGGCACATCGTCAGTCTACCGATGCCCGTATTGGGAAACTGGAAAAGGATAGTGAAAAGATCCAAAGAGTTCTCCAACAACTACTAGAGAAGAACTAAGAGAGAGAGAAAAGGAAAAATTCCCTGGTACTCCTGAGAGGGCAATGGCTATTAAGGTGATCACAGAAACACCGGCCGAGGTGACTGTTTCGGAAAATGAGACCCGTGTTGAGGTTACAAAACAGATTTGCGCAGCTTGTGGGTGTGCATCATTGATTCCGATTGCTAGTGAAGTAGCAGTAGAAGAGGTGATAACTCCCGGTAATTCTGTTGAGGAGTTGATCTCGGAACAAGAGGAAGATCCAGCCATTTTCGTTGAAGAATTGGGTTTTGCGAAAGAGGAAGATTCTGCAGCTATAGTGAGCATTCCAAAAATTGGAGTTGTTGAAGTTCCTGCCAAGGAAGAAGAGTTAGCAGAAAATGTGAAGGAGCATCCTCTCAGTAAGAAGAGATTTAACATCGTAGTTGGGATGGGAAATTCAAAAGTCATTGCGACTTTAGATAAAGGAGCTACATGTAATACAATCCCATACAGTCTATTTAAGGGATGTGGCTTTACAGGCTTGGAAGAGATGAAAGCTCGACTCCTAATGGCAGATGGGTCACATAGAAGACCAGTTGAATTGGCAAAGGGTGTCACGGTTAAACTGAATGGTGAAACTGTTATCACCAATTTTTTTATTCTGAAGGATGTCCGGGAAGATCAGAAGATAGGACCCGATACAATCCTCCTTGGCTGGCCATTTTTATTCGCCTCTAGAATGGATATTAGCGTATTTAGAGGCACAAAAACATACGAGGTGAATGGTAAGGTGGGCATGGTGAATCAAATGGATTATTTGCCTAAGGATTTTATTGGCAAGGATTATTCTGCAGGGTATGTTGGACCCCTTTATATTTATTCGCAGGTGCAAGGGCAGAGGAATTCGAGCGTGGGGAAGTCTAGTACCCACCATCGCAAATGAACACCACCAGTCTTCTACATATCTTGGAAATCTTCAATCAGGGAAGCCCTCTCCTATCAACTCTCTACTTTTCTCTTTTCACTCGTTTGCTCGAGGGCGAGCACGAGTTCAGGTTTGGGGAGGGGTGTTTTGAGTTTTGATCTGCTTTAGGCTTCTTGCTTGCATGTTTTCGGATGTGTTTCTTTTTGTATTTCTTATTCGAGTCTGTCTGTTGAGTCTAAGTTTGTCTCCCAAGTCGAGCGTCTATTGCATGTACTAAACCTGTTTAATGCTTTTGTTTTGGCTGATCCTTGACTATTAGCAGTTTGCGTGTTTAAGTTTGCTAAGTTTGTTTCTGCTGTAAATAGAAAGTCTGCTTTAGTTCTGTAGTCCAAAAAGCCTATGAGTAAACCTTAGCCGATGAAAAAATATTGTACCGGCACCTGTGTGATTTAATTCGGGAAGTGCAAACTCCCTTGTCTATGCCTCATCATTCTCATGAGTACTCTGTGTAAGTTAAGCATGAGGAACGACATGTTTTACATTCTTATCTGCTTATACCAAACCCGTTCCTAGAACAGGTTTGGGGATGAGGTTTATGTGCACCACTTGTATTGATAAAGACTGTGTTCAGGTTTTTCGTTCTCTCAAAATTAAAAAAATATATATGTCTCGTGGATCTATGGTACTAGTTACCACCGTTAGTCGTGTTGGGCACGTTTCAGATACTACCTATATACCGGCGTGGCCCTTAAAAGCTATATAACCGTGAGGGTTAATGGCGTGTATACCAAACCAGCACGCACAAAAGTTCGGACTTTCAGTAAAACAGACACTACCAAAAAATTGAGACAGAAAAAAGATATAAGCATATGGGTCATATATAAGATTGCAAAAAAAAGTAGTATTAAAAAAAACTTGATGTGTCAAATCAAAGTTCTAAATTTGTTTTAAGCCAAGATTAATCCTGAACACTACGAAAACCTGTAGTCTAGTGGAGTTAACCCCGAGGTCGGTCTCGAAGGACTTAACTAAACTAAGTCTTGTTTACGAATAGTAATTATAGTAAAGATTGCAGTAAAAGGGTTGTTTGCTTCAACAGCAAGATGATAGACTAGAGTAAACAACTACTTGCAACTACTAGAAACCGATTTGACACTAACGAGATTGAAATATGAATGGGGAAAATTATGGAGTGGTAACGTCAACAAGCTAGCTAGCAGGGATACATGTGATTCACGGGATTGATTACGCAAGTTGTCACAGTCTTGAGTTCAAAAAACGAATAGCACTAATGAAGGCGTCAGTTTCACTAGGCTACAATCAATTTGACTAACCTAATATCACCGTTTACAACTAACTGTTAGATCAAGCAAGACGAAAGACATTTTGGTTTGCAAGGCTTAAATGCCCAATCTAACAGTGATTTTGTCTAGAAGATCATCAAACGTGATAGCAGGACTAGTAATTAATCTAAAAGGCACAAGTAGTTGAATCCCGATGCACTTCGAATCACATAAACCCTAGCTAGCATGCATTGAATCAGTCACCACCCCATAATAGGGGTGTTTAGCTACTCATGACAAGCGAAAGCATAATCATACTAGCAATAAACATAATCTCAAGCACAAAACAGAGATTCGAGTGGATTGATACAATTTTACCCTTCGTTGTCACAAACCCTAGGTAGAAATTGTAGAATGAAAACGAATCGATGCTAAAGCTGTGTAGATAATCTCCCAATGAACGTCAATCGTCGGATTACAAGAGAAAACGGTTCAATTACCTCAAATCGGGTAATTGCCTTTGAAACTAGCTCTAGCTCTAGAGCAAAGTGTGTGTTCTTGATAATAGAATAATAATCAAAAGTAAAACATCTGTTTCCAACTATTAGCAAGAAAGAAAAAAACGAAGTCTGAATCCGAAAAGGAAAGAAAATGGGCGAACTAAGGACAAAATCGCGACCTGTGCGACGAGTTGGCGGGCGCCAAGATTGACTTGGCGGGCACGAAGATTCGATCTTTGGCGCCCGCCAACACACACTGGACAGTGTTGGCGGGCTCCATCTACAAACTTGCGTGCGCCATGGCTTCCGGAAAATTACGATTTTGCCCTTTTTGTCCTTCTTGTTCGATTTTGCTCCTTTTAACTCCGATTCTCGGTACTTGGCTTCCCCGCTCCACTTCTAGCAACCGTACGAGGCATTGAGACTTCCATATCTTGTAGATGCATATAAAACACACCCTTTTTGCCTTCAATTAGCTCGGTTTAGCCAAATACCTGGAAAATCCACAAGGAACAAAATAAGTAAAAAGACTCTAGGAAAACTACCAAAACTATACTTAAGAATAGCAAAAGACGGTATAAAAGACCAGATGAGACGATGTAATCAAAATTAAAAAATTAAAAAAAATATGTCTCGGAGTGGATCTATGGTACTAGTTACCACCGTTAGTCGTCTTGGGCACGTTTAAGATATTACCTATATACCGGTGTGGCCCTTAAAAGCTATATGACCGTGAGGATTGATGGCGTGTATACCAAACCAGCACGCACAAAAGTGCATACTTTCGGTAAAACAAACACTGCTAAAAAATTGAGACAGAAAAAAAGATATAAGCATATGGATCATATATAAGACTGCAAAAAAAAGTAGGATGGAAAAAAAATGAAAAATTGGAAAAGGAGAGAACGATTACCTTTTTATAAGTCTACCGCTGATTGTTATATAGCTATGAAAAAGTCCCTTCTGACTTAACTGATTGAGTACATTGCATGAGGTATTTGAGGCATCTTTGTGACGCAAGTCACCTTCCTTATCTCTTTATATTCTTGAGTGACTAACCCCACTGGACACTTCCAGGAGTGTGAGAGATTAGTTGCATAGAATCCACTTGTGAGGGACTACCGCGTTAGACTTAAGTTCTATTTACTTTGGAAATGAACTTTTTGAACTTGTGCATGTTATTCTGTGAATGTCAGTGTGATGTCAAAGCTTCTGCATTTCTTGGGCTTATTATGTGCAATCGTAGACTCGGTAGCTTGGGAGCTCGACTTTATTTTGTGTCTATGTGTTTTTTGTCCTTTTTCTAGTTTTTTTTTAAAGAGTCTGTTGGTTGAGGACAAGCAAGAGTTCGGTTTAGGGAGTTTTGATGAGTCGGTTTTAAATCGTCTCATCTGGTCTTTTTTACCGTCTTTTTGTTATTCTTAAGTATAGTTTTAGAAGTTTTCCTAGAGTCTTTTTTACTTGTTTTGTTCCTTGTGGATTTTGCAGCTATTTGGCTAAACCGAGCTAATTGAAGGCAAAAAGGGTGTGTTTTATATGCATCTACAAGATATGGAAGTCCCAATTCCTCGTACGGTTGCTAGAAGTGGAGTGGGGAAGCCAAAATACCGAGAATCGGAGTAAAAAGGAGCAAAATCGAGCAAGAAGGACAAAAAGGGCAAAATCATAATTTGCCGGAAGCCATGGCGCACGCCAGTTTGGAGATGGCGCCCGCCAACACTGTCTAGTGTGTGTTGGCGAGTGCCAAGTGTAAGTTGACGGGCGCCAAAGATCGAATCTTGGTGCCCGCCAACTACTATATATGGCGGGCACGATGTATGAAGTTGGCGGGCGCCAACTCGTCGCACATGTCGCGATTTTGTCCTCAGTTCGCTCGTTTTCTTTCCTTTTCGGATTCAGACTTCATTTTTCCTTTCTTGCTATTAGTTGGAAACAGACGTTTACTTTTCATGATCATTCTATTATCAAGAACACACACTTTCCTCTAGAGCTAGACCTAGTTTCAAAGGCAATTACCCGATTTGAGGTAATTTAATCGTTTTCTCTTGTAATCTGATGATTGACGTTGATTGGAAGATTATCTACACAGCTTTAGCATTGATTCGTTTTCGTTCTACAATTTCTACCTAGGGTTTGTGACAACGAAGGGTAAAATTGTATCAATCCACTGGTATCTCTGTTTTGTGCTTGAGATTATGTTTATTGCTAGTATGATTATGCTTTCGCTTGTCATGAGTAGCTAAACACCCCTATTATGGGGTGGTGACTGATTCAATTCATGCTAGCTAGGGTTTATGTGATTCGAAGTGCATCGGGATTCGACTACTTATGCCTTTTAGATTAA
Organism: Plantago major; assembly: GCA_026545765.1. NCBI lineage: Eukaryota > Viridiplantae > Streptophyta > Magnoliopsida > Lamiales > Plantaginaceae > Plantago > Plantago major. The sequence goes on from CM048839.1 coordinate 74,345,377, forward strand.
TTACTATTCCTGCTATCACGTTTGATGATCTTCTAGACAAAATCACTATTAGATTAGGCATTTAAGCCTTGCAAACCAAAATGTCTTTCGTCTTGCTTGATCTAATACTTAGTTGCAAACGGTGATAGTAGGTTAGTCAAATTGATTGTAGCCAAGTGAAACTGACGCCTTCATTAGTGCTATTCGTTTTTGAACTCAGGACTGTGACCACTTGCGTAGTCAATCCCGTGAATCACATGTATCCTGCTAGCTAGCTTGTTGACGTTACCACTCCATAATTTCCCCCATTCATATTTCAATCTCGTTAGTGTCAAATCGGTTTCTAGTAGTTGCAAGTAGTTGTTTACTCTAGTCTATCATCTCGCTGCCGAAGCAATCAAACTTTTATTGCTTTTCGTATTGTTACTTTTATTCGTAAACTGAAGCTTAGCCTAGTTAAGTTCCTAGAGACCGATCTAGGGGTTAACTTCACTACACTACAGGTTTTCGTAGTGTTGAGAGTTAGCTCTCGGCTAAGTAAACAAATTCAAAACCTAATTTGACACATCAATTATGCAAAACAGTGTCCAAATAAGAAGAAGCGAGACAACCTTGTCGAATATTTGGCATAGATCGAAGACTTTGATGATGCAGACATTGAGTAAATCTTCTCCCTCGATGATGAGCCAACAGAAGACACCATCCTCACCATGGGGATTGAACAAGAAAGTGAATCCTCTGAAGATTCAGAGACAAATGAAGAAGATCTGGAGGATCAGTTCATGCTCTTTGATCTCTACACTCTAGACGCTTGCAAAATGGAACAACCAAAAGAAGCGAAGCAGGCATATCCATCCCAACCTTCACCCAATGCCAAAATATACATCCTCCCAGGCAAGTATGACAAACCCATACCAGTCATAGCCTATTTTGATACAGGAGCCGCATCTTCGATCATCAAACCAGATATCCTCCCATCCTCTCACTGGGAATCATGCTCAGTAACTTTCAAAGCAGCCAATGGACAAATCTTCTATATTTCCCTCATCAGTAAACCCATATACATCTAGCTTTTCCCAGGATACATGGTCAAATCCAGAGTATTAGGGTCTGAACTCCCTCGAAAAGACTTTATACTCGGCTTTGATATCCTACACAGTCTCAAACGAGTCACTTGGCACCCAGAAGGCGTCAAACACAAAAACCACATCTTACCTTGGGACAACAGTATTCCATCTCTACCCAATGGAAATCTTGAATCCCATCAAAGATGAAATCATCAAAACATCATGTGCCTCCTCTCATACTGAATTTCTTACCAAGTGCTCCTCACTGATGCGTCAGATAAACTCCTTAATTTATAAAGCCAAGAGCAATATCAAGGATCACTAGAAAAGCACGTAGTGAGTTGATAAGTTGCTCCCGAGTGTCATTCTCTAAGGACTTAACTAAGCTTGTCTATGTTTTAAAGAAATAGTTTGTTTAGAATTGCGTCTTACAACCTCCAATTCTTTTATTTCGCAAATCACACAAATGGTAAACAACAAACACGAGTTTGTTAATGATTAAAGGAGACATGGGATGGTGGTTTCATCAAGAGCTAGCTAGTAAAAGGATGCAATGGATTACACGACTTTTGAAAGTGAAAACGTTTAATCAACGTAGTAGAGTTGTCAATTCTATTAGTCGACGTTTGTAGTCGAAAGCGTTGGGCTTAAACAGTAATTAACCTTGAGGGTGCGAATCCCTCTTGTGGATTTTGGGTATCAGAAAATGATTGATAAGACTTTGAACTAATCAAACGATTCGCAATAATTCAACAGACTAAGAACAGTGTATTTCATCCAAAGACCTATACTAGCATGCTCAAGATTTCACCACCAACCCATGGGTGATCTTTAGCTACTCATATTCATGTTGTCACAGGCAAGAAATATGATAAACATAGGCATAAACATACAAAAGAATGTAAACAAAGAGAAACGATAGAGAATTACCGAATAACTTTGAATAACGAAGCTCCAATGGATAACAATGGTGAAAATACTGGTTTACAGGAAGAAATCTTCACCTCAATGGTTAACCAAGACTCCAACTTCAATCAGATGGATGATACTTGGAACCCTAGACCTCTCAAACTCTTCCCAAATGTTTGTGTGAAATGAAAAACTGATATTCAAAATAAAAAAATCTGTAGTTTAAAATGAGAATCGGACAAAATGTAACGCCAATAGCTTAGGGCGATCGCCCCGGACGGAGCAGGCGATCGTCCAGAGCACTGGACGCGGCCACAGCCCCGACAAGAGCGGGGGATCGCCCGCTCTGGCTCTGGATTGCGGCCCTCTATGGCCGTGTCCAGAGCTCCGGGCGATCGCCCCGTGATGTGCACTAAGAGATTTCCTTTTCCGTTGTAGAACCTGTAATTCCTAAATAAAATCAAGATTAAATTTATAAGTCAGAAGTCCTCAAATCCACAGTTTATAGTGGAAAGCTGACTCGGGATATCGTTCTCCACGGACACTTAGCATATGAACAAGCAAATAACGTTTATAATTGAATGCAGAAAAGTAAATAGTTTGATCGCAGACAGAATAATTAAATCGTAGTAAACCCTAAATTTCTGTGTTGTAAATCAATGATGGAAAGGCGTAAAGGTTCCCCAACCTACCTCTGCTATGCTACTCCCAACTTCGTAGTTAAAATCCTACGCGATTACCTCTAACGACAGCAGGGCATAATACTATGCTGCTCAAGGCGCAGTCGGCATGAGTACCCCTACTCAGTTCAATGAAACTATTGTGTCACTAAGCAGAACATTATACCACGAAGGATGTATAGATTTGTATAACCACGATTTACGTCTAATAACTATTCCATTAATATATCATGGTTGATGTGTCAAATCAGAGTTTTAAATTTGTTTACTAGCCAAGAGTTAATTCTCAACACTACGAAAACTTGTAGTGCAGTGAAGTTAACCCCAAGGTCGGTCTCTAAGTACTTAACTAGGCTGAGTTGCGTTTACGAATAGTAATAACAGTATGGAAAGCAGTAAAAGTTAGTTTGCTTCGGCAGCAGAATGATAATCTAACAAATACACAGACTAACTAGAAAATAGATTAACTTGAGGAGACGAATATGTTAGAGGGAATTATGGTGTGGTGACAGGAAACAAGCTAGCTGCAGGAAACATGCAACAATAATGATGTCGATTTACTCTAGTTATCACTGGGACACGTCCTAACGATTATTACACTGCTCTAGGCTTTTCTAGGCAGACACCTTACATCATATAAGGTACGAAGGACTATGACAATGTGCTAACTGAAATTGTTCTAGAGAACAGATAGCATTAGTGAAGGCGTCAATTTCACTAAGCTACAATTAACAAGCTAATATAATTATTGTGTTCGCAACGAAACAATGGATTAACAATCTCTACACGTTTTGGTATGAAAGATCAGTTGCATAATTCGTTGGTGATTTTGGCGTTAAAACACAATACACATAACTACATACACATTTATTCAAAATGGCACTGAGTAAATAGCATCTTATATATATTGAATTGCATGAACCCTAACTAGCATGCATTGAATCCATCACCACCCCATAATTAGGGTGTTTAGCTACTCGTGATATGCGAAGAAATAATCAACATCACATACGAACACACAATAAACATAATCAATACTAAAAACCAATAATCAAGAGTTGATACAATTTTACCCAATCGTGTCACAAACTCTAGGTAGAAATTGAAGAACTTGAATTCAATTGGTGAAAAGTATGTAAATACGCTCCCAATCAATAATCAATCGTTGAATTACAAGAGAAATCGGTTCAATTACCTCCAGTAATAGGTAGGTAAGCCTTGGAAAGGTTCTAGGTTGAGAGCAAAAAGATGTAAAAGAGGATATGAATCTAATTGTATCTTGTTCTAACTAATAGAAACGAATTAGGAAAGAAACGGCAAAACATCGCGTCTGAGAAAACAGAACTGGCGTACGCCAGGTTAAATCGTCTCTAAATGTACGAAATAATAAAACAAATTGGAAAGCTCTTCTTCTCTTCTTTGTGGTGAGAATACCAAAATATCAAGTTGGCTCAATCATCTTTATGTTGATCCTTACAGGCCTCTTGAATCCTCTCATTACCTATTTCTTTGAATTTGTTTTTATATCTAATGTGGCTTTTTTTTCCTTTAGTATTGAATTGATATAAGAATTTTCTTGTTAAAACCCTACGAATCGGTTAAAACCTCAGATTCATACTAGAACCACGATGATTCAATAAAAATCATAAGTTAAGCCAAGGATTCCCTGAGTAAGAACCGTTGGATCATCACGTATTCCATGAATTAGATTCGAAAAATTGTTCAGATGTCCCTGTCTACGCATTTATTGCATTGTACTATTTTTATCCTGTAGTGCCAACGGAACTATGCACGCTTTAGGAAGCATTGCATGTCCCTTTCCAGAGACCTTCTCATCTCCAGATACCTGTTGAAACATTGTTTCCCAGAAACATAGTTTTATCCAAGGTATCTGAGTGTAGATGTTTGTGGGCACTTTTCCTCGTTCAGAAACCTTGCATTCTCAGATATCTTTTGCAAAGCTGGTTAATTGAGAAACACTTGTTTGTCAAAGATATCTGGACATAGATATCTGATAACCTTTGTCTTCAGCAATCTCGTGCAGTCTTCAAAACTTCATTTTAAAAATGAACTTCTCCTGCTGGATGCATTCTTCTTGATGTTCTTTAAGGAAATAAAAAATTACATTCAGAGACCTAACATCCTATACAAGATTTTCTAGACTATCATACTTAATGATTTTCCTCTTTTACAGTGTTCAAGTGAACCAAGAGTACTAACCACCTTTCTGAGCTAAGATAAGTCATTAGATTGCTGATCAAAATCTAACAGATATTACTAACAAAACTTTTTGATCAGTCAACGATGACTATCTTTAAAACCTATTACAACTTGGAAGAGGGAACAATCTAACACTTAATCGTTTCTTATGATCTTTTCAATTCAAATCTTAATTAAGTGCAGAAAGTAAACATCAACCAAATCACAAGGTGTGATCTTTGCTGACAAGTTATCTTTTTATAGATTGATATCTGAGAGTAGGTTCATCAGATGTGTTACAAAGAAAGTTTACAAATAACTTTTACATTGATAGAATAATAAAGTACATTCAGCAAGATACAAAATACATAGTTAACTAGGACAACAGGAGTAACCAAGCTCCAAGTAGACATCCTAAAAAAACTAGTCTTCAAAACTTCAAGTCTTCAATCAGCAGATCTATGGATCAATTTGCAAATTCCCTATCCCCAAACCTTTTGATATCATCTGAGTAGTCAAAGAGCAAAGTCCTGACTATCATCTCAGTGTTTCTGGAAAATCCACAAACTTCCTTGTAGGTTTTGGTGGGATTTTTCTTGGCAAACTGTTTGACCCACAGATACTTTCCCCATTTACAGGCATGCTCGATTCTGATATCTGATAGTTTGAAGTATTCATATATGATCTTCAGATATCTGATGTCACCTTTTTATTGATCTTCAGTCATGTAGAAGGACTCATAGGGTTCCACAACAAGTCTTGCTCTTGTGCCTCTTCCAGTGGTGTTGGGAATTCTGTGCACATCATCTGGCTTCCATAGGGACAATCATCAGAGAGGTCCTTTTTCATGGCTTCTATTCTCTTGATTACTTCAAAATCCAACCAGGCTTTGATGTGGTTGGTATTAATCAAGACTGGCTTGTCTTTTCTGCATGCAATGAGCTGTTTATGGATTGGTTCTGAAAATTTTTCATTTACCAGTAAGTGCTTGAGTTCCAGAATCCAGTAGCCATTCTTCTGATTAATGCATCTGTAGACTGAGGAGTCATTGTTGGTCTTTACATACTCAATCTTGGCTTCTTCAGGCCTGAGTGGTAGTTGAAGTTTCCATTGTTCATCTCTCAGCTTGTTCCACCTTTGTCTTGAATTTTCCCTTGGGGGATTGCTTGAAGAACCACCCTGGATTGACTTGGTATTTCCAGAGGGTGTTTTAGCTTCCAAAGGCTTTGCAACTATGGGCTCAGATAGGGTATCAAACTTTTTTCTTTTTCTGTGAAGAGGAGCTTCATCTTCATCAGTCACTTCATCATCATCATCAAGATTAATTCTTGTGAAAGTTTTGCAGCCTTCTTCATTGTCCTGGGATTTGATTTGGCCTTCTTCTTTTTCTTCTTCCTTAGAAGACTCATCAATCCCTCTTACTTGTCTTCTCCTTGGAGCCTTGGTACCCCTTGGAGGTTTATGTGCCCTGGCCCTTATTGTGATTCCTTTTTCAGGAAGTTGTTAAGTGGTGGCCACTATCTGTAGAGCAGTATGACTGGAGGAGGGCTCAACTCATTATGTGTGTGGTTAACACTCAAGTAGAGTTCTTCGTTTGTTATACTCTTTACTCCTTATGTGCATTGTTTAAATCTCTAATAGACTTCTTTGTTTGACACTATGCCACTCCTTTAGTGAGTTGTTTAACTCTCAAGTAGAGTTATTCGTTTGTTGTTCATCCCTCTCCAAAGTGTCTTGTTTTTATCTCTCAAGTAGAGTTGTTGGTTTGTTGTTTATTCAACTCCTTTTGTGTTTTGTTTAACTCTCAAGTAGAGTTCTTCGTTCGTTATTTTATTACTCCTCTTGTGTGTTGTTTAAATCTCAAATTGACTTCTCCGTTTGTAATTATCTCACTAAATTTATTGTTTTGTTTAACTCTAGACTAGAATTTTACATTTGTTGTTTAACCCATTCATTATGTGTGTGGTTTAACACTCAAGTAGAGTTCTTCGTTTGTTGTTCATCCCTCTCACAAGTGTGTTGTTTATATCGCTCAAATAGAGTTGTTCGTTTTGTTGTTTATTCAATTCCTTTTGTGTTTTGTTTAACTCTCAAGTAGAGTTTTTCGTTCGTTATTTTATCTCCCCTCAGGTGTGTTGTTTAAACTCAGATTGACTCTCCGTTTGTAATTATCCCACTCCTTTATTGTGTTGTTTAACTCTCGAATAGAATTTTACATTTGTTGTTTAACCCACTCATTATGTTTGTGGTGAACACTCAAGTAGGGTTCTTCGTTTGTTATACTCTTTACTCCTTATGTGCATTGTTTAAATCTCTAATAGACTTCTTTGTTTGAACTATGCCACTCCTTTAGTGAGTTGTTTAACTCTCAAGTAGAGTTATTCGTTTGTTGTTCATCCCTCTCCAAAGTGTCTTGTTTTTATCTCTCAAGTAGGGTTGTTGGTTTGTTGTTTATTCAACTCCTTTTGTGTTTTGTTTAACTCTCAAGTAGAGTTCTTCGTTCGTTATTTTATTACTCCTCTTGTGTGTTGTTTAAATCTCAAATTGACTTCTCCGTTTGTAATTATCTCACTTCTTTATTATTTTGTTTAACTCTAGACTAGAATTTTACATTTGTTGTTTAACCCATTCATTATGTGTGTGGTTTAACACTCAAGTAGAGTTCTTCGTTTGTTATACTCTTCCTCCTTATGTGCATTGTTTAAATGTCTAATAGACTTCTTCGTTAGACCTTATCCCACTCCTTTAGTGAGTTGTTTAACTCTCAAGTAGAGTTATTCGTTTGTTGTTCATCCCTCTCCAAAGTGTATTGTTTTTATCTCTCAAGTAGAGTTGTTGTTTATTCAACTCCTTTTGTGTTTTATTTAACTCTCAAATAGAGTTCTTCGGTCGTTATTTTATTACTCCTCTTGTGTGTTGTTTAAATTTCAAATTGACTTCACCGTTTGTAATTATCTCACTTCTTTATTGTTTTGTTTAAGTCTAGACTAGAATTTTACATTTGTTGTTTAACCCACTCATGATGTATGTGGTTTAACACTCAAGTCGAATTTTACATTTGTTGTTTAACCCACTCATTATGTGTGTGGTTTAACACTCAAGTGGAGTTCTTCGTTTGTTATACTCTTACTCCTTCTGTGCATTGGTTAAATCTCGAATAGGCTTCTTCGTTTGACATTATCCCATTCCTTTAGTGTGTTGTTTTAACTCTTAAGTAGAGTTATTCGTTTGTTGTTTATCCCTTCCCAAAGTGTCTTGTTTATATCGCTCAAATAGAGTTGCTCGTTTGTTGTTTATTTAATTCCTTTTGTGTTTTGTTTAACTCTCAAGTAGAGTTTTTCGTTCGTTATTTTATCTCCCCTCAGGTGTGTTGTTTAAATCTCAGATTGTCTTCTCCGTTTGTAATTATCCCACACCTTTATTTTATTGTTTAACTCTCGAGTAGAATTTTACATTTGTTGTTTATCCCACTCCTTATGTGTGTGGTTTAACACTCAGGTAGAGTTCTTCGTTTGTTATACTCTTATTCCTTCTGTACATTGTTTAAATCTCTAATAGACTTCTTCGTTTGACAATATCCCACACCTTTAGTGTGTTGTTTAACTCTCAAGTAAAGTTATTCGTTTGTTCCTCATCCCTCTCCCAAGTGTGTTGTTTATATCGCTCAAATAGAGTTGTTCGTTTTGTTGTTTATTCAATTCCTTTTGTGTTTTGTTTAACTCTCAAGTAGAGTTTTTTGTTCGTTATTTTATCTCCCCTCAGGTGTGTTGTTTAAACTCAGATTGACTCTCCGTTTGTAATTAGCCCACTCCTTTATTGTTTTGTTTAACTCTAAACTAGAATTTTACATTTGTTGTTTAACCCACTCATGATGTATGTGGTTTAACACTCAAGTCGAATTTTACATTTGTTGTTTAACCCACTCATTATGTGTGTGGTTTAACACTCAAGTGGAGTTCTTCGTTTGTTATACTCTTACTCCTTCTGTGCATTGGTTAAATCTCGAATAGGCTTCTTCGTTTGACATTATCCCATTCCTTTAGTGTGTTGTTTTAACTCTTAAGTAGAGTTATTCGTTTGTTGTTCATCCCTCTCCAAAGTGTCTTGTTTATATCGCTCAAATAGAGTTGCTCGTTTGTTGTTTATTTAATTCCTTTTGTGTTTTGTTTAACTCTCAAGTAGAGTTTTTCGTTCGTTATTTTATCTCCCCTCAGGTGTGTTGTTTAAATCTCAGATTGTCTTCTCCGTTTGTAATTATCCCACACCTTTATTTTATTGTTTAACTCTCGAGTAGAATTTTACATTTGTTGTTTATCCCACTCCTTATGTGCGTGGTTTAACACTCAGGTAGAGTTCTTCGTTTGTTATACTCTTATTCCTTCTGTACATTGTTTAAATCTCTAATAGACTTCTTCGTTTGACAATATCCCACACCTTTAGTGTGTTGTTTAACTCTCAAGTAGAGTTATTCGTTTGTTGTTCATCCCTCTCCCAAGTGTGTTGTTTATATCGCTCAAATAGAGTTGTTCGTTTTGTTGTTTATTCAATTCCTTTTGTGTTTTGTTTAACTCTCAAGTAGAGTTTTTCGTTCGTTATTTTATCTCCCCTCAGGTGTGTTGTTTAAACTCAGATTGACTCTCCGTTTGTAATTATCCCACTCCTTTATTGTGTTGTTTAACTCTAAACTAGAATTTTACATTTGTTGTTTAACCCACTCATGATGTATGTGGTTTAACACTCAAGTCGAATTTTACATTTGTTGTTTAACCCACTCATTATGTGTGTGGTTTAACACTCAAGTGGAGTTCTTCGTTTGTTATACTCTTACTCCTTCTGTGCATTGGTTAAATCTCGAATAGGCTTCTTCGTTTGACATTATCCCATTCCTTTAGTGTGTTGTTTTAACTCTTAAGTAGAGTTATTCGTTTGTTGTTCATCCCTCTCCAAAGTGTCTTGTTTATATCGCTCAAATAGAGTTGCTCGTTTGTTGTTTATTTAATTCCTTTTGTGTTTTGTTTAACTCTCAAGTAGAGTTTTTCGTTCGTTATTTTATCTCCCCTCAGGTGTGTTGTTTAAATCTCAGATTGTCTTCTCCGTTTGTAATTATCCCACACCTTTATTTTATTGTTTAACTCTCGAGTAGAATTTTACATTTGTTGTTTAACCCATTCATTATGTGTGTGGTTTAACACTCAAGTAGAGTTCTTCGTTTGTTGTTCATCCCTCTCCCAAGTGTGTTGTTTATATCGCTCAAATAGAGTTGTTCGTTTTGTTGTTTATTCAATTCCTTTTGTGTTTTGTTTAACTCTCAAGTAGAGTTTTTCGTTCGTTATTTTATCTCCCCTCAGGTGTGTTGTTTAAACTCAGATTGACTCTCCGTTTGTAATTATCCCACTCCTTTATTGTGTTGTTTAACTCTCGAATAGAATTTTACATTTGTTGTTTAACCCACTCATTATGTTTGTGGTGAACACTCAAGTAGGGTTCTTCGTTTGTTATACTCTTTACTCCTTATGTGCATTGTTTAAATCTCTAATAGACTTCTTTGTTTGACACTATGCCACTCCTTTAGTGAGTTGTTTAACTCTCAAGTAGAGTTATTCGTTTGTTGTTCATCCCTCTCCAAAGTGTCTTGTTTTTATCTCTCAAGTAGAGTTGTTGGTTTGTTGTTTATTCAACTCCTTTTGTGTTTTGTTTAACTCTCAAGTAGAGTTCTTCGTTCGTTATTTTATTACTCCTCTTGTGTGTTGTTTAAATCTCAAATTGACTTCTCCGTTTGTAATTATCTCACTTCTTTATTATTTTGTTTAACTCTAGACTAGAATTTTACATTTGTTGTTTAACCCATTCATTATGTGTGTGGTTTAACACTCAAGTAGAGTTCTTCGTTTGTTATACTCTTCCTCCTTCTGTGCATTGTTTAAATCTCGAATAGACTTCTCATTCGACATTATCCCACTCCTTTAGTGTGTTGTTTAACTCTCAAGTAGAGTTTTTCGTTTGTTGTTCATCCCTCTCCAATGTGTATTGTGTTTATCTCTCAAGTAGAGTTGTTCGTTTGTTGTTTATTCAACTCCTTTTGTGTTTTGTTTAACTCTCAAGTAGAGTTCTTCGTTCGTTATTTTATTACTCCTCTTGTGTGTTGTTTAAATATCAAATTGACTTCTCCGTTGTAATTATCTCACTTCTTTATTGTTTTGTTTAACTCTAGACTAGAATTTTACATTTGTTGTTTAACCCACTCATGATGTATGTGGTTTAACACTCAAGTCGAATTTTACATTTGTTGTTTAACCCACTCATTATGTGTGTGGTTTAACACTCAAGTGGAGTTCTTCGTTTGTTATACTCTTACTCCTTCTGTGCATTGGTTAAATCTCGAATAGGCTTCTTCGTTTGACATTATCCCATTCCTTTAGTGTGTTGTTTTAACTCTTAAGTAGAGTTATTCGTTTGTTGTTTATCCCTTCCCAAAGTGTCTTGTTTATATCGCTCAAATAGAGTTGCTCGTTTGTTGTTTATTTAATTCCTTTTGTGTTTTGTTTAACTCTCAAGTAGAGTTTTTCGTTCGTTATTTTATCTCCCCTCAGGTGTGTTGTTTAAATCTCAGATTGTCTTCTCCGTTTGTAATTATCCCACACCTTTATTTTATTGTTTAACTCTCGAGTAGAATTTTACATTTGTTGTTTATCCCAGTCCTTATGTGTGTGGTTTAACACTCAGGTAGAGTTCTTCGTTTGTTATACTCTTATTCCTTCTGTACATTCTTTAAATCTCTAATAGACTTCTTCGTTTGACAATATCCCACACCTTTAGTGTGTTGTTTAACTCTCAAGTAAAGTTATTCGTTTGTTCCTCATCCCTCTCCCAAGTGTGTTGTTTATATCGCTCAAATAGAGTTGTTCGTTTTGTTGTTTATTCAATTCCTTTTGTGTTTTGTTTAACTCTCAAGTAGAGTTTTTCGTTCGTTATTTTCTCTCCCCTCAGGTGTGTTGTTTAAACTCAGATTGACTCTCCGTTTGTAATTATCCCACTCCTTTATTGTGTTGTTTAACTCTCGAATAGAATTTTACATTTGTTTTTTAACCCACTCATTATGTGTGTGGTTAACACTCAAGTAGAGTTCTTCGTTTGTTATACTCTTTACTCCTTATGTGCATTGTTTAAATCTCTAATAGACTTCTTTGTTTGACACTATGCCACTCCTTTAGTGAGTTGTTTAACTCTCAAGTAGAGTTATTCGTTTGTTGTTCATCCCTCTCCAAAGTGTCTTGTTTTTATCTCTCAAATAGAGTTGTTGGTTTGTTGTTTATTCAACTCCTTTTCTGTTTTGTTTAACTCTCAAGTAGAGTTCTTCGTTCGTTATTTTATTACTCCTCTTGTGTGTTGTTTAAATCTCAAATTGACTTCTCCGTTTGTAATTATCTCACTTCTTTATTGTTTTGTTTAACTCTAGACTAGAATTTTACATTTCTTTATCCCATTCATTATGTGTGGTTTAACACTCAGTAGAGTTCTTCGTTTGTTATTCTCTTCCACATTATTTGCATTGTTTAAATCTCGAATAGACTTCTCATTCGACATTATCCCACTCCTTTAGTGTGTTGTTTAACTCTCAAGTAGAGTTTTTCGTTTGTTGTTCATCCCTCTCCAAAGTGTCTTGTGTTTATCTCTCAAGTAGAGTTGTTCGTTTGTTGTTTATTCAACTCCTTTTGTGTTTTCTTTAACTCTCAAGTAGAGTTCTTCGTTCGTTATTTTATTACTCCTCTTGTGTGTTGTTTAAATCTCAAATTGACTTCTCCGTTTGTAATTATCTCACTTCTTTATTGTTTTGTTTAACTCTAGACTAGAATTTTACATTTGTTGTTTAACCCATTCATTATGTATGTGGTTTAACACTCAAGTAGAATTTTACATTTGTTGTTTAACCCACTCATTATGTGTGTGGTTTAACACTCAAGTGGAGTTCTTCGTTTGTTATACTCTTACTCCTTCTGTGCATTGTTTAAATCTAGAATAGGCTTCTTCGTTTGACATTATCCCATTTCTTTAGTGTGTTGTTTTAACTCTCAAGTAGAGTTATTCGTTTGTTGTTCATCCCTCTCCAAAGTGTCTTGTTTATATCGCTCAAATAGAGTTGTTCGTTTATTGTTTATTCAATTCCTTTTGTGTTTTGTTTAACCGTCAAGTAGAGTTTTTCGTTCGTTATTTTATCTCCCCTCAGGTGTGTTGTTTAAATCTCAGATTGACTTCTCCGTTTGTAATTATCTCACTTCTTTATTGTTTTGTTTAACTCTAGTCTAGAATTTTACATTTGTTGTTTAACCCACTCATTATGTGTGTGGTTTAACACTCAAGTAGAGTTCTTCGTTTGTTATACTCTTACTCCTTCTGTGTATTGTTTAAATCTAGAATAGACTTCTTCGTTTGACATTATCCCATTTCTTTAGTGTGTTGTTTTAACTCTCAAGTAGAGTTATTCGTTTGTTGTTCATCCCTCTCCAAATTGTCTTGTTTATATCGCTCAAATAGAGTTGTTCGTTTATTGTTTATTCAATTCCTTTTGTGTTTTATTTAACTGTCAAGTAGAGTTTTTCGTTCGTTATTTTATCTCCACTCAGGTGTGTTGTTTAAATCTCAGATTGACTTCTCCGTTCGTAATTATATCACTTCTTTATTGTTTTGTTTAACTCTAGACTAGAATTTTGCATTTGTTGTTTAACCCACTTATTATGTGTGTGGTTTAACACTCAAGTAGAGTTTTTCGTTTGTTATACTCTTACTCCTTATGTGCATTGTTTAGATCTCTAATAGACTTCTTGGTTTGACATTATCCCACTCCTTTAGTGTGTTGTTTAACTTTCAAGTTGAGTTATTCGTTTGTTGTTCATCCCTCTCCAAAGTGTCTTGTTTTTATCTCTCAGGTAGAGTTGTTGGTTTGTTGTTTATTCAACTCCTATTGTGTTTTGTTTAACTCTCAAGTAGAGTTCTTCGTTCGTTATTTTATTACTCCTCTTGTGTGTTTTTTAAATCTCAAATTGACTTCTCCGTTTGTAATTATCTCACTTCTTTATTGTTTTGTTTAACTCTAGACTAGAATTTTACATTTGTTGTTTAACCCATTCATTATGTATGTGGTTTAACACTCAAGTAGAATTTTACATTTGTTGTTTAACCCACTCATTATGTGTGTGGTTTAACACTCAAGTGGAGTTCTTCGTTTGTTATACTCTTACTCCTTCTGTGCATTGTTTAAATCTCGAATAGGCTTCTTCGTTTGACATTATCCCATTCCTTTAGTGTGTTGTTTTAACTCTCAAGTAGAGTTATTCGTTTGTTGTGCATCCCTCTTCAAAGTGTCTTGTTTATATCGCTCAAATGGAGTTGTTCGTTTGTTGTTTATTCAATTCCTTTTGTGTTTTGTTTAACTCTCAAGTAGAGTTTTTCGTTCGTTATTTTATCTCCCCTCAGGTGTGTTGTTTAAATCTCAGATTGTCTTTTCCGTTTGTAATTATCCCACTCCTTTATTTTATTGTTTAACTCTCGAGTATAATTTTACATTTGTTGTTTATCCCACTCCTTATGTGTGTGGTTTAACACTCAGGTAGAGTTCTTCGTTTGTTATACTCTTATTCCTTCTGGACATTGTTTAAATCTCGAAAAGACTTCTTCATTTGACAATATCCCACACCTTTAGTGTGTTGTTTAACTCTCAAGTAGAGTTTTTCGTTCGTTATTTTATCTCCCCTCAGGTGTGTTGTTTAAACTTAGATTGACTCTCCGTTTGTAATTATCCCACTCCTTTATTGTGTTGTTTAACTCTCGAATAGAATTTTACATTTGTTGTTTAACCCACTCATTATGTGTGTGGTTAACACCCAAGTAGAGTTCTTCGTTTGTTATACTCTTTACTCCTTATGTGCGTTGTTTAAATCTCTAATAGACTTCTTTGTTTGACATTATGCCACTCCTTTAGTGAGTTGAATAACTCTCAAATATAGTTATTCGTTTGTTGTTCATCCCTCTCCAAAGTGTCTTGTATTTATCTCTCAAGTAGAGTTGTTGGTTTGTTGTTTATTCAACTCCTTTTGTGTTTTGTTTAACTCTCAAGTAGAGTTCTTCGTTCGTTATTTTATTACTCTTGTGTGTTGTTTAAATCTCAAATTGACTTCTCCATTTTTAATTATCTCACTTCTTTATTGTTTTGTATAACTCTAGACTAGAATTTTACATTTGTTGTTTAACCCATTCATTATGTGTGTGGTTTAACACTCAAGTAGAGTTCTTCGTTTGTCATACTCTTCCTCCTTCTGTGCATTGTTTAAATCTCGAATAGACTTCTTCATTTGACATTATCCCACTCCTTTAGTGTGTTGTTTAACTCTCAAGTAGAGTTTTTCGTTTGTTGTTCATCTCTCTCCAAAGTGTCTTGTGTTTATCTCTCAAGTAGAGTTGTTCGTTTGTTGTTTATTCAACTCCTTTTGTGTTTTGTTTAACTCTCAAGTAGAGTTCTTCGTTCGTTATTTTATTACTCCTCTTGTGTGTTGTTTAAATCTCAAATTGACATCTCCGTTTGTAATTATCTCACTTCTTTATTGTTTTGTTTAACTCTAGACTAGAATTTTACATTTGTTGTTTAACCCATTCATTATGTATGTGGTTTAACACTCAAGTAGAATTTTACATTTGTTGTTTAACCCACCCATTATGTGTGTGGTTTAACACTCAAGTGGAGTTCTTCGTTTGTTATACTCTTACTCCTTCTGTGCATTGTTTAAATCTAGAATAGGCTTCTTCGTTTGACATTATCCCATTTCTTTAGTGTGTTGTTTTAACTCTCAAGTAGAGTTATTCGTTTGTTCTTCCTCCCTCTCCAAAGTGTCTTGTTTATATCGCTCAAATAGAGTTGTTCGTTTATTGTTTATTCAATTCCTTTTGTGTTTTGTTTAACTGTCAAGTAGAGTTTTTCGTTCGTTATTTTATCTCCCCTCAGGTGTGTTGTTTAAATCTCAGATTGACTTCTCCGTTTGTAATTATCTCACTTCTTTATTGTTTTGTTTAACTCTAGTCTAGAATTTTACATTTGTTGTTTAACCCACTCATTCTGTGTGTGGTTTAACACTCAAGTAGAGTTCTTCGTTTGTTAGACTCTTACTCCTTCTGTGCATTGTTTAAATGTCTAATAGACTTCTTCGTTAGACATTATCCCACTCCTTTAGTGAGTTGTTTAACTCTCAAGTAGAGTTATTCGTTTGTTGTTCATCCCTCTCCAAAGTGTCCTGTTTATATCGCTCAAATAGAGTTGTTCGTTTGTTGTTTATTCAATTCCTTTTGTGTTTTATTTAACTCTCAAGTAGAGTTCTTCGGTCGTTATTTTATTACTCCTCTTGTGTGTTGTTTAAATTTCAAATTGACTTCACCGTTTGTAATTATCTCACTTCTTTATTGTTTTGTTTAACTCTAGACTAGAATTTTACATTTGTTTTTCATCCCATTCATTATGTGTGTGGTTTAACACTCAAGTAGAGTTCTTCGTTTGTTATACTCTTCCTCCTTCTGTGCATTGTTTAAATCTCGAATAGACTTCTCATTCGACATTATCCCACTCCTTTAGTGTGTTGTTTAACTCTCAAGTAGAGTTTTTCGTTTGTTGTTCATCCCTCTCCAAAGTGTCTTGTGTTTATCTCTCAAGTAGAGTTGTTCGTTTATTGTTTATTCAACTCCTTTTGTGTTTTCTTTAACTCTCAAGTAGAGTTCTTCGTTCGTTATTTTATTACTCCTCTTGTGTGTTGTTTAAATCTCAAATTGACTTCTCCGTTTGTAATTATCTCACTTCTTTATTGTTTTGTTTAACTCTAGACTAGAATTTTACATTTGTTGTTTAACCCATTCATTATGTATGTAGTTTAACACTCAAGTAGAATTTTACATTTGTTGTTTAACCCACTCATTATGTGTGTGGTTTAACACTCAAGTGGAGTTCTTCGTTTGTTATACTCTTACTCCTTCTGTGTATTGTTTAAATCTAGAATAGACTTCTTCGTTTGACACTATCCCATTTCTTTAGTGTGTTGTTTTAACTCTCAAGTAGAGTTATTCGTTTGTTGTTCATCCCTCTCCAAAGTGTCTTGTTTATATCGCTCAAATAGAGTTGTTCGTTTATTGTTTATTCAATTCCTTTTGTGTTTTGTTTAACCGTCAAGTAGAGTTTTTCGTTCGTTATTTTATCTCCCCTCAGGTGTGTTGTTTAAATCTCAGGTTGACTTCTCCGTTTATAATTATCTCACTTCTTTATTCTTTTGTTTAACTCTAGTCTAGAATTTTACATTTGTTGTTTAACCCACTCATTATGTGTGTGGTTTAACACTCAAGTAGAGTTCTTCGTTTGTTATACTCTTACTCCTTCTGTGTATTGTTTAAATCTAGAATAGACTTCTTCGTTTGACATTATCCCATTTCTTTAGTGTGTTGTTTTAACTCTCAAGTAGAGTTATTCGTTTGTTGTTCATCCCTCTCCAAAGTGTCTTGTTTATATCGCTCAAATAGAGTTGTTCGTTTATTGTTTATTCAATTCCTTTTGTGTTTTATTTAACTGTCAAGTAGAGTTTTTCGTTCGTTATTTTATCTCCACTCAGGTGTGTTGCTTAAATCTCAGATTGACTTCTCCGTTCGTAATTATATCACTTCTTTATTGTTTTGTTTAACTCTAGACTAGAATTTTGCATTTGTTGTTTAACCCACTCATTATGTGTGTGGTTTAACACTCAAGTAGAGTTCTTCGTTTGTTATACTCTTACTCCTTATGTGCATTGTTTAGATCTCTAATAGACTTCTTGGTTTGACATTATCCCACTCCTTTAGTGTGTTGTTTAACTTTCAAGTTGAGTTATTCGTTTGTTGTTCATCCCTCTCCAAAGTGTCTTGTTTTTATCTCTCAGGTAGAGTTGTTGGTTTGTTGTTTATTCAACTCCTATTGTGTTTTGTTTAACTCTCGAGTAGAGTTCTTCGTTCGTTATTTTATTACTCCTCTTGTGTGTTTTTTAAATCTCAAATAGACTTCTCCGTTTGTAATTATCTCACTTCTTTATTGTTTTGTTTAACTCTAGACTAGAATTTTACATTTGTTGTTTAACCCATTCATTATGTATGTGGTTTAACACTCAAGTAGAATTTTACATTTGTTGTTTAACCCACTCATTATGTGTGTGGTTTAACACTCAAGTGGAGTTCTTCGTTTGTTATACTCTTACTCCTTCTGTGCATTGTTTAAATCTCGAATAGGCTTCTTCGTTTGACATTATCCCATTCCTTTAGTGTGTTGTTTTAACTCTCAAGTAGAGTTATTCGTTTGTTGTTCATCCCTCTCCAAAGTGTCGTGTTTTTATCTCTCAGGTAGAGTTGTTGGTTTGTTGTTTATTCAACTCCTATTGTGTTTTGTTTAACTCTCGAGTAGAGTTCTTCGTTCGTTATTTTATTACTCCTCTTGTGTGTTTTTTAAATCTCAAATAGACTTCTCCGTTTGTAATTATCTCACTTCTTTATTGTTTTGTTTAACTCTAGACTAGAATTTTACATTTGTTGTTTAACCCATTCATTATGTATGTGGTTTAACACTCAAGTAGAATTTTACATTTGTTGTTTAACCCACTCATTATGTGTGTGGTTTAACACTCAAGTGGAGTTCTTCGTTTGTTATACTCTTACTCCTTCTGTGCATTGTTTAAATCTCGAATAGGCTTCTTCGTTTGACATTATCCCATTCCTTTAGTGTGTTGTTTTAACTCTCAAGTAGAGTTATTCGTTTGTTGTTCATCCCTCTCCAAAGTGTCTTGTTTATATCGCTCAAATAGAGTTGTTCGTTTGTTGTTTATTCAATTCCTTTTGTGTTTTGTTTAACTCTCAAGTAGAGTTTTTCGTTCGTTATTTTATCTCCCCTCAGGTGTGTTGTTTAAATCTCAGATTGTCTTGTCCGTTTGTAATTATCCCACTCCTTTATTTTATTGTTTAACTCTCGAGTATAATTTTACATTTTTTGTTTATCCCACTCCTTATGTGTGTGGTTTAACACTCAGGTAGAGTTCTTCGTTTGTTATACTCTTATTCCTTCTGTACATTGTTTAAATCTCGAAAAGACTTCTTCATTTGACAATATCCCACACCTTTAGTGTGTTGTTTAACTCTCAAGTAGAGTTTTTCGTTCGTTATTTTATCTCCCCTCAGGTGTGTTGTTTAAATCTCAGATTGACTCTCCGTTTGTAATTATCCCACTCCTTTATTGTGTTGTTTAACTCTCGAATAGAATTTTACATTTGTTGTTTAACCCACTCATTATGTGTGTGGTTAACACCCAAGTAGAGTTCTTCGTTTGTTATACTCTTTACTCCTTATGTGCGTTGTTTAAATCTCTAATAGACTTCTTTGTTTGACATTATGCCACTCCTTTAGTGAGTTGAATAACTGTCAAATATAGTTATTCGTTTGTTGTTCATCCCTCTCCAAAGTGTCTTGTATTTATCTCTCAAGTAGAGTTGTTGGTTTGTTGTTTATTCAACTCCTTTTGTGTTTTGTTTAACTCTCAAGTAGGGTTCTTCGTTCGTTATTTTATTACTCTTGTGTGTTGTTTAAATCTCAAATTGACTTCTCCATTTTTAATTATCTCACTTCTTTATTGTTTTGTATAACTCTAGACTAGAATTTTACATTTGTTGTTTAACCCATTCATTATGTGTGGTTTAACACTCAGTAGAGTTCTTCGTTTGTCATACTCTTCCTCCTTACATGCATTGTTTAAATCTCGAATAGACTTCTTCATTTGACATTATCCCACTCCTTTAGTGTGTTGTTTAACTCTCAAGTAGAGTTTTTCGTTTGTTGTTCATCCCTCTCCAAAGTGTCTTGTGTTTATCTCTCAAGTAGAGTTGTTCGTTTGTTGTTTATTCAACTCCTTTTGTGTTTTGTTTAACTCTCAAGTAGAGTTCTTCGTTCGTTATTTTATTACTCCTCTTGTGTGTTGTTTAAATCTCAAATTGACTTCTCCGTTTGTAATTATCTCACTTCTTTATTGTTTTGTTTAACTCTAGACTAGAATTTTACATTTGTTGTTTAACCCATTCATTATGTATGTGGTTTAACACTCAAGTAGAATTTTACATTTGTTGTTTAACCCACTCATTATGTGTGTGGTTTAACACTCAAGTGGAGTTCTTCGTTTGTTATACTCTTACTCCTTCTGTGTATTGTTTAAATCTAGAATAGACTTCTTCGTTTGACACTATCCCATTTCTTTAGTTAGTTGTTTTAACTCTCAAGTAGAGTTATTCGTTTGTTGTTCATCCCTCTCCAAAGTGTCTTGTTTATATCGCTCAAATAGAGTTGTTCGTTTATTGTTTATTCAATTCCTTTTGTGTTTTATTTAACTGTCAAGTAGAGTTTTTCGTTCGTTATTTTATCTCCACTCAGGTGTGTTGTTTAAATCTCATATTGACTTCTCCGTTCGTAATTATATCACTTCTTTATTGTTTTGTTTAACTCTAGACTAGAATTTTGCATTTGTTGTTTAACCCACTCATTATGTGTGTGGTTTAACACTCAAGTAGAGTTCTTCGTTTGTTATACTCTTACTCCTTCTGTGCATTGTTTAGATCTCTAATAGACTTCTTGGTTTGACATTATCCCACTCCTTTAGTGTGTTGTTTAACTTTCAAGTTGAGTTATTCGTTTGTTGTTCATCCCTCTCCAAAGTGTCTTGTTTTTATCTCTCAGGTAAAGTTGTTGGTTTGTTGTTTATTCAACTCCTATTGTGTTTTGTTTAACTCTCAAGTAGAGTTCTTCGTTCGTTATTTTATTACTCCTCTTGTGTGTTTTTTAAATCTCAAATTGACTTCTCCGTTTGTAATTATCTCACTTCTTTATTGTTTTGTTTAACTCTAGACTAGAATTTTACATTTGTTGTTTAACCCATTCATTATGTATGTGGTTTAACACTCAAGTAGAATTTTACATTTGTTGTTTAACCCACTCATTATGTGTGTGGTTTAACACTCAAGTGGAGTTCTTCGTTTGTTATACTCTTACTCCTTCTGTGCATTGTTTAAATCTCGAATAGGCTTCTTCGTTTGACATTATCCCATTCCTTTAGTGTGTTGTTTTAACTCTCAAGTAGAGTTATTCGTTTGTTGTTCATCCCTCTTCAAAGTGTCTTGTTTATATCGCTCAAATAGAGTTTTTCGTTTGTTGTTTATTCAATTCCTTTTGTGTTTTGTTTAACTCTCAAGTAGAGTTTTTCGTTCGTTATTTTATCTCCCCTCAGGTGTGTTGTTTAAATCTCAGATTGTCTTTTCCGTTTGTAATTATCCCACTCCTTTATTTTATTGTTTAACTCTCGAGTATAATTTTACATTTGTTGTTTATCCCACTCCTTATGTGTGTGGTTTAACACTCAGGTAGAGTTCTTCGTTTGTTATACTCTTATTCCTTTTGTACATTGTTTAAATCTCGAAAAGACTTCTTCATTTGACAATATCCCACACCTTTAGTGTGTTGTTTAACTCTCAAGTAGAGTTTTTCGTTTGTTATTTTATCTCCCCTCAGGTGTGTTGTTTAAACTTAGATTGACTCTCCGTTTGTAATTATCCCACTCCTTTATTGTGTTGTTTAACTCTCGAATAGAATTTTACATTTGTTGTTTAACCCACTCATTATGTGTGTGGTTAACACCCAAGTAGAGTTCTTCGTTTGTTATACTCTTTACTCCTTATGTGCGTTGTTTAAATCTCTAATAGACTTCTTTGTTTGACATTATGCCACTCCTTTAGTGAGTTGAATAACTCTCAAATATAGTTATTCGTTTGTTGTTCATCCCTCTCCAAAGTGTCTTGTATTTATCTCTCAAGTAGAGTTGTTGTTTTGTTGTTTATTCAACTCCTTTTGTGTTTTGTTTAACTCTCAAGTAGAGTTCTTCGTTCGTTATTTTATTACTCTTGTGTGTTGTTTAAATCTCAAATTGACTTCTCCGTTTTTAATTATCTCACTTCTTTATTGTTTTGTATAACTCTAGACTAGAATTTTACATTTGTTGTTTAACCCATTCATTATGTGTGTGGTTTAACACTCAAGTAGAGTTCTTCGTTTGTTATACTCTTCCTCCTTCTGTGCATTGTTTAAATCTCGAATAGACTTCTTCATTTGACATTATCCCACTCCTTTAGTGTGTTGTTTAACTCTCAAGTAGAGTTTTTCGTTTGTTGTTCATCCCTCTCCAAAGTGTCTTGTGTTTATCTCTCAAGTAGAGTTGTTCGTTTGTTGTTTATTCAACTCCTTTTGTGTTTTGTTTAACTCTCAAGTAGAGTTCTTCGTTCGTTATTTTATTACTCCTCTTGTGTGTTGTTTAAATCTCAAATTGACTTCTCCGTTTGTAATTATCTCACTTCTTTATTGTTTTGTTTAACTCTAGACTAGAATTTTACATTTGTTGTTTAACCCATTCATTATGTATGTGGTTTAACACTCAAGTAGAATTTTACATTTGTTGTTTAACCCACCCATTATGTGTGTGGTTTAACACTGAAGTGGAGATCTTCGTTTGTTATACTCTTACTCCTTCTGTGCATTGTTTAAATCTAGAATAGGCTTCTTCGTTTGACATTATCCCATTTCTTTAGTGTGTTGTTTTAACTCTCAAGTAGAGTTATTCGTTTGTTTTTCATCCCTCTCCAAAGTGTCTTGTTTATATCGCTCAAATAGAGTTGTTCGTTTATTGTTTATTCAATTCCTTTTGTGTTTTGTTTAACCGTCAAGTAGAGTTTTTCGTTCGTTATTTTATCTCCCCTCAGGTGTGTTGTTTAAATCTCAGATTGACTTCTCCGTTTGTAATTATCTCACTTCTTTATTGTTTTGTTTAACTCTAGTCTAGAATTTTACATTTGTTGTTTAACCCACTCATTATGTGTGTGGTTTAACACTCAAGTAGAGTTCTTCGTTTGTTAGACTCTTACTCCTTCTGTGCATTTTTTAAATCTAGAATAGGCTTCTTCGTTTGACATTATCCCATTTCTTTAGTATGTTGTTATAACTCTGAAGTAGAGTTATTCGTTTGTTGTTCATCCCTCTCCAAAGTGTCTTGTTTATATCGCTCAAATAGAGTTGTTCGTTTATTGTTTATTCAATTCCTTTTGTGTTTTATTTAACTGTCAAGTAGAGTTTTTCGTTCGTTATTTTATCTCCACTCAGGTGTGTTGTTTAAATCTCAGATTGACTTCTCCGTTCGTAATTATATCACTTCTTTATTGTTTTGTTTAACTCTAGACTAGAATTTTGCATTTGTTGTTTAACCCACTCATTATGTGTGTGGTTTAACACTCAAGTAGAATTCTTCGTTTGTTATACTCTTTACTCCTTATGTGCATTGTTTAAATCTCTAATAGACTTCTTTGTTTGACACTATGCCACTCCTTTAGTGAGTTGTTTAACTCTCAAGTAGAGTTATTCGTTTGTTGTTCATCCCTCTCCAAAGCGTCTTGTTTTTATCTCTCAAGTAGAGTTGTTGGTTTGTTGTTTATTCAACTCCTTTTGTGTTTTGTTTAACTCTCAAGTAGAGTTCTTCGTTCGTTATTTTATTACTCCTCTTGTGTGTTGTTTAAATCTCAAATTGACTTCTCCGTTTGTAATTATCTCACTTCTTTATTGTTTTGTTTAACTCTAGACTAGAATTTTACATTTGTTTTTTATCCCATTCATTATGTGTGTGGTTTAACACTCAAGTAGAGTTCTTCGTTTGTTATACTCTTCCTCCTTCTGTGCATTGTTTAAATCTCGAATAGACTTCTCATTCGACATTATCCCACTCCTTTAGTGTGTTGTTTAACTCTCAAGTAGAGTTTTTCGTCTGTCGTTCATCCCTCTCCAAAGTGTCTTGTATTTATCTCTCAAGTAGAGTTGTTCGTTTGTTGTTTATTCAACTCCTTTTGTGTTTTGTTTAACTCTCAAGTAGAGTTCTTCGTTCGTTATTTTATTACTCCTCTTGTGTGTTGTTTAAATCTCAAATTGACTTCTCCGTTTGTAATTATCTCACTTCTTTATTGTTTTGTTTAACTCTAGACTAGAATTTTACATTTGTTGTTTAACCCATTCATTATGTATGTGGTTTAACACTCAAGTAGAATTTTACATTTGTTGTTTAACCCACCCATTATGTGTGTGGTTTAACACTCAAGTGGAGTTCTTCGTTTGTTATACTCTTACTCCTTCTGTGCATTGTTTAAATCTAGAATAGGCTTCTTCGTTTGATATTATCCCATTTCTTTAGTGTCTTGTTTTAACTCTCAAGTAGAGTTATTCGTTTGTTGTTCATCCCTCTCCAAAGTGTCTTGTTTATATCGCTCAAATAGAGTTGTTCGTTTATTGTTTATTCAATTCCTTTTGTGTTTTGTTTAACCGTCAAGTAGAGTTTTTCGTTCGTTATTTTATCTCCCCTCAGGTGTGTTGTTTAAATCTCAGATTGACTTCTCCGTTTGTAATTATCTCACTTGTTTATTGTTTTGTTTAACTCTAGTCTAGAATTTTACATTTGTTGTTTAACCCACTCATTATGTGTGTGGTTTAACACTCAAGTAGAGTTCTTCGTTTGTTAGACTCTTACTCCTTCTGTGCATTGTTTAAATCTAGAATAGGCTTCTTCGTTTGACATTATCCCATTTCTTTAGTATGTTGTTATAACTCTGAAGTAGAGTTATTCGTTTGTTGTTCATCCCTCTCCAAAGTGTCTTGTTTATATCGCTCAAATAGAGTTGTTCGTTTATTGTTTATTCAATTCCTTTTGTTTAACCGTCAAGTAGAGTTTTTCGTTCGTTATTTTATCTCCACTCAGGTGTGTTGTTTAAATCTCAGATTGACTTCTCCGTTCGTAATTATATCACTTCTTTATTGTTTTGTTTAACTCTAGACTAGAATTTTGCATTTGTTGTTTAACCACTCATTATGTGTGTGGTTTAACACTCAAGTAGAATTCTTCGTTTGTTATACTCTTTACTCCTTATGTGCATTGTTTAAATCTCTAATAGACTTCTTTGTTTGACACTATGCCACTCCTTTAGTGAGTTGTTTAACTCTCAAGTAGAGTTATTCGTTTGTTGTTCATCCCTCTCCAAAGCGTCTTGTTTTTATCTCTCAAGTAGAGTTGTTGGTTTGTTGTTTATTCAACTCCTTTTGTGTTTTGTTTAACTCTCAAGTAGAGTTCCTCGTTCGTTATTTTATTACACCTCTTGTGTGTTGTTTAAATCTCAAATTGACTTCTCCGTTTGTAATTATCTCACTTCTTTATTGTTTTGTTTAACTCTAGACTAGAATTTTACATTTGTTTTTTATCCCATTCATTATGTGTGTGGTTTAACACTCAAGTAGAGTTCTTCGTTTGTTATACTCTTCCTCCTTCTGTGCATTGTTTAAATCTCGAATAGACTTCTCATTCGACATTATCCCACTCCTTTAGTGTGTTGTTTAACTCTCAAGTAGAGTTTTTCGTCTGTCGTTCATCCCTCTCCAAAGTGTCTTGTATGTATCTCTCAAGTAGAGTTGTTCGTTTGTTGTTTATTCAACTCCTTTTGTGTTTTGTTTAACTCTCAAGTAGAGTTCTTCGTTCGTTATTTTATTACTCCTCTTGTGTGTTGTTTAAATCTCAAATTGACTTCTCCGTTTGTAATTATCTCACTTCTTTATTGTTTTGTTTAACTCTAGACTAGAATTTTACATTTGTTGTTTAACCCATTCATTATGTATGCGGTTTAACACTCAAGTAGAATTTTACATTTGTTGTTTAACCCACTCATTATGTGTGTGGTTTAACACTCAAGTGGAGTTCTTCGTTTGTTATACTCTTACTCCTTCTGTGCATTGTTTAAATCTAGAATAGGCGTCTTCGTTTGACATTATCCTATTTCTTTAGTGTGTTGTTTTAACTCTCAAGTAGAGTTATTCGTTTGTTGTTCATCCCTCTCCAAAGTGTCTTGTTTATATCGCTCAAATAGGGTTGTTCGTTTATTGTTTATTCAATTCCTTTTGTGTTTTGTTTAACCGTCAAGTAGAGTTTTTCGTTCGTTATTTTATCTCCCCTCAGGTGTGTTGTTTAAATCTCAGATTGACTTCTCCGTTTGTAATTATCTCACTTCTTTATTGTTTTGTTTAACTCTAGTCTACAATTTTACATTTGTTGTTTAACCCACTCATTATGTGTGTGGTTTAACACTCAAGTAGAGTTCTTCGTTTGTTATACTCTTTACTCCTTATGTGCATTGTTTAAATCTCTAATAGACTTCTTTGTTTGACACTATGCCACTCCTTTAGTGAGTTGTTTAACTCTCAAGTAGAGTTATTCGTTTGTTGTTCGTCCCTCTCCAAAGCGTGTTGTTTTTATCTCTCAAGTAGAGTTGTTGGTTTGTTGTTTATTCAACTCCTTTTGTGTTTTGTTTAACTCTCAAATAGAGTTCTTCGTTCGTTATTTTATTACTCCTCTTGTGTGTTGTTTAAATCTCAAATTGACTTCTCCGTTTGTAATTATCTCACTTCTTTATTGTTTTGTTTAACTCTAGACTAGAATTTTACATTTGTTGTTTATCCCATTCATTATGTGTGTGGTTTAACACTCAAGTAGAGTTCTTCGTTTGTTATACTCTTCCTCCTTCTGTGCATTGTTTAAATCTCGAATAGACTTCTCATTCGACATTATCCCACTCCTTTAGTGTGTTGTTTAACTCTCAAGTAGAGTTTTTCGTCTGTCGTTCATCCCTCTCCAAAGTGTCTTGTGTTTATCTCTCAAGTAGAGTTGTTCGTTTGTTGTTTATTCAACTCCTTTTGTGTTTTGTTTAACTCTCAAGTAGAGTTCTTCGTTCGTTATTTTATTACTCCTCTTGTGTGTTGTTTAAATCTCAAATTGACTTCTCCGTTTGTAATTATCTCACTTCTTTATTGTTTTGTTTAACTCTAGACTAGAATTTTACATTTGTTGTTTAACCCATTCATTATGTATGCGGTTTAACACTCAAGTAGAATTTTACATTTGTTGTTTAACCCACTCATTATGTGTGTGGTTTAACACTCAAGTGGAGTTCTTCGTTTGTTATACTCTTACTCCTTCTGTGCATTGTTTAAATCTAGAATAGGCTTCTTCGTTTGACATTATCCCATTTATTTAGTATGTTGTTATAACTCTGAAGTAGAGTTATTCGTTTGTTGTTCATCCCTCTCCAAAGTGTCTTGTTTATATCGCTCAAATAGAGTTGTTCGTTTATTGTTTATTCAATTCCTTTTGTGTTTTATTTAACTGTCAAGTAGAGTTTTTCGTTCGTTATTTTATCTCCACTCAGGTGTATTGTTTAAATCTCAGATTGACTTCTCCGTTCGTAATTATATCACTTCTTTATTGTTTTGTTTAACTCTAGACTAGAATTTTGCATTTGTTGTTTAACCCACTCATTATGTGTGTGGTTTAACACTCAAGTAGAGTTCTTCGTTTGTTATACTCTTTACTCCTTATGTGCATTGTTTAAATCTCTAATAGACTTCTTTGTTTGACACTATGCCACTCCTTTAGTGAGTTGTTTAACTCTCAAGTAGAGTTATTCGTTTGTTGTTCGTCCCTCTCCAAAGCGTGTTGTTTTTATCTCTCAAGTAGAGTTGTTGGTTTGTTGTTTATTCAACTCCTTTTGTGTTTTGTTTAACTCTCAAATAGAGTTCTTCGTTCGTTATTTTATTACTCCTCTTGTGTGTTGTTTAAATCTCAAATTGACTTCTCCGTTTGTAATTATCTCACATCTTTATTGTTTTGTTTAACTCTAGACTAGAATTTTACATTTGTTGTTTATCCCATTCATTATGTGTGTGGTTTAACACTCAAGTAGAGTTCTTCGTTTGTTATACTCTTCCTCCTTCTGTGCATTGTTTAAATCTCGAATAGACTTCTCATTCGACATTATCCCACTCCTTTAGTGTGTTGTTTAACTCTCAAGTAGAGTTTTTAATACATCGTTCATCCCTCTCCAAAGTGTCTTGTGTTTATCTCTCAAGTAGAGTTGTTCGTTTGTTGTTTATTCAACTCCTTTTATGTTTTGTTTAACTCTCAAGTAGAGTTCGTTCGTTATTTTATTACTCCTCTTGTGTGTTGTTTAAATCTCAAATTGACTTCTCCGTTGTAATTATCTCACTTCTTTATTGTTTTGTTTAACTCTAGACTAGAATTTTACATTTGTTGTTTAACCCACTCATTATGTTTGTGGTTTAACACTCAAGTAGAATTTTACATTTGTTGTTTAACCCACTCATTATTTGTGTGGTTTAACACTCAAGTGGAGTTCTTCATTTGTTATACTCTTACTCCTTCTGTGCATTGTTTAAATCTCGAATAGGCTTCTTCGTTTGACATTATCCCATTCCTTTAGTGTGTTGTTTTAACTCTCAAGTAGAGTTATTCGTTTGTTGTTCATCCCTCTCCAAAGTGTCTTGTTTATATCGCTCAAATAGAGTTGTTCGTTTGTTCTTTATTCAATTCCTTTTGTGTTTTGTTTAACTCTCAAGTAGAGTTTTTCGTTCGTTATTTTATCTCCCCTCAGGTGTGTTGTTTAAATCTCAGATTGACTTCTCCGTTTGTAATTATCTCACTTCTTTATTGTTTTGTTTAACTCTAGTCTAGAATTTTACATTTGTTGTTTAACCCACTCATTATGTGTGTGGTTTAACACTCAAGTAGAGTTCTTCGTTTGTTAGACTCTTACTCCTTCTGTGCATTGTTTAAATCTAGAATAGGCTTCTTCGTTTGACATTATCCCATTTCTTTAGTATGTTGTTATAACTCTGAAGTAGAGTTATTCGTTTGTTGTTCATCCCTCTCCAAAGTGTCTTGTTTATATCGCTCAAATAGAGTTGTTCGTTTATTGTTTATTCAATTCCTTTTGTGTTTTATTTAACTGTCAAGTAGAGTTTTTCGTTCGTTATTTTATCTCCACTCAGGTGTGTTGTTTAAATCTCAGATTGACTTCTCCGTTCGTAATTATATCACTTCTTTATTGTTTTGTTTAACTCTAGACTAGAATTTTGCATTTGTTGTTTAACCACTCATTATGTGTGTGGTTTAACACTCAAGTAGAATTCTTCGTTTGTTATACTCTTTATTCCTTATGTGCATTGTTTAAATCTCTAATAGACTTCTTTGTTTGACACTATGCCACTCCTTTAGTGAGTTGTTTAACTCTCAAGTAGAGTTATTCGTTTGTTGTTCATCCCTCTCCAAAGCGTCTTGTTTTTATCTCTCAAGTAGAGTTGTTGGTTTGTTGTTTATTCAACTCCTTTTGTGTTTTGTTTAACTCTCAAGTAGAGTTCCTCGTTCGTTATTTTATTACTCCTCTTGTGTGTTGTTTAAATCTCAAATTGACTTCTCCGTTTGTAATTATCTCACTTCTTTATTGTTTTGTTTAACTCTAGACTAGAATTTTACATTTGTTTTTTATCCCATTCATTATGTGTGTGGTTTAACACTCAAGTAGAGTTCTTCGTTTGTCATACTCTTCCTCCTTCTGTGCATTGTTTAAATCTCGAATAGACTTCTCATTCGACATTATCCCACTCCTTTAGTGTGTTGTTTAACTCTCAAGTAGAGTTTTTCTGCATCGTTCATCCCTCTCCAAAGTGTCTTGTATGTATCTCTCAAGTAGAGTTGTTCGTTTGTTGTTTATTCAACTCCTTTTGTGTTTTGTTTAACTCTCAAGTAGAGTTCTTCGTTCGTTATTTTATTACTCCTG
This sequence comes from Plantago major, assembly GCA_026545765.1. Lineage (NCBI taxonomy): Eukaryota > Viridiplantae > Streptophyta > Magnoliopsida > Lamiales > Plantaginaceae > Plantago > Plantago major. Next base: position 74,374,993 of record CM048839.1, read on the forward strand.
TTGTGTGTTGTTTAAATCTCAAATTGACTTCTCCGTTTGTAATTATCTCACTTCTTTATTGTTTTGTTTAACTCTAGACTAGAATTTTACATTTGTTGTTTAACCCATTCATTATGTATGCGGTTTAACACTCAAGTAGAATTTTACATTTGTTGTTTAACCCACTCATTATGTGTGTGGTTTAACACTCAAGTGGAGTTCTTTGTTTGTTATACTCTTACTCCTTCTGTGCATTGTTTAAATCTAGAATAGGCTTCTTCGTTTGACATTATCCTATTTCTTTAGTGTGTTGTTTTAACTCTCAAGTAAAGTTATTCGTTTGTTGTTCATCCCTCTCCAAAGTGTCTTGTTTATATCGCTCAAATAGGGTTGTTCGTTTATTGTTTATTCAATTCCTTTTGTGTTTTGTTTAACCGTCAAGTAGAGTTTTTCGTTCGTTATTTTATCTCCCCTCAGGTGTGTTGTTTAAATCTCAGATTGACTTCTCCGTTTGTAATTATCTCACTTCTTTATTGTTTTGTTTAACTCTAGTCTAGAATTTTACATTTGTTGTTTAACCCACTCATTATGTGTGTGGTTTAACACTCAAGTAGAGTTCTTCGTTTGTTATACTCTTACTCCTTCTGTGCATTGTTTAAATCTAGAATAGGCTTCTTCGTTTGACATTATCCCATTTCTTTAGTATGTTGTTATAACTCTGAAGTAGAGTTATTCGTTTGTTGTTCATCCCTCTCCAAAGTGTCTTGTTTATATCGCTCAAATAGAGTTGTTCGTTTATTGTTTATTCAATTCCTTTTGTGTTTTATTTAACTGTCAAGTAGAGTTTTTCGTTCGTTATTTTATCTCCACTCAGGTGTGTTGTTTAAATCTCAGATTGACTTCTCCGTTCGTAATTATATCACTTCTTTATTGTTTTGTTTAACTCTAGACTAGAATTTTGCATTTGTTGTTTAACCCACTCATTATGTGTGTGGTTTAACACTCAAGTAGAGTTCTTCGTTTGTTATACTCTTTACTCCTTATGTGCATTGTTTAAATCTCTAATAGACTTCTTTGTTTGACACTATGCCACTCCTTTAGTGAGTTGTTTAACTCTCAAGTAGAGTTATTCGTTTGTTGTTCGTCCCTCTCCAAAGCGTGTTGTTTTTATCTCTCAAGTAGAGTTGTTGGTTTGTTGTTTATTCAACTCCTTTTGTGTTTTGTTTAACTCTCAAATAGAGTTCTTCGTTCGTTATTTTATTACTCCTCTTGTGTGTTGTTTAAATCTCAAATTGACTTCTCCGTTTGTAATTATCTCACTTCTTTATTGTTTTGTTTAACTCTAGACTAGAATTTTACATTTGTTGTTTATCCCATTCATTATGTGTGTGGTTTAACACTCAAGTAGAGTTCTTCGTTTGTTATACTCTTCCTCCTTCTGTGCATTGTTTAAATCTCGAATAGACTTCTCATTCGACATTATCCCACTCCTTTAGTGTGTTGTTTAACTCTCAAGTAGAGTTTTTCGTCTGTCGTTCATCCCTCTCCAAAGTGTCTTGTGTTTATCTCTCAAGTAGAGTTGTTCGTTTGTTGTTTATTCAACTCCTTTTGTGTTTTGTTTAACTCTCAAGTAGAGTTCTTCGTTCGTTATTTTATTACTCCTCTTGTGTGTTGTTTAAATCTCAAATTGACTTCTCCGTTGTAATTATCTCACTTCTTTATTGTTTTGTTTAACTCTAGACTAGAATTTTACATTTGTTGTTTAACCCACTCATTATGTTTGTGGTTTAACACTCAAGTAGAATTTTACATTTGTTGTTTAACCCACTCATTATTTGTGTGGTTTAACACTCAAGTGGAGTTCTTCATTTGTTATACTCTTACTCCTTCTGTGCATTGTTTAAATCTCGAATAGGCTTCTTCGTTTGACATTATCCCATTCCTTTAGTGTGTTGTTTTAACTCTCAAGTAGAGTTATTCGTTTGTTGTTCATCCCTCTCCAAAGTGTCTTGTTTATATCGCTCAAATAGAGTTGTTCGTTTGTTGTTTATTCAATTCCTTTTGTGTTTTGTTTAACTCTCAAGTAGAGTTTTTCGTTCGTTATTTTATCTCCCCTCAGGTGTGTTGTTTAAATCTCAGATTGTCTTCTCCGTTTGTAATTATCCCACACCTTTATTTTATTGTTTAACTCTCGAGTAGAATTTTACATTTGTTGTTTATCCCACTCCTTATGTGTGTGGTTTAACACTCAGGTAGAGTTCTTCGTTTGTTCTTTGTTCAAGGATGCTTTGTCTCTTAGCTAGGTTGCTTGTATGCCTTTGAAGCAGAATTGATTGCAGCTATGACTGGTATCGAAATTGCTCATGCTAAAGGCTGGAGGATGCTTTGGTTGGAAACAGATTCAACCTACGTGGCAGAACTTCTCCAATTCAGAGCGAGAACTGTCCATTGGAGATATCGGAATTTCTGGTTGTTAGTTCTTTCTCTCTTGGAGGACATGGATTTTCGGGTCTCGCATATTTTTCGTGAGGGGAATGTTGTTGCAGATGCTCTATCTAATCAAAATATCGACGGGTTTTGGTCCTCATCACCGGATTGCATTCGTTCTCATATTTGTAGAGATATGTCTTGTCGGCCTTTTTACAGGTTTACGCAACATTAACGCTTGGGCACTCTTTTTCCCTGCCATAGGTTTTTTTCCCACTGGGTTTTTCTATGGTAGGGTTTTAACGAGGCCTGCGGTTGCAACCGTGGGCATTTCTCGCCAACGGGTTATTGTGAAGTTTTGTTTACATTGCTTTCACTTTGGTTTCTCTCTTGACTGCCCGCATGTGGGATCAGCTTGAGAGTCTACATGACTTTTTTCGTTGTTCTTCTTTTCTTTTATTTTTTTTTAATACAAGCTCGATTCATTCAAAAAAAGAGTTCTTCATTTGCTATACTCTTATTCCTTCTGTACATTGTTTAAATCTCTAATAGACTTCTTCGTTTGACAATATCCCACACCTTTAGTGTGTTGTTTAACTCTCAAGTAGAGTTATTCGTTTGTTGTTCATCCCTCTCCCAAGTGTGTTGTTTATATCGCTCAAATAGAGTTGTTCGTTTTGTTGTTTATTCAATTCCTTTTGTGTTTTGTTTAAGTCTCAAGTAGAGTTTTTCGTTCGTTATTTTATCTCCCCTCAGGTGTGTTGTTTAAACTCAGATTGACTCTCCGTTTGTAATTATCCCACTCCTTTATTGTGTTGTTTAACTCTCGAATAGAATTTTACATTTGTTTTTTAACCCACTCATTATGTGTGTGGTTAACACTCAAGTAGAGTTCTTCGTTTGTTATACTCTTTACTCCTTATGTGCATTGTTTAAATCTCTAATAGACTTCTTTGTTTGACACTATGCCACTCCTTTAGTGAGTTGTTTAACTCTCAAGTAGAGTTATTCGTTTGTTGTTCATCCCTCTCCAAAGTGTCTTGTTTTTATCTCTCAAGTAGAGTTGTTGGTTTGTTGTTTATTCAACTCCTTTTGTGTTTTGTTTAACTCTCAAGTAGAGTTCTTCGTTATTTTATTACTCCTCTTGTGTGTTGTTTAAATCTCAAATTGACTTCTCCGTTTGTAATTATCTCACTTCTTTATTGTTTTGTTTAACTCTAGACTAGAATTTTACATTTGTTGTTTAACCCATTCATTATGTGTGTGGTTTAACACTCAAGTAGAGTTCTTCGTTTGTTATACTCTTTACTCCTTATGTGCCTTGTTTAAATCTCTAATAGACTTCTTTGTTTGACATTATGCCACTCCTTTAGTGAGTTGTTTAACTCTCAAATAGAGTTATTCGTTTGTTGTTCATCCCTCTCCAAAGTGTCTTGTTTTTATCTCTCAAGTAGAGTTGTTGGTTTGTTGTTTATTCAACTCCTTTTGTGTTTTGTTTAACTCTCAAGTAGAGTTCTTCATTCGTTGTTTTATTACTCCTCTTGTGTGTTGTTTAAATCTCAAATTGACTTCTCCGTTTGTAATTATCTCACTTCTTTATTGTTTTGTTTAACTCTAGACTAGAATTTTACATTTGTTGTTTAACCCATTCATTATGTGTGTGGTTTAACACTCAAGTAGAGTTCTTCGTTTGTTATACTCTTTACTCCTTATGTGCATTGTTTAAATCTCTAATAGACTTCTTTGTTTGACACTATGCCACTCCTTTAGTGAGTTGTTTAACTCTCAAGTAGAGTTATTCGTTTGATGTTCATCCCTCTCCAAAGTGTCTTGTTTTTATCTCTCAAGTAGAGTTGTTGGTTTGTTGTTTATTCAACTCCTTTTGTGTTTTGTTTAACTCTCAAGTAGAGTTCTTCGTTCGTTATTTTATTACTCCTCTTGTGTGTTGTTTAAATCTCAAATTGACTTCTCCGTTTGTAATTATCTCACTTCTTTATTGTTTTGTTTAACTCTAGACTAGAATTTTACATTTGTTGTTTAACCCATTCATTATGTATGTGGTTTAACACTCAAGTAGAGTTCTTCGTTTGTTATACTCTTTACTCCTTATGTGCCTTGTTTAAATCTCTAATAGACTTCTTTGTTTGACATTATGCCACTCCTTTAGTGAGTTGTTTAACTCTCAAATAGAGTTATTCGTTTGTTGTTTATCCCTCTCCAAAGTGTCTTGTTTTTATCTCTCAAGTAGAGTTGTTGGTTTGTTGTTTATTCAACTCCTTTTGTGTTTTGTTTAACTCTCAAGTAGAGTTCTTCATTCGTTATTTTATTACTCCTCTTGTGTGTTGTTTAAATCTCAAATTGACTTCTCCGTTTGTAATTATCTCACTTCTTTATTGTTTTGTTTAACTCTAGACTAGAATTTTACATTTGTTGTTTAACCCATTCATTATGTGTGTGGTTTAACACTCAAGTAGAGTTCTTCGTTTGTTATACTCTTTACTCCTTATGTGCATTGTTTAAATCTCTAATAGACTTCTTTGTTTGACACTATGCCACTCCTTTAGTGAGTTGTTTAACTCTCAAGTAGAGTTATTCGTTTGTTGTTCATCCCTCTCCAAAGTGTCTTGTTTTTATCTCTCAAGTAGAGTTGTTGGTTTGTTGTTTATTCAACTCCTTTTGTGTTTTGTTTAACTCTCAAGTAGAGTTCTTCGTTCGTTATTTTATTACTCCTCTTGTGTGTTGTTTAAATCTCAAATTGACTTCTCCGTTTGTAATTATCTCACTTCTTTATTGTTTTGTTTAACTCTAGACTAGAATTTTACATTTGTTGTTTAACCCATTCATTATGTATGTGGTTTAACACTCAAGTAGAGTTCTTCGTTTGTTATACTCTTTACTCCTTATGTGCCTTGTTTAAATCTCTAATAGACTTCTTTGTTTGACATTATGCCACTCCTTTAGTGAGTTGTTTAACTCTCAAATAGAGTTATTCGTTTGTTGTTCATCCCTCTCCAAAGTGTCTTATTTTTATCTCTCAAGTAGAGTTGTTGGTTTGTTGTTTATTCAACTCCTTTTGTGTTTTGTTTAACTCTCAAGTAGAGTTCTTCATTCGTTGTTTTATTACTCCTCTTGTGTGTTGTTTAAATCTCAAATTGACTTCTCCGTTTGTAATTATCTCACTTCTTTATTGTTTTGTTTAACTCTAGACTAGAATTTTACATTTGTTGTTTAACCCATTCATTATGTGTGTGGTTTAACACTCAAGTAGAGTTCTTCGTTTGTTATACTCTTTACTCCTTATGTGCATTGTTTAAATCTCTAATAGACTTCTTTGTTTGACATTATGCCACTCCTTTAGTGAGTTGTTTAACTCTCAAATAGAGTTATTCGTTTGTTGTTCATCCCTCTCCAAAGTGTCTTGTTTTTATCTCTCATGTAGAGTTGTTGGTTTGTTGTTTATTCAACTCCTTTTGTGTTTTGTTTAACTCTCAAGTAGAGTTCTTCATTCGTTGTTTTATTACTCCTCTTGTGTGTTGTTTAAATCTCAAATTGACTTCTCCGTTTGTAATTATCTCACTTCTTTATTGTTTTGTTGAACTCTAGACTAGAATTTTACATTTGTTGTTTAACCCATTCATTATGTGTGTGGTTTAACACTCAAGTAGAGTTCTTCGTTTGTTATACTCTTCCTCCTTCTGTGCATTGTTTAAATCTCGAATAGACTTCTTCATTCGACATTATCCCACTCCTTTAGTGTGTTGTTTAACTCTCAAGTAGAGTTTTTCGTTTGTTGTTCATCCCTCTCCAAAGTGTGTTGTGTCTATCTCTCAAGTAGAGTTGTTCGTTTGTTGTTTATTCAACTCCTTTTCTGTTTTGTTTAACTCTCAAGTAGAGTTCTTCGTTCGTTATTTTATTACTCCTCTTGTGTGTTGTTTAAATCTCAAATTGACTTCTCCGTTTGTAATTATCTCACTTCTTTATTGTTTTGTTTAACTCTAGACTAGAATTTTACATTTGTTGTTTAACCCATTCATTATGTATGTGGTTTAACACTCAAGTAGAATTTTACATTTGTTGTTTAACCCACTCATTATGTGTGTGGTTTAACACTGAAGTGGAGTTCTTCGTTTGTTATACTCTTACTCCTTCTGTGCATTGTTTAAATCTAGAATAGGCTTCTTCGTTTGACATTATCCCATTTCTTTAGTGTGTTGTTTTACCTCTCAAGTAGAGTTATTCGTTTGTTGTTCATCCCTCTTCAAAGTGTCTTGTTTATATCGCTCAAGTAGAGTTGTTCGTTTGTTGTTTATTCAACTCCTTTTGTGTTTTGTTTAAGTCTCAAGTAGAGTTCTTCGTTCGTTATTTTATTACTCCTCTTGTGTGTTGTTTAAATCTCAAATTGACTTCTCCGTTTGTAATTATCTCACTTCTTTATTGTTTTGTTTAACTCTAGACTAGAATTTTACATTTGTTGTTTAACCCATTCATTATGTATGTGGTTTAACACTCAAGTAGATTTTTACATTTGTTGTTTAACCCACTCATTATGTGTGTGGTTTAACACTGAAGTGGAGTTCTTCGTTTGTTATACTCTTACTCCTTCTGTGCATTGTTTAAATCTAGAATAGGCTTCTTCGTTTGACATTATCCCATTTCTTTAGTGTGTTGTTTTAACTCTCAAGTAGAGTTATTCGTTTGTTGTTCATCCCTCTTCAAAGTGTCTTGTTTATATCGCTCAAATAGAGTTGTTCGTTTATTGTTTATTCAATTCCTTTTGTGTTTTGTTTAAGTCTCAAGTAGAGTTTTTCGTTCGTTATTTTATCTCCCCTCAGGTGTGTTGTTTAAACTCAGATTGACTCTCCGTTTGTAATTATCCCACTCCTTTATTGTGTTGTTTAACTCTCGAATAGAATTTTACATTTGTTTTTTAACCCACTCATTATGTGTGTGGTTAACACTCAAGTAGAGTTCTTCGTTTGTTATACTCTTTACTCCTTATGTGCATTGTTTAAATCTCTAATAGACTTCTTTGTTTGACACTATGCCACTCCTTTAGTGAGTTGTTTAACTCTCAAGTAGAGTTATTCGTTTGTTGTTCATCCCTCTCCAAAGTGTTTTGTTTTTATCTCTCAAGTAGAGTTGTTGGTTTGTTGTTTATTCAACTCCTTTTGTGTTTTGTTTAACTCTCAAGTAGAGTTCTTCGTTCGTTATTTTATTACTCCTCTTGTGTGTTGTTTAAATCTCAAATTGACTTCTCCGTTTGAAATTATCTCACTTCTTTATTGTTTTGTTTAACTCTAGACTAGAATTTTACATTTGTTGTTTAACCCATACATTATGTGTGTGGTTTAACACTCAAGTAGAGTTCTTCGTTTGTTATACTCTTTACTCCTTATGTGCATTGTTTAAATCTCTAATAGACTTCTTTGTTTGACATTATGCCACTCCTTTAGTGAGTTGTTTAACTCTCAAATAGAGTTATTCGTTTGTTGTTCATCCCTCTCCAAAGTGTCTTGTTTTTATCTCTCAAGTAGAGTTGTTGGTTTGTTGTTTATTCAACTCCTTTTGCGTTTTGTTTAACTCTCAAGTAGAGTTCTTCATTCGTTGTTTTATTACTCCTCTTGTGTGTTGTTTAAATCTCAAATTGACTTCTCCGTTTGTAATTATCTCACTTCTTTATTGTTTTGTTTAACTCTAGACTAGAATTTTACATTTGTTGTTTAACCCATTCATTATGTGTGTGGTTTAACACTCAAGTAGAGTTCTTCGTTTGTTATACTCTTTACTCCTTATGTGCATTGTTTAAATCTCTAATAGACTTCTTTGTTTGACATTATGCCACTCCTTTAGTGAGTTGTTTAATCTCAAATAGTGTTATTCGTTTGTTGTTCATCCCTCTCCAAAGTGTCTTGTTTTTATCTCTCAAGTAGAGTTGTTGGTTTGTTGTTTATTCAACTCCTTTTGTGTTTTGTTTAACTCTCAAGTAGAGTTCTTCATTCGTTGTTTTATTACTCCTCTTGTGTGTTGTTTAAATCTCAAATTGACTTCTCCGTTTGTAATTATCTCACTTCTTTATTGTTTTGTTTAACTCTAGACTAGAATTTTACATTTGTTGTTTAACCCATTCATTATGTGTGTGGTTTAACACTCAAGTAGAGATTCAACCTACGTGGCAGAACTTCTCCAATTCAGAGCGAGAACTGTCCCTTGGAGATATCGGAATTGCTGGTTGTTGGTTCTTTCTCTCTTGGAGGACATGGATTTTCGGGTCTCGCATATTTTTCGTGAGGGAAATGCTGTTGCAGATGCTCTATCTAATCAAAATATCGACGGGTTTTGGTCCTCATCACCGGATTACATTCGTTCTCATATTTGTAGAGATATGTCTTGTCGGCCTTTTTACTGAGTTTCATAACATTAACGCTTGGGCACTCTTTTTCCCTGCCATAGGTTTTTTTCCCACTGGGTTTTTCTATGGTAGGGTTTTAACGAGGCCTGCGGTTGCAACCGTGGGCATTTCTCGCCAACGGGTTATTGTGAAGTTTTGTTTACATTGCTTTCACTTTGGTTTCTCTCTTGACTGCCCGCATGTGGGATCAGCTTGAGAGTCTACATGACTTTTTTCGTTGTTCTTCTTTTCTTTTCTTTTTTTTTTAATACAAGCTCGATTCATTCAAAAAAAGAGTTCTTCGTTTGCTATACTCTTATTCCTTCTGTACATTGTTTAAATCTCTAATAGACTTCTTCGTTTGACAATATCCCACACCTTTAGTGTGTTGTTTAACTCTCAAGTAGAGTTATTCGTTTGTTGTTCATCCCTCTCCCAAGTGTGTTGTTTATATCGCTCAAATAGAGATGTTCGTTTTGTTGTTTATTCAATTCCTTTTGTGTTTTGTTTAAGTCTCAAGTAGAGTTTTTCGTTCGTTATTTTATCTCCCCTCAGGTGTGTTGTTTAAACTCAGATTGACTCTCCGTTTGTAATTATCCCACTCCTTTATTGTGTTGTTTAACTCTCGAATAGAATTTTACATTTGTTTTTTAACCCACTGATTATGTATGTGGTTTAACACTCAAGTAGAATTTTACATTTGTTGTTTAACCCACTCATTATGTGTGTGGTTTAACACTGAAGTGGAATTCTTCGTTTGTTATACTCTTACTCCTTCTGTGCATTGTTTAAATCTAGAATAGGCTTCTTCGTTTGAGATTATCCCATTTCTTTAGTGTGTTGTTTTAACTCTCAAGTAGAGTTATTCGTTTGTTGTTCATCCCTCTCCAAAGTGTCTTGTTTATATCGCTCAAATAGAGTTGTTCGTTTATTGTTTATTCAATTCCTTTTGTGTTTTGTTTAACCGTCAAGTAGAGTTTTTCGTTCGTTATTTTGTCTCCCCTCAGGTTTGTTGTTTAAATCTCAGATTGACTTCTCCGTTTGTAATTATCTCACTTCTTTATTGTTTTGTTTAACTCTAGACTAGAATTTTACATTTGTTGTTTAACCCACTCATTATGTCTGTGGTTTAACACTCAAGTAGAGTTCTTCGTTTCTTATATTCTTGCTCCTTCTGTGCATTGTTTAAATCTAGAATAGGCTTCTTCGTTTGACATTATCCCATTTCTTTAGTATGTTGTTTTAACTCTGAAGTAGAGTTATTCGTTTGTTGTTCATCCCTCTCCAAAGTGTCTTGTTTATATCGCTCAAATAGAGTTGTTCGTTTATTGTTTATTCAATTACTTTTGTATTTTATTTAACTGTCAAGTAGAGTTTTTCGTTCGTTATTTTATCTCCACTCAGGTGTGTTGTTTAAATCTCAGGTTGATTTCTCCGTTCGTAATTATCTCACTTCTTTATTGTTTTGATTTTTTTTTTCATAAATAGAGCATTTATTAATAAAAGTAAAAGAGTACAATGCGTAAAAGTAGAGATTACAAAGGAACCTACAGGCGGCTTACAACGCGAAACAAGTGAAACAAACAAAGAAACAAAAATAACATAACCCGGGATCAAGGTGATCCATGGTTGCAACCGCGGGCCTCGTTAAAACCCAGTCATGGAAAAACCCGATGGAGGAAAACCCATGGTTGGGAAAAAGAGTGCTGGCGTTAGCGTTATGAAACCTATAATAAGGTAAACCATACATATCCCTGTGTATGTGAGGTCGAATGACATCCAAAGGAGAAGTCCAGAAACCCTCCAGATCCAACTTTGAGAGAGCATCAGCGACCGTGTTGCCTTCACGAAAAATATGAGACACCCGAAAATCCATGTCACGCATATGAGAGAGAGTCAATAGCCAACGGTTCCGGAATTTCCATGGGACCGAGTTAGTACCATGAGAGCAAATTACATAAGTAGAATCTGTCTCCAACCAAATCTTATTCCAGCCCTGGGTGTGAGCCAATTCAATGCCAATCATAACCGCAAGTAACTCGGCTTCAAAAGCATAAAGCGTAACCAGCTGATTTACAAAGTAACCCATCACGGTACCATTTGAATCTCTAAAAACCCCAGCCAAAGAGAGGAGCAGAGCAAAGAAGAGAACTTCCATCCGTGTTGCATTTAATCCATCCCGGAGAGGGGATACCATCGGACCTCAATGATATCTCGTGACTTAGGCGGGCACCTTGAATCTGAAAAGAATGAAGGACTTGTAAATCAACTTGATTATTAGCCATAGAACCAAGAGGGTGGGAATTAGCCTCGCCTACAAGACTCAAATCGAAGCAAAATAGAATGCTGAAGCAGAACACCATCAAATAAGCAACGATTACGTGCAGTCCAAAGCAACCAAATGCCCGTCACAAAGGCAAGACGCCACAAAGAGAGAATCTGAGAGCTAAAATGTTGACCCATGGCATATAATGTAAGCTCTCAAAACTAAAGCAATCTCGAAAGGAACACGGAAAAGATCAAATAGAGTATGCGGATAGTCCGAGTGAATGGACAAGAGACGATAAATGGTCTTGGCAATCCATAGCGACAAGATAGCAAAAACACACACCGAAGGACCAACAAAACCAGCCCACGGTTTCTCAATAGTTGGAAGAACACCATGAATAGCCTTCAAGCGTGATAGAAACGGGGGTGGGATAAAAGGAGCCCATATCCAAGATCCCGGTCAATCTTAAGAAAACGCGCATAAAGAGTGATAGGCTTGCTTGGTAGAAATCGAACCGTCTAGAGATTCATCAGATCTGAGTATCGAAACCGGATGGAGCGGATGATAGGAGAGAATGTCGAGTAACATCTGGAAAAGCCATCTGGAACCCATCAAAAGAAACCAACTAGCCGAGTCCAATACTCGAGAAATAGGGAACTCAGTGATGCGAAGATGAATAGGAATACCAATTCATCGCAAATCATGTAGCCAGCCAATCATGAAGCGAAGCGTGGCGAGAGCCTTGACACGCTAACCATCTAGACTTGGATTGAAGTGTGGAAACAATCCTTAAACCAAATCGAGGAAGCAACATAAGAGCGAAGGAAGCATGCGAAAGAAGCGTTGGCGAAGATATCTAGATATGGAACCTTCACATTGAAATATCCCAAGCAAGGCGAGAAAGATACGCCTTATTAGCGCAACGGAGAAGCGAATACCAAGACCACCTCGGACTTTGGAGCACAACAACGCTTCGAAGATAGAAGTCGATGCTCTCTTGAGTATCCCGGTTTGGACGAAATTACGAATGCGAGCATCCATACGCTTAAGAAGAGTCAAAGGCCAACGATAAACCATCATAGAGTGTACAAAGATCCTGGATCCGATTGAACAAGACATAAACGACCGCCATAGAGAGAAGTGCCCTTCCATTTACTAAACTTTTCTAGAATCGAGTCCGCAAGGGATTGTAAATGACAAGTCCGAGGTGCCCCACGGAAAAGTGGAACTCCCAAATCGTGAAAGGAAGGTGACCCTTGATAATATCCATGATTACGCACAAGTGGTTCTTCTGACTCGGGTGAGAAAAGTACTAAGATAAGCCACGGACTTCGAGGATTGAAGTGTTGTCCCGACCAAGCGACATATTTTCCGGGATCCTAAGAATAGTCCGACAATTCGCAGGAGTAGCCACCGCAAAAATAATCACATCATCCTCATAAAGAAGGTGAGAAGGAAAAGTAAGAGATTGTCCAATGAATAAAGGTGAGATCCTGAATTGGCGACCTTGAGAGAAGCTTGCTAAGAACTTCCTCCGCGATGCAAAAGAGAAGAGGGAAGAGGATCCCTTGACGAACTCCCGAGAACAGCCAAAGTACCCTTCGAGCCCCATTAATCGAACCGAGAGCTTTGCCGAGTGAAGAATATGATTAATCCAACCAACAAAGGTAGAAGAGAAACCATATTTTGTGAGAACCGCCAAAGAAAGTCCCAATTTAGAGTATCAAAGGCTTTCCGGATGTCAACCTTCAACACCGATTACCCTTACTACAATGAAGACCAAGACTATTAACTCCTTCAGAGGCTAAGGCAATACAATCATGTATCGTCTCCCGGAATAAAACCAAATTGATGAAAGGAGAGCAACCCGATAAAATCGGACCCAAACGATCGGCTAAAATCTTAGCAATAATCTTATAAAGAAAATTACCAAGAACAATAGGCGGAAATCTTCAATACATAGCATCTCGATTTTCGGAATAAGAGTGACAAAACTAGAGTTCGTACACCGGAAATGACCATGAAGGAAGAACGCCCGAATCGCCAAAGACACCTCCGCACCAATAATGTGCCACATAGATTGATAAAGCGCCCCAAAACCATCCGGTCCGAGCACTATCGGTGACATCTTGAAAACAACATGACGGATGTCATCCTCGGAAGGAATATCGATTAGCAATTGATTTTGTTCATCCGTAATCGAACAATGGATAAGCTCATCTAGTTCATCGAGCGAGACAAGCGTAAATTTGAGTTTGTGAGAACAGATTCTCATAATAAGAAATCATATGATTCGGATCCGAATTGCATCATGATTGATAGAGCCATCAATTATCAAAGAGGAAATCGAGAATACCTTTGCGAATCTTTATAGAACGATGGAAAAACCAGAATTTCTATCACCGTCTTTTAACCACGCCGGTTCTTTTGACGCAAAAAAGTTGCCTCTTGATTCAGAATAGCATTGTAGTCCGCGATCGCCTCAAGTTCCTTGCGAGGAATATCATTTATCGGACCATGGAGGGATAATTGCTGCTGAACCAACTCCAGCTTATTACGAGCAGCAAGAAGACGAGAATTAAGCTCACCAAAGACATTAATATTCCAATCTATGATAGCGGATTTGACCTCTTTAATTTCCGGATAACCAAGAAAAAGAGCCCATGGCCGTAATAGGAGTTTTCGGAAAGCTTAATTAACTCCTCAAACGAGCTGTGACTAAGCCATTGCTTGGAATCAATGGTCGAGGCGAGATAGCGCTTGTTCATGCGCACGTGAAACAAAGAGGGCCGTGATCCGAGCAAGTACGCAAGCCCACACGAACCATCACTGAGTCCCATAAATCCAAAAACGATTGTGAAGAAAGAGCCCTATCAATACGTGTCTCTAGATAACCACTAGAGAAACGACGATTCGACCAAGTAAAAAAGTAGCCAGAACTATGAATCGATAAGAACTCCCCATCATTGATAAAAGAACGGAAATCCATGGTTTCCAGACGACAGATATAATCAGCATGGGCATGAATAAACGCTAATAGGAAGTCCCGTTGAAGCCAAGAAACTTTAATAACAAGAACTTGAGAAGAAGAGAAAATTATAGAAGAACCAGAAGAAGAGAGATCTTCCAAAACCCATAAGTTAGGAAGACTGTTAGGGCGCGTATTTTCACCAAGAAAGCGCATTCCCATCGCATTCCAATAAGAATCTGGTATGGAGGAGGAAGGAACCTTTGGTTCCGCAATAGCAAACCAACGAGGACGAGCAGAAACTACATGGTGCTTGAGCATATCTTGTGAGGGAGCATTCCCAATACCCCGAATGTTCCAAAACAGAACATTCATTGGGAAACAACGTGAGAGGAATCTGCACGGCAAGTAGCAGATGTAAGAGTTGTAATATCCAGCAAAGAATTATCATCATTTATATCACCGTCTACTAAGTCTGCCCATCTTGCACCTGCCGCAATCCCCATGGCATTAATAGCGGCAGGCGAGGGAGAATTAGGGGATGAAGAGGCAGCCTTAGTGGCATTAGATGGGTTGTTAATGCGTTCACGCATAATCTCAACTGAATCTTTTATTCGCATATTAGCCTCCATAGAATCGTCCAATGAAGATGTGTTAGGGCTGTGCGCAATAGGAGTTGAAGGTTGCGTAGGCTGCTGATGCGTAACTGAATCTTGCAAAAGCGAAATCTCAGACTCACCACCCAAGTTCTCATCCTCCACCATGTTCGAATCCAACAAGGCAAACCGGTTCGACTCCGACAACGGAGATACAGCCGGCGTAGCAGGCCGTTTAGGCAAATTAACATTACGTCGCGGGAGAAACTTCCTGAATCCCGTAGCATCAGGTGGATTTGAAACCACAACAGTAGAAGTCGCCAATGGACCAGCAGGTGGTAAACGTTCAGATTGTGCGTTTATAACCACTGGCGGAATAGCAACCAAAGTTGATTGTGCTAAGTTAGCATTAGATTTTACCCTAGGAGGCGGTGAGCTGGGCCTAGACATCTCCTTATCTTTGTTCCTGCTGCAATTCTCCATTTTATGACCAACAACAAGGCAAGAATGGCAAAAAACAGGTAAATCCTCATAATAAGCTTCAATCCAAATATCACCGACAGGAGTTTCTAGTTGAATCTTTGATTCTAAAGCTTGAGAAAGATCAACTTCCACCAGGACCTTAACGTAGTTACCAAAACAGCGATCTAAAGAAGGCGTATCAATCCTAATCGGTGTTCCAAGAGCAGCCGCAAGTGCCATAATCACTGATCGATGATGGTGCTCATAAAGCAAACCATATAAACGAACGACACGCACCGTGTGGATCTTGTTTACGGAACGAAATTAGGAACCCAAGGCTGTAGGTAGAGATTACCTGTTGATAGCTTCCATAAGCTCGAACGAAAAATCGAATCTCTCGTTTGCTTGGAATAGAACTGAAAGACAAAGTATCCCAGACCAATCGAAAGCATGGACCAAGCCTCCGTATGCCAAATCTTTTTCAACGTCTCACGTAGGTCATGAAATTTCCATGGTGAGGAACCCTTGGGCAGAATCAATCGTCCGATAAAAGAAGAAGATGAGCAATTAGCAATCTGCTCAGAATAAAAATCATCATTAAGTTTAACGGACAGAAACGTACCTTTACGAACCGGCTCAAGAGTCGGGCCCGGAAGTGCCCACAATGGCCGGTTCGGAAGAGAATTAAGAGTCGTAGTAGCTTCCTGCCTTGGCGCGGTATGGTTCCATGGAGGAGACACCACCTCGGTCGAAGATCTTGCAACATGAGCGTGGCGGAGCTGAGTTGAATGCAGAAAGTTCGGGAAAAAGAATTTCAGCATCCATCAGAAACCCTAAAATTCGGAATGAAAAACGGCGCAAGCTTGGAAAGGTTGTGTAGAGCGCGTCCGTAGTCCAAAATAATCGATCTTGGTACGCCTGGAAAGATCAGAACACAAGGAAAAGAAGTAGTAGGCGCGTGCCTACAATAGTACAACCACCAGAGACTGGTGGCCGGAGGAAAACCGGCTAAAAATTCGGACAAAAAACGGCGCAAGCTCGGAAAGGATGTGTAGGGCGCGTCCGTGCTCCAAAATAATCCCTTAGGTGTGTTCTTTAAATCTCAGATTATCTTCTCCGTTTGTAATTATCCCATTCCTTTATTTTATTGTTTAACTCTCGAGTACAATTTTACATTTGTTGTTTATCCCACTCCTTATGTGTGTGGTTTAACAATCAGGTAGAGTTCTTCGTTTGTTATACTCTTATTCCTTCTGTACATTGTTTAAATCTCGAAAACACTTCTTCGTTTGACAATATCCCACACCTTTAGTGTGTTGTTTAACTCTAAAGTAGAGTTATTCATTTGTTGTTCATCCCTCTCCCAAGTGTGTTGTTTATATCGCTCAAATAGAGTTGTTCGTTTTGTTGTTTATTCAATTCCTTTTGTGTTTTGTTTAACTCTCAAATAGAGTTTTTCGTTCGTTATTTTATCTCCCCTCAGGTGTGTTGTTTAAACTTAGATTGACTCTCCGTTTGTAATTATCCCACTCCTTTATTGTGTTGTTTAACTCTCGAATAGAATTTTACATTTGTTGTTTAACCCACTCATTATGTGTTTGGTTAACACTCAAGTAGAGTTCTTCGTTTGTTATACTCTTTACTCCTTATGTGCATTGTTTAAATCTCTAATAGACTTCTTTGTTTGACATTATGCCACTCCTTTAGTGAGTTGTTTAACTCTCAAATATAGTTATTCGTTTGTTGTTCATCCCTCTCCAAAGTGTCTTGTTTTTATCTCTCAAGTAGAGTTGTTGGTTTGTTGTTTATTCAACTCCTTTTGTGTTTTGTTTAACTCTCAAGTAGAGTTCTTCGTTCGTTATTTTATTACTCTTGTGTGTTGTTTAAATCTCAAATTGACTTCTCCGTTTTTAATTATCTCACTTCTTTATTGTTTTGTATAACCCTAGACTAGAATTTTACATTTGTTGTTTAACCCATTCATTATGTGTGTGTTTAACACTCAGTAGAGTTCTTAGTTTGTCATACTCTTCCTCACATGCATTGTTTAAATCTGAATAGACTTCTTCATTTGACATTATGTGTAACGAATGAAGAAGTCTATTCGAGTTTAAAATATGGAAGAGTATAACAAAGAACTCTACTTGAGTGTTAAACCACATACATAATGAGTGGGTTACACAACAAATGTAAAATTCTAGTCTAGAGTTAAACAAAACAATAAAGAAGTGAGATAATTACAAACGGAGAAGTCAATTTGAGATTTAAACAACAGACAAGAGGAGTAATAAAATAACGAACGAAGAACTCTACTTGAGAGTTAAACAAACACAAAAGGAGTTGAATAAACAACAAACGAACAACTCTACTTGAGAGATAAACACAAGACACTTTGGAGAGGGATGAACAACAAACGGAAAACTCTACTTCAGAGTTAAACAACACACTAAAGGAGTGCAATAATGTCGAATGAAGAAGTCTATTCGAGATTTAAACAATGCAAAGAAGGAGGAAGAGTATAACAAACGAAGAACTCTACTTGAGTGTTAAACCACACACATATTGAGTGGGTTAAACAACAAATGTAAAATTTTAGTCTAGAGTTAAACAAAACAATAAAGAAGTGAGATAATTACAAACGGAGAAGTCAATTTGAGATTTAATCAACACACAAGAGGAGTAATAAAATAACGAACGAAGAACTCTACTTGAGAGTTAAACAAACACAAAAGGAGTTGAATAAACAACAAACGAACAACTCTACTTGAGAGATAAACACAAGACACTTTGGAGAGGGATGAACAACAAACGGAAAACCGGAGAGTTAAACAACACACTACTTGAGTTAAACAACACACTAAAGGAGTGGAATAATGTCGAATGAAGAAGTCTATTCGAGATTTAAACAATGCACAGAAGGAGGAAGAGTATAACAAACGAAGAACTCTACTTGAGTGTTAAACCACACACATATTGAGTGGGTTAAACAACAAATGTAAAATTCTAGTCTAGAGTTAAACAAAACAATAAAGAAGTGAGATAATTACAAACGGAGAAGTCAATTTGAGATTTAAACAACACACAAGAGGAGTAATAAAATAACGAACGAAGAACTCTACTTGAGAGTTAAACAAAACACAAAAGGAGTTGAATAAACAACAAACCAACAACTCTACTTGAGAAATAAAAACAAGACACTTTGGAGAGGGATGAACAACAAACGAATAACTCTACTTGAGAGTTAAACAACTCACTAAAGGAGTGGCATAATGTCAAACAAAGAAGTCTATTAGAGATTTAAACAATGCACATAAGGAGTAAAGAGTATGACAAACGCAGAACTCTACTTGAGTGTTAACCACACACATAATGAGTGGGTTAAACAACAAATGTAAAATTCTATTCGAGAGTTAAACAACACAATAAAGGAGTGGGGTAATTACAAACGGAGAGTCGATCTGAGTTTAAACAACACACCTGAGGGGAGATAAAATAACGAACTAAAACTCTACTTGAGAGTTAAACAAAATACAAAAGGAAATTCATAAACAAAAAACGAACAACTCTATTTGAGCGATATAAACAAGACACTTTGGAGAGGGATGAACAACAAACGAATAACTCTACTTGAGTGTTAAACCACACACATAATGAGTGGGTTAAACAACAAATGTAAAATTCTACTTGAGTGTTAAACCACACACATAATGAGTGGGTTAAACAACAAATGTAAAATTCTAGTCTTGAGTTATACAAAACAATAAAGAAGTGAGATAATTACAAACGGAGAAGTCAATTTGAGATTTAAACAACACACAAGAGTAATAAAATAACGAACGAAGAACTCTACTTGAGAGTTAAACAAAAGACAAAAGGAGTTGAATAAACAACAAACAAACAACTCTACTTGAGAGATAAAAACAAGACACTTTGGAGAGGGATGAACAACAAACGAATAACTCTACTTGAGAGTTAAACAACACACTAAAGGAGTATAAAGAGGGTTACTAAAGGATTAAAAATCTTCTCTCTAGCTCTTTGCTCTTTAGCTTTTGCCCTAATTTCGCCGGAGCCTTCTGCAGCCTCTGGCTGCTTCGTTTCTTTTTTCTTCTACGTTTATCTTCTTTCCTTGTTAACATCTAGTTAACATGGTCCCTCTGGATCCACCAGATCCACCATCTTCCTCCTCTCTACCAACCCCTCCTTCTACTTCTGCTACTCTTTGAGCGAGAGTTCTCCTAATGGTTCTTTAACCAAATCTTTCATCAGAGTCCTTTCTTCTCCAAAAAAAGTTGGATCTTTTCAAGCCAATGGAAAATCTTCTGTTCAGAGTGTTGCTGGTGCTGTCCCGCTACATCACTTTCCCTTTGGAAACATGGATCTGACAAGAAAGCTGATTCCTCCTAAGTCAGGAACCATCTTTAATGGAATGCCAGCCATTGAATTTACGGATGACGAGGTAACAAAGCTGTCTGAATCCTTTCTCTTACCATTGTGGGCACTTTCTCTTATGGAATTCCAAAAATTTTTGAGATCACTAAAATGTTAAAGGATTTGAAACTAAAGTCTCGTTTTTCAGTGAGTTTCATGGATAAGAGGCATATAGCCATTCAACTTGCTTTGGAAGAAGATTTTAAGTACTTATGGTTGCTTGAAAATCCTACTATTAATGGAATTGCTGTTAGGTTTTCTAAATGGACCCCTAAATTCTCTGTAGTAGCAGATTCCCCCATTGTTCCTGTTTGGGTCGCTTTTGAACAATTGCCTATTTTTCTGTTTAACAAGGAAGCTCTCTTTGAAATTGAAAAATTGATTGGTAAACCTGTGAAAGTGGATGGTTACACTGCTAATAAGAGCAAGTTGAATGTTGCTAATGTGTGTATTGAGTTGGACATTACTAAACCAAGGCCTTCCCATGTGTGGATAAATTTACTTGACTCTGGTTTAGCTGTGAAAGTATCTTACACACAAGTGCCTCTTTATTGTAATCACTGCAAAAAACTTGGACATGTAGAATCAAAGTGTTTTTCAAAAGAGAATGTGCCTTATGAAAAGAATTTTGTTCATATTAATGATGGTTATGTGCAACCCTCCCCTGTAGTTGTTGACTCCTCTCCCTCTGTATTGGGAAAACCTCCCTCTAGACATTATGCTCAGAGAGGTGGGAACTCTTATAGAGGTGGGAGAGGTGGTAGAGGGCTGGATCCCTTTTTTACTGGAAATAGGAATGGTAGAGGAGGTAGAGGTTGCTACCCTCCACCTCAGAACAATTCCTACTCCAGGACTGGTAGAAGAAATTTTGTGTCTCCCCTTGCTTCTCCTCCTTCCTCCCCCTCTGCTGCTCACGTAAATAATCATTTTGGACAGACTAATTCTGAAGCAACTTCACCAGTAGAAAAGGAAATGTCCTTCAATACCTTTGCTCCTCTTCAGGAGTTGGGTGAAGAAGGAATCTCTAATTTAATGGATGAAGGAACTTCAGAGAAGTCCCTACAAAATGAAAGTTTACAACAGCAGGCAGTGTTTATTAATGTTGGCTCTTCTTCTTGTGGTGTGACAGGTTCTCCTATTGATCTTACTCTGACTGAGGAAGGGAATGATGTTTCCCCTGCCTTTTTGTTTGGCACCCCTGTACCTGATCTTTTCCAGGACACTTCTATTCCAGAATTTGAGCCAGTTAGTGCCTCTTTCTTTAGGAGGCATTCTGAAGGAGAGAAAGAGGTCTTTTCTGATGAGGATGAGAACTTAGAGGATAATTTTTTGGGAATTAAGGAAACAATCACTATGGTATCCTTGGACTCTTCACAAGACCCTTCTTCGTTGGCAGGACATTCCCCTTCTTCATCCCCTTCTTCTCTTAACAAAAAGAAGAACAAGAAGAAAGATCTTCCTGTGGTAGACCCGAGCAAGTACCTGGTTTCTAAACCTACTTTTGTAAGAACTTCCAGAACTTCTGCTAAAGCTGGAACTGCTATTAAGAAAGCAATGGCTAAAAGAAAGGTGGGCACTGGTTCTACAGATACCTCAGTTTCTCAATGAATCTTCTTTGTTGGAATATCAGGGGTATAGGTAACAAGCTATCTCAACAACAACTTGCCTATTTGAAAAATGTGGAAAAACTGGATATTCTTGCAGTTTTGGAACCTTTAGTCTCTCTAGATTCTTATTTCTATTTAAATATATTTAAAATGGATGTTGTGTTTGCTAATTGTAGTAATAAAATTTGGCTTTTTTCTTCCTCCTCCTTTTCTATCACTGTGTTTGTTGATAATGTTCAGTTTTTGCATTGTCTTGTCAAATCTGATCAACTTCCCACTGATGTTCTGTTAACTTTTGTCTATGCTAAATGCTCTAGGATTGATAGATTGAATCTTTGGAATGACTTATCTTCTTTACCTGCTACTGATCTTCCTTGGATGGTGGGGGGGGGGGGACTTTAATATAATAGTGGATAGCATGGAAAGATCTGGTGGCTCCCCTCCTGACACTTTGGCTATGACTGACTTTAGCACCTTCATTATTGATTGTGGTTTGATAGATATAGGCTTCAAAGGCTTACCCTTTACTTGGCAATGGAGAGATGTGAAGCAAAGATTGGATAGGCTGCTTTTTAATCATGAA
Organism: Plantago major; assembly: GCA_026545765.1. Classification (NCBI taxonomy): domain Eukaryota; kingdom Viridiplantae; phylum Streptophyta; class Magnoliopsida; order Lamiales; family Plantaginaceae; genus Plantago; species Plantago major. Next base: position 74,396,703 of record CM048839.1, read on the forward strand.
TGGCTAGAAACATTTGCACAAAATGAAGTCACTCATGCTATAAGGAGGTGTAGTGACCATAGACCTCTCATTCTTTGCTCTAACATACTCTCTACTGTTAAAGTTTCTCAGTTCAGGTTTCAAGATATGTGGTTATTACACCCTGATTGCATTCCTGGTATAAAGAACCATTGGAATTTGCCAGCAAGAAATGTAGGGCTGAAGAAATTCTGGGAGAAGTTGTTTAGGCTTAAACAACATTTGAAGTGGTGGAATCATAACTGCTTTGGAAATGTGTTTTCTAACCTCAAGAAGCTGGAGGAGCAAGTGGCAAAAGCAGAAAAAGAAGTTCATGAGCAGCCTACACCACAGAACCAGGCTTCTCTAGCTCTTAAATCCAAGGAGTTCCATCTTGCACTAGATATGGAAGCCACTTTTTGGAAACAGAAATCAAATTGCAAATGGATCTTAGATGGAGATAGGAATACAAAGCTCTTCCACAACTCTGTCAAAAGGAAAAGACTCAAAGCCAAAGTACACTCAATACTAGATCAGGGAAGGATCATTTCTAACCCTACTGAGCTTCATGATTCAGCAATCTCTTACTTCAAAGAGATTCTTACTTTTGACTTCTCTCCTTCTGAGTCTCCTTTTCTGGAGAGAATTCCTAAGTTGATTACTACTGATATGAATGAATTACTTTGCAGATTGCCTAATGAAGAGGAACTTAAAGAGGTAGTCTTTAGCTTGAAGAAGGAAGCTAGTGCAGGACTGGATGGTTTTAGTGCTACAGTTTTTCAAGATTGCTGGGAAGTCATAAAAGAGGACTTATTGGAGGCAGTACTAGACTACTTCAATGGAGGAGCTATCCCTATAGGTGTATCAGCCACTGCCCTTGCTCTTATACCTAAAGTACCTGTGCCTGTTACTTGGAATGATTTTAGACCAGTGAGCATTTGTAATTGTACTCTCAAAATTCTTTCAAAGATTCTGAATGCTAGATTGGCTCATGTGCTTCCCTTAATCATTTCTGAAAACCAAAGTGGCTTCCTTAAAGGAAGGCTTATTTCTGACAATATTCTGTTAACACAAGAATTAACTCAGGCCTTGGATTTGAAAACTAAAAATGCTAACTTGATTTTGAAGTTAGACATGATGAAGGCTTATGATAAGCTTGATTGGTCCTTCCTTTATTCTATGTTGAAGGCTTTTGGTTTCTCTGATAGTCTGATTAGTTTAGTGGCTAGACTAGTTGAAGGCTGTCACTTTAGTGTGATTCTGAATGGAATGGTGAAGGGTTTTTTTGACTCTTCCTCTGGTCTGAGGCAGGGAGACCCCTTATCCCCTGCTTTGTTTATAATTGCTGCTGAATATTTGACTAGAGGTTTGAACTTGATCTTTGCTCAGAACCCTAAAATGTTTTTTGACACAAAAAAAGGATTTTCTATAAGTCATCTAGCTTATGCTGATGATTTAATCATTTTTAGCAAAGGTTCACATCTGGTTGTGAGCAAAATTCTAGGATTTTTGAAGCACTATGAGAAGATTTCTGGTCAGAAAATGAATTTTGATAAAAGTGATATTTTTCTGGGTAAAACTGGGGATGTGGAGTTGGTGCAAAATGTTTCTGGATTTACTGTCAAAGCTCTTCCTTTTTACTATCTGGGAGCTCCTATCTCCAAGGGCAATAAGAAAGTTTTCTTGTATGATCCTTTAATTGCAAAAATCATAAAAAAATTGATGGGTTGGAACTTGAATATGATATCACAATGTGGGAGATGGGTCATTATTAAAAGTGTTCTTTCTGCAATACCTATTTACTTGCTTCAAGTGTTAAACCCTCCTAAATCTGTGTTGAATCTTATTGATAGGCTCTTTTCTAGATTTTTTTGGGGTTCTACTGATTTTGAAAAGAAAATGCATTGGTCTTCTTGGAAACCTTTATGTCTTCCTTGCGAAGAAGGTGGGTTAGGGATAAGGAGCCTCTCTGATCAATGCCTTGCTTTCTTATTTCATAAATAGAGCATATATTAATAAAAGTAAAAGAGTACAAAGCGTAAAAGTAGAGATTACAAAGGAACCCACAGGCGGGTTACAACGCGAAACAAGTGAAACAAACAAAGGAACAAAAATAACATAACCCGGGATCAAGGTGATCCATGGTTGCAACCGCGGGCCTCGTTAAAACCCAGTCATGGAAAAACCCAGTGGGAAAAACCCATGGCTGGGAAAAAGAGTGCCTGAGCGTTAGCGTTGCGGAAACCTATAATAAGGTAAACCGTACATGTCCCTGTGTATGTGAGGTCGAATGACATCCAAAGGAGAAGTCCAGAAACTCTCCAGATCCAACTTTGAGAGAGCATCAGCGACCGTGTTGCCTTCACGAAAAATATGAGACACCCGAAAATCCATGTCACGCATATGAGAGAGAGTCAATAGCCAACGGTTCCGGAATTTCCATGGGACCGAGTTAGTACCATGAGAGCAAATTCGCTACATAAGTAGAATCATCTCAACCAAATCTTATTCGATACAGGTGTGAGCGATTCAATGCCAATCATAGCAAAGTAACTCGGCTTCAAAAGCATAAAGCGTACCCAGCTGATTTACAAAGCAACCCATCACGGTACCATTTGAATCTCTAAAAACCCCAGCCGCAGTAGAGGAGCCAGGAGCGGCAAGAGAACTTCCATCCGTGTTGCATTTAATCCATCCCGGGAGAGGGGGATACCATCAGACCTCAATGATATCTCGTGACTTAGGCGGGCACCCTTGAATACGAAAAGAATGAAGGACTTGTAAATCAACTTGATTATTAGCCATAGAACCAAGAGGGTGGGAATTAGCCTCGCCTACAAGACTCCAAATCAGAAGCAAAATAGAATGCCTGGAAACAGGAACACCATCAAATAAGCAACGATTGCGCGCAGTCCAAAGCACCCAAATGCCCGTCACAAAGGCAAGACGCCACAAAGAGAGAATCTGAGAGCTAAAATGTTGACCCATGGCATATAACAGAAGCTCTCCAAAACTAAAGCAATCTCGAAAAGGAACCTGGAAAAGATCAAATAGAGTATGCCAGATAGTCCGAGTGAATGGACAAGAGACCAGTAAATGGTCTTGGCAATCCATAGCAGCATAGCAAAAAACACACACCGAAGGACCAACAAAACCAGAGCCCCGCAGTTTCTCAATAGTTGGAAGAACACCATGAATAGCCTTCCAAACTGTGATAGAACGACGGGGTGGGATAAAAGGAGCCCATATCCAAGATCCCCAGTCAATCTTGCTTGGTAGAAATTGAACCGTCTAGAGATTCAGTCCAGATACGAGTATCAGAACCAGATGGAGCCAGATGATAGGAGAGAATGTCGCGAGTAACATCTGGAAAAGCCATACGGAACACATCCAAAAGAAACCAACCAATGAGTCCAATACTCGAAATAGGGAACTCAAGTGATGAAGATGAATAGGAATACCAATTACATCTGCATCATGTAGCCAAGCCAATCATCAAGCGAAGCGTGGTAGAGCCTTGACACGCTAACCATCTAGACTTGGATTGAAGTGTGGAAACAATCCTTAAATCCATACCAAATCGAGGAAGCAACATAAGAGCGCAAGGAAGCATGCGAAAGAAAAGCGGCGAAAGATATCTAGATATCTAGATATGGAACCTTCACCCAAATATCCCAAGCAAGGAGAAAGATCGCCTTATTAGCAGACAGAGAACGAATACCAAGACCACCCTCAGACTTTGGAGCACAACAATGCTTCCAAGAGATAGAAGTCGATGCTCTCTTCAGAGTATCCCCAGTTTGGACGAAATTACGAATGCCAGCATCCATACGCTTAAGAAGAGTCAAAGGCCAACGATAAACCATCATAGAGTGTACAAAAGATCCCTGGATCACTGATTGAACAAGACATAAACGACCGGCCATAGAGAGAGAAGTGCCCTTCCATTTACTAAACTTTTCTAGAATCGAGTCCATGAGGATTGTAAATGACAAGTCCGAGGTGCCCCACGGAAAAGTGGAACTCCCAAATACGTGAAAGGAAGGTGACCCTCGATAATATCCATGATTCTTCACAAGTGGTTCTTCCTAACTCGGGTGAGAAAAGTACTAAGATAAGCCCTGGACTTCTGAGGATTGAAGTGTTGTCCCGACCAAGCAGCATATTTTTCCAGGATCCTAAGAATAGTCCGACAATTCGCAGCAGTAGCCCTGCAAAAAATAATCACATCATCCGCATAAAGAAGGTGAGAAGGAAAAGTAAGAGATTGTCCAATGAATAAAGGAGTGAGCTCCCCTGAATTGGCAGCCTTCGAGAGAAGCTTCCTAAGAACTTCCTCTGCGATGCAAAAGAGAAGAGGGGAAAGAGGATCCCCTTGACGAACTCCCTGAGAACAGCCAAAGTACCCTTCCGGAGCCCCATTAATCAGAACCGAGAGCTTTGCCGAGTGAAGAATATGATTAATCCAACCAACAAAGGTAGAAGAGAAACCATATTTTGTGAGAACCGCCAAAAGAAAGTCCCAATTTAGAGTATCAAAGGCTTTCCGGATGTTAACCTTCAACACCAGATTACCCTTACTATAGTGAAGACCAAGACTATTAACTCCTTCAGAGACTAAGGCAATACAATCATGTATGCGTCTCCCCGGAATAAAACCAAATTGATGAAAGGAGAGCAACCCCGATAAAATCGGACCCAAACGATCGGCTAAAATCTTAGCAATAATCTTATAAAGAAAATTACCAAGAACAATAGGGCGGAAATCTTCAATACGCAACGCATCTCTGATTTTCGGGATAAGAGTGACAAAACTAGAGTTCATACCTGCCGGAAAATGACCATGAAGGAAGAACGCCTGAATCGCCAAAGACACCTCCGCACCAATAATGTGCCACATAGATTGATAAAGCGCCCGAAACCATCCGGTCCAGAGCACTATCGGGTGACATATCTTGAAAACAACATGACGGATGTCATCCTCGGATGGAATATCGATTAGCAATTGTTTTTTTTCATCCGTAATCGAACAATGGATAAGCTCATCTAGTTCATCGAGCGAGACAACTGTAATTTGAGTTTGTGAGCAGATTCTCATAATAAGAAATCATATGATTCGGATCCGAATTGCATCATGATTGATAGAGCCATCAATTATCAAAGAGGAAATCGAGAATACCTTTGCGAATCTTTAGAACGATGGAAAAACCGAATTTCTATCACCGTCTTTTAACCACGCAACGGTTCTTTTGACGCAAAAAGTTGCCTCTTGATTGAGAATAGCATTGTAGTCATAATTGCCTCAAGTTCCTTGCGAGGAATATCATTTATCGGACCATGGAGGGATAATTCTGCTGAACCAACTCAAACATTTACGGCAAGAAGACGAGAATTAAGCTCACCAAAGATATTAATATTCCAATCTATGATAGCGGATTTCAGCCTCTTTAATTTCCGGATAACCAAAGAAAAAGAGCCCATGGCCATAATAGGAGTTTTCCAGGAAAGCTTAATTAACTCCTCAAACGAACTGTGACTAAGCCACATTGCTTGGAATCTGAATGGTCGAGGACGAGATAGCGCTTGTTCATGCATACGAAACAAAGAGGGCCGTGATGCGAGCAAGTACGCAAGCCCACACGAACCATCACTGAGTCCCATAAATCCAAAAAGGATTGTGAAGAAAGAGCCCTATCAATACGTGTCTCTAGATAACCACTAGAGAAACGATGATTCGACCAAGTAAAAAAGCAGCCAGAACTAGGAATCGATAAGAAATCCCCATCATTGATAAAAGAACGGAAATCCATGGTTTCCAGACGAACTGGAGGAGTACCATTCGATCGTTCATGCGCACCAATCACAGCATTGAAATCTCCCGCCAAAAGCAAGGGTGTGTTTGGCAAAAGTAGTAAATCACGCCATAAGTCTCGACGACAGATATAATCAGCATGGGCATGAATAAACGCTAATAGGAAGTCCCGTTGAAGCCAAGAAACTTTAATAACAAGAACTTGAGAAGAAGAGAAAATTATAGAAGAACCAGAAGAAGAGAGATCTTCCAAAACCCATAAGTTAGGAAGACTGTTAGGGCGCGTATTTTCACCAAGAAAGCGCATTCCCATCGCATTCCAATAAGAATCTGGTATGGAGGAGGAAGGAACCTTTGGTTCCGCAATAGCAAACCAACGAGGACGAGTAGAAACTACATGATGCTTGAGCATATCTTGTGAGGGAGCATTCCCAATACCCCGAATGTTCCAAAACAGAACATTCATTGGGAAACAACGTGAGAGGAATCTGCATGGCAAGTAGCAGATGTAAGAGTTGTAATATCCAGCAAAGAATTATCATCATTTATATCACCGTCTACTAAGTCTGCCCATCTTGCACCTGCCGCAATCCCCATGGCATTAATAGCGGCAGGCGAGGGAGAATTAGGGGATGAAGAGGCAGCCTTAGTGTCATTAGATGGGTTGTTAATGCGTTCACGCATCATCTTAACTGAATCTTTTATTTGCATATTAGCCTCCATAGAATCGTCCAATGAAGATGTGTTAGGGTGCGCAATAGGAGTTGAAGGTTGCGTAGGCTGCTGATGCGTAACCGAATCTTGCAAAAGCGAAATCTCAGATTCACCACCCAAGTTCTCATCCTCCACCATGTTCGAATCCAACAAGGCAAACCGGTTCGACTCCAACAACGGAGATACAGCCGGTGTAGCAGGCAGTTTAGGCAAATTAACATTACGTCGCGGGAGAAACTTCCTGAATCCCGTAGCATCAGGTGGATTTGAAACCACAACAGTAGAAGTCGCCAATGGACCAGCAGGTGGTAAACGTTCAGATTGTGCGTTTATAACCACTGGCGGAATAGCAACCAAAGTTGATTGTGCTAAGTTAGCATTAGAGTTTGCCCTAGGAGGCGGTGAGCTGGGCCTAGACATCTCCTTATCTTTGTTCCTGCTGCAATTCTCCATTTATGACCAACAACAAGGCAAGAATGGCAAAAAACAGGTAAATCGTCATAATAAGCTTCAATCCAAATATCACCGACAGGAGTTTCTAGTTGAATCTTTGATTCTAAAGCTTGAGAAAGATCAACTTCCACCAGGATCATTTCTAACCCTACTGAGCTTCATGATTCAGCAATCTCTTACTTCAAAGAGATTCTTACTTTTGACTTCTCTCCTTCTGAGTCTCCTTTTCTGGAGAGAATTCCTAAGTTGATTACTACTGATATGAATGAATTACTTTGCAGATTGCCTAATGAAGAGGAACTTAAAGAGGTAGTCTTTAGCTTGAAGAAGGAAGCTAGTGCAGGACTGGATGGTTTTAGTGCTACATTTTTTCAAGATTGTTGGGAAGTCATCAAAGAGGACTTATTGGAGGCAGTACTAGACTACTTCAATGGAGGAGCTATCCCTATAGGTATATCAGCCACTGCCCTTGCTCTTATACCTAAAGTACCTGTGCCTGTTACTTGGAATGATTTTAGACCAGTGAGCATTTGTAATTGTACTCTCAAAATTCTTTCAAAGATTCTGAATGCTAGATTGACTCATGTGCTTCCCTTAATCATTTCTGAAAACCAAAGTGGCTTCCTTAAAGGAAGGCTTATTTCTGACAATATTCTGTTAACACAAGAATTAACTCATGCCTTGGATTTGAAAACTAAAAATGCTAACTTAATTTTGAAGTTAGACATGATGAAGGCTTATGATAAGCTTGATTGGTCCTTCCTTTATTCTATGTTGAAGGCTTTTGGTTTCTCTGATAGTCTGATTAGTTTAGTGGCTAGACTAGTTAAAGGCTGTCACTTTAGTGTTATTCTGAATGGAATGGTGAAGGGTTTTTTTGACTCTTCCTCTGGTCTGAGGCAGGGAGACCCCTTATCCCCTGCTTTGTTTATAATTGCTGCTGAATATTTGACTAGAGGTTTGAACTTGATCTTTGCTCAGAACCCTAAAATGTTTTTTGACACAAAAAAAGGATTTTCTATAAGTCATCTAGCTTATGCTGATGATTTAATCATTTTTAGCAAAGGTTCACATCTGGCTGTGAGCAAAATTCTAGGATTTTTGAAGCACTATGAGAAGGTTTCTGGTCAGAAAATGAATTTTGATAAAAGTGATATTTTTCTGGGTAAAACTGGGAATGTGGAGTTGGTGCAAAATGTTTCTGGATTTACTGTCAAAGCTCTTCCTTTTTACTATCTGGGAGCTCCTATCTCCAAGGGCAATAAGAAAGTTTTCTTGTATGATCCTTTAATTGCAAAAATCAAAAAAAAATTGATGGGTTGGAACTTGAATATGATATCACAATGTGGGAGATGGGTCATTATTAAAAGTGTTCTTTCTGCAATGCCTATTTACTTGCTTCAAGTGTTAAACCCTCCTAAATCTGTGTTGAATCTTATTGATAGGCTCCTTTCTAGATTTTTTTGGGGTTCTACTGATTTTGAAAAGAAAATGCATTGGTCTTCTTGGAAACCTTTATGTCTTCCTTGCGAAGAAGGTGGGTTAGGGATAAGGAGCCTCTCTGATCAATGCCTTGCTTTCTCTATAAAGCTTTGGTATAGATTTAGAGAACAGTCTTCTCTTTGGGCGTCTTGTATGTATAAAAAATACTGCAGAGCCTCAATTCCTAATCTTACCTATGTGAAACAAGCTGATTCCATGACTTGGAAAAGGATGCTTGCAGTGAAAAACATTGCTGAACAAAATCTTTTTTGGATTGGAGGAAAAGGAAAAGTGTTTTTCTGGCATGATAATTGGTCTGAACTTAGTCCTCTTTCTCTGTTAGCTTTGTCCCCTATTTGTGATAAAGACACTATTAGTGACTATAGGTCTGTAGGTAAATGGGATTGGAACAAGTTATCTTCAAATCTTCCCCTTAATATTGCTTCTAAGCTGTCCTTGATTCCTTATGAGAACTGTAATGTGGCTAAACTCCTTTGGAAGCCTTCAACTGATGGCAGATTTGTCTCTAAGTCTGCTTGGAACTTAATAAGAAAAAGGAAACATGTTAGCAAACTTTTCTCTCTCCTTTGGCATGATAGAATCCCCAGTAAAATGTCTATTTTCAGTTGGAAATTGTTATATGGATGGGTTCCTGTGGATGAAGTTTTACAAAAGAAAGGAATTAGTTTGGTTTCTAGGTGCCAGTGTTGCAATTCTCTTGAAACTATTCCCCATGTCTTTTTGTTTAATTCTGAAGTTTTAAAAGTTTGGGATTGGTTTTCTCAGTTTTTCCAAGTACAGTTGAACCCCCATATATCAATCTCTGCAAGATTAAAATTGTGGTTTATTTCTTCAAACTGTGTGGTTAAGGGGCATATTAGAACTATCATTCCTGTTCTAATACTGTGGTTCACTTGGTTGGCAAGAAATGATTCAAAACATGATAAAAAGCCCTTTCAAGCTTCTAAAATCATTTCTAAGGTCATATCCTTTGTTCAAGGTTTACACTTTTCAAAACCCTTTTTAAGAAAGCTTTGGCAAGGTGATTTACAAGTGGCAACTAGTTGGAATTTAGGTTTTGCACCTATTCCTCCTAGAAGAGTTCTAAAAGTTTACTGGAAAAGGCCTGAGGAGAACTGGATCAAAATAAATTCAGATGGGGCATGTAAACATTCTACTAAACTGGCTGCTTCAGGAGGGCTAGTGAGAGATAACACTGGAAGAATTATGAAATCCTACCAGTCTTTTATTGGAAAATCTTCAGTGATATATTCTGAACTCATTGGAATATGGATGGGGCTTAATATTTGCAGAAGAATGGGGTATAATTGGGTGATAGTAGAATCAGACTCAAAGGTGGCACTCTCAATGATAGAAAGAAATTCAAGGCAATGGAACTGGAAGTGCTGTATCCTGCTAGCTAAAATCAAGGCTCTATGTCATGGCAAAAGAGTGAAGTTTCAGCATGCTTACAGAGAAAGCAATACAGCAGCAGATTGGCTAGCAACAGATGCACTAGAAAGGAAGGTAACAAAGGAGTATGAACCAGCTGATATTCCCATCCCGGTCAGGAGGATTGCATACTCAGATAAAACTGGTATACCTTATTTAAGATTGGTTGCTGTAGGTAGCTAGGCTAGCTGGTTTCAATGTTGTATGTAATTTTATTTGTGCTCAGTCTGTTACCCTGGATGACTGGTTTTAGAAATCCCTGAAAAAGAAAAGAAAAGAAATTTTTTTGAAAAAAGCCAGGATTGTAAGTAAAAAAGGCAATGGATCTGTAAACAGAACAAGATCTCTAGAGGCTTCCCAGTATTTGTATTGGAACAGGGGTAAAAAAATGGATAGGTTTTATGTTAAAAAGAAAAGCTATGATCTGTCTGAGCAAAAAAATAATAAAACTCAGAGCTGGGAAGCAGATAGATTAGGTTTCTTGGATTGGGATTCTCTCTTTTGGAACTATCTTTTTGTGATACTAATGGGGCATGGGGACTGTTGTGGGAAGGGTAGCCACATTTCCTTGTTGGTCAAAGAACTTGTAATTTGGAGGGATTACTTAGTTCTGACTTCTGCTTTGTTGCATTCATGGTATGATTTAGGCTGGGTTTGGCATCTTGTTTATCTTATAAGTCTGTTTCTTTTTAGAAGAGCATCCCTTCCTCTTCTAGCACTAGCTTCTCTATTCTGTATTCAATGGTCTTCCCCCTTTTCCTCTTTTCTTCTGATAGGATCACTGCTTTTGATTGCATTGCACACACACTGGCTATTTGCTTATATTGCCTTTTTCTGGATCTTGATTTATATTCTGTATCTTTGGGTTGTTACAACTTATATAGAACTAAAATCAGGTTTCTGGAGAAGTTACTTTCTGATTGGGTATTTGCTATTTTGTAATTGGAGAAAGTTGCTAGCACTTAGTAGCAGGAGTTGGATTATTGTAATTAACTTTTGGTTGTTGTTTATATGGGCCAGAGCCTATCTTTTGAATCCTAGGGCTTAAGTTGGCATGTATAGCAATAGGAATTTGGTAGAATTGGTTTGTATAGTTCTGGCTTCAAGGTGAAGGAAGGCATGGAATATTTCTTCAAGATCTGTGTGCAGTTAATTGACAAAGACTTGAGTAATGGCAACTCTCATTTTGGCACTATTCCGAGTTAGGCAGATTATGATTGAAGTTGGAAGGCAAGTTGGGATGTTGGAAAGTAACTGTTATGATGTACTTGGGGCAGTATAGAATTAAATCTTTTGTAAATCCAAAATGGATTAGTGGTAGTATTAATTATGGTAGTTTTGGTTGGAATGTAACTGTTATGATGTACTTGTTGTTTGCGGGATCACATAAACCGCCCTGAAGTATGATATAAAAACCGAGAGCAATAGCTCTTTATTCAAAAAAAAAAAAAAAAAAAAAAAAAAAAGAAAACACACTAAAGGAGTGGGATAATGTCAAACAAAGAAGTCTATAAGAGATCTAAACAATGCACAGAAGGAGTGAGAGTATAACAAACGAAGAACTCTACTTGAGTGTTAAACCACACACATAATGAGTGGGTTAAACAACAAATGCAAAATTCTAGTCTAGAGTTAAACAAAACAATAAAGAAGTGAGATAATTACAAACGGAGAAGTCAATCTGAGTTTAAACAACACACCTGAGGGGAGATAAAATAACGAACGAAAAACTCTACTTGACAGATAAACAAAACACAAAAGGAATTGAATAAACAATAAACGAACAACTCTATTTGAACGATATAAAAAAGACACTTTGGAGAGGGATGAACAACAAACGAATAACTCTACTTGAGAGTTAAAACAACACACTAAAGAAATGGGATAATGTCAAACGAAGAAGCCTATTTTTGATTTAAACAATGCACATATGGAGTAAGAGTATAACAAACGAAGCACTCCACTTGAGTGCTAAACCACATACATAATGAGTGGGTTAAACAACAAATGTTATATTCTACTTGAGTGTTAAACCACATACATAATGAGTGGGTTAAACAACAAATGTAAAATTCTAATCTAGAGTTAAACAAAACAATAAAGAAGTGAGATAAATACAAACGGAGAAGTCAATTTGAGATTTAAACAACACACAAGAGGAGTATCGAACAACTCTACTAGAGAGAAAAAAAATCTACTCTCTAAAACATTCGCTCTCTACTGTTTCTCATCAGATCCCACTCCCGACTAGGGTTTCGTAACCCTAGTCCTCCGTCTCCGGCAACTCCTCGCTGCCAATGGCGTCTCCCTCACCAGAACCACCTTCTTTACCGCCTGATACATCTATGCCTTCTTCGTCTTCTCCCTCCCTTGCAGAAGCTGAAACAATTGTTACCCCAAACCCTAATCTTTCTTCCCTTCCTCCTCTTCTCCCTACTCCTGATGTTGGTACTCGAATCAATGGTGTATCAAAACCTTCCTCTGATGTATCGTATCGCACAGCCTTGAATGGAAATGGTAGATCTGGGTTTCGTAACCCTAGATCTGGTAACCCTAGATTTGGTAACCTTAGATCTGGCAATCCTAGATCTGGATCCGCACCTCTGTATACCTATGATCAATCTTCGGAGGAGGAAAGGATTGTAGCGATTAAGTCTCCTACTGTGGTCAACAACATGCCCTCTGTACATTTCACAAATGAAGAGGTATTGAATCTTTCTAAACCTTTCTCTCTTACTTTAATGAGTACTTTTGATTATGGTGTTCCAAAGATCTATGAGATTACCAAAATGTTAACTGATTTAAAGCTTAAATCTCGCTTTTCTGTAAGTTTTATGGACGAAAACCGTATTGCAGTCCAACTGATTCTAGAAGAGGACTACAATACTCTTTGGCTTTTGGAAAACCCCACTATTAATGGTCTTTCTGTTCGTTTCTCCAAATGGTCTCCTAGATATGCGATTGAAGCTGAATCTACTGTGGTACCTGTGTGGGTTTCGTTTGAAAAATTACCCATTTTACATTTAACAAACAAGCTCTGTTTGAAATTGGGAAATTAATTGGTAAACCTGTGAAACTTGATGGTTATACTGCAAATAAAAGTAAGTTTAATAAGGCCACTATTTGTGTAGAACTGGATGTAGCAAAACCGCGTCCTAAGCATGTTTAGATTTTTCTCTTCTTGATTCTGGTTTGGCTGTAGAAGTATCTTATTTCAATGTTCCTCGTTATTGTTCTTCTTGCAAAAAACTAGGTCGTGAGAAAGAATATTGTGTGGCTAACTTATCTGCTGATCCCTCCTTAACTTCTGAAGCTGTTCCTGTTACTGTAGTGGAGGAGATTCCTCATTTCTTGCCTTCCTATTATTCTATAGCTGATTGTAATGCTGTTAATCCCCCAGATTCTTCCCATGTTTTTTCTTTCCCCAGAGGTGGTGGTAATTTTAGGGGCAATAGAGGTGGTAGAGGATCTGGAAATTACAATGGAGGTGGAAGGATGGGTAGGGGGTTTGTTCCCCTCAGAAATCCTTCCATTCCCATTGGAATTGATAGAACTAATGATACCCCTTTACATGGCCCTAATATTCCCTCTTCTCCCCATAGGATTATCTCTTTAGATCAGCAACCTTCATCTTCTACTATTCTGGATGAAAGTATTTCTTCTCCAAACCATTTCTCCCCTTTAGTGGGATTAATGGAGGAGGAGAATAACTCTCCTCCTTTAGAAGAAGAGGAAGACAGACCTGATAACAGAGATATCTCTGTGGAGAGAGATCCACCAGATGTCGATGTTTTACTGTGTTTTCATGCTGAGTTAGGAAAAGAATCTTGTTGCTCCTTCTTTGTTTTTAGAGGATTCCAATGCTTGCATTGAAAATATCCCTGTGGAGGAAGGTTCCTCTTCTCCTCCAGTGATCCCTTTGCCTGTAGATACAGAAATTTGGCACCCCTCCTTTGGAAATCTGGGTACTGATTTCATTGTGCCAGAGTTTGAACCAGTAGATGCTTCTTTCTTTAGAAGTGTCTCAGATGGTGAAGGAATTGATGAAGCAGAAGTGTCTTCTCAGTCTCAATCTTCCTCTTCCCCTCTCCCCTCCTCTTCTTTGGTTGGTAAGTCTAATGGTAAGTCAAAGAAATCTTTATCTGCTTCCTTGAATGGTGATCCCAGTAGATATTTGGCTTCTAATAATCCCCCCATTAGAACTACAAGGAATTCTTCTAAATCTGCTTTATCTGCTAGAGTAACTGGTTTGCAAAAGAAATCCAAAAATGGAACTAGGTCTAACTCTGTGGTTTCCCAATGAAGTTTATGATTTGGAATATTAGAGGTGTAGGTGGTGTCTCTTCTCAAAATCAGCTTTGGTACCTTAAAACTTTGAAAAATCTAGACCTTTTTGCTCTTTTAGAACCTTTGGTCCCTTTGGATGAATTCAAATTTCTAAGTAAATTCAAGATGGACTCTGTTTATGCTAACTGTAATAACAAAATCTGGTTGTTTTCTTCTCCCTCTTACTCTGTAAATGTTCTTGTAGATAATGAACAATTCTTGCAATCGCTCGTATCTCCTCTTCTTTCTTCTGATATCTTTCTTACTGTGGTCTATGCAAAATGTAATAGAAGGGAAAGATTTGATCTTTGGAATGGTTTATCTGCTCTGTCTGTTAATGATCTTCCTTGGGTGGTAGGGGGAGATTTTAATATAATAGTAAACAGTTCTGAAAGGTTTGGTGGTAACCCCCCTGATATCCCTGCAATGAATGACTTCTGTTCCTTTATTATCCAAAACAATCTTCTTGATGTTGGCTTCAAGGGTTTACCTTTTACTTGGGAGGGTAACAATATTCAACAAAGATTAGATAGGGTTTTGTTTAATTTCAAATGGACTGAATCCTTTTTAGTTAACAATGTAAGCCATGCTGTTAGAAGGTGTTCTGATCATAAACCTATAGTAGTGGAGTCTATTTCTGAGTTAGTGCCCAAAGCTTCTAGTTTTAGATTTCAAAACATGTGGTTGTCTCACCCTGATTTCTTAACTTCTGTTTCTTCTCATTGGCAGCTTCCTTCAAGGAACTCTGGTCTTAAAAAGTTTTGGGAAAAACTGTATAGATTAAAACAACACCTCAGATGGTGGAATAAGCATTGTTTTGGAAATTTGTTTGAATCAAAGCACTAGAAATCCAATTGATTCGCAGAGTCCTCTCTTCTAACCCTTCTGATTCTAACAGAAGACTTTGGGTTGAAAAATCAGTAGAATTTGAACAAGCTTTGAACATGGAAGCTATTTTTTGGAAACAAAAGGCAAGTTGCAAGTGGAATGTGGATGGAGATAGGAACACTAAACTGTTTCACAACTCTGTCAAAAGGAAGAGACTGAAAGCAAAAATCCATTCAATCACTTATCAGGGGACTTTTATTTCTGAACCCTCTGAAATTCATGATTCTGCAGTTAGTTATTTTGAGGATGTGCTGACTTCTAGATCTTCCCCCCCCCCCCCCCTAGATCCTGATTTTTCTAATATTCCAAGATTAGTCACTAATGAAATGAATACTGTTTTGTGTAGAGCTCCAGAGGAGCAAGAACTTAAGGAAGTGGTGTTCAAGCTTAATAACGAGGCAAGTGCAGGAACTGATGGATTTACTGCAGCATTTTTCCAACATTGTTGGAACATCATCAAAGAAGATCTTTTAGAGGCAGTAAGTGATTACTTTATGGGAACCTCTCTTCCTAAAGGTATATCTTCTGCTGCCCTGGCTCTTATCCCTAAGGTTTCTGATCCTTCTTCTTGGAATGAGTTTAGACCAGTTAGCATGTGTAACTGCACTCATAAGATTATTACTGGTTTACTGAATACTAGATTGGCCCTTCTTCTTCCTCTTCTTATCTCTGAAAATCAAAGTGGCTTTATGAAAGGAAGACTTATTTTTGATAACATTTTGTTAACTCAAGAACTTACTCAATCCCTAGATCTTAAAACTAGAGGCTCTAATCTGATTTTCAAAATTGATATGAAAAAAGCTTATGATAAGCTTAACTGGTTGTTTTTATATAAAATGCTTAGAGCCTTTGGGTTTTTTGAATCTTGGATTGGTTTAGTTTCTAGAGCAATTGAAGGTTGCCACTTTAGTATTCTTTTGAATGGCAGTTCTAAAGGCTTTTTCCAATCTACTACTGGTTTAAGGCAAGGGGACCCCCTATCCCCTGCCCTCTTTATTCTAGCAAGTGAATTTCTATCCAGGGGCCTAAATCTTTTATTTTCTCAAAACCCTGAACTTTTCTTTGATACTAAAAAAGGATTTTCAATCAGCCACTTGGCTTATGCTGATGATCTAATCATTTTTAGTAATGGTTCTTTGCATGTTGTACAAAAAGTAATTGACTTTCTTAAGTTGTATGAAAATGTTTCTGGCCAGCAAGTGAATTTTGAGAAAAGTGATGTTTATTTGGGAAAAAATGGCAATGTAGATTTGGTGCAAAATCTTTCTGGTTTATCTGTAAAACCCCTTCCTTTTTATTATCTTGGTGCACCTATCTCAAATGGAAAAAAGAAGATTTCTCTGTATGCACCTTTGATAGACAAAATAAGGAAAAAGTTTTTGGGGTGGAATACCAACTTAATCTCTCAAGGAGGGAGATGGACCATTATAAGAAGTGTTCTCTGTTCTATGCCTGTTTACTTACTTCAGGTGCTTCATCCTCCTAAAACTGTTCTTAAAACAATTGATTCTATCATTTCAAAATTTTTTTGGGGATCTTCACCTGAAGTAAGAAAGATTCATTGGTCTGCCTGGAAACCCTTGTGTATTCCTTGTAATGAAGGAGGATTGGGAATAAGGAATCTGAATGAGCTCTGTGATTCTTTTGCAATAAAGTTGTGGGTAAGATTTAGGGCTCAAAACTCTCTGTGGGCTTCTTGTATGTTCAAACAATACTGCAAAAACTCTTTTCCTGGCAGTACAGTAGTGAAACAGGCTGACTCTCTAACTTGGAAAAGAATGATTGGAGTTCAAACTCTTGCTGAACAAAATCTTTTTTGGAAAATTGGAGTGGGTAAAGTTTTTTTCTGGCATGATGTCTGGTCTAGTCATGGTCCTCTTTCTATGCTAGCTGTGTGAGGTAATACAGATAGGAAATTGTTACAAGATTTTGGTGACAGTAATGTATGGAATTGGAATGCACTATCTGAGAATTTGCCTTTGAATATTGCTGCATCCTTGTTTCTTATTCCTTTTGACTCTGAGAATCATGCTATGCCTATATGGAAACCTTCTTCAGATGGGTCTTTCTACTAAATCGCTTGGTCTTTAGTCGTCTAGGAAACCGAAGTAGATTCGCTTTTACTTGGCATGCTAGAATTCCCCCATCTGTGTCAATTTTTTGCTGGAAACTGTTTCATAATTGGGTGACTGTGGATTCTTTGATTCAGAAAAAGGGTATCTGTATGGTGTCTAAGTGTCAATGTTGCTTTTCTGTGGAATCAGTTGAACATGCTTTCCTTTCTAACTTTATAGTGGATAGAGTTTGGTTTAGATTTGCTTCTCTTTTTCAAGTATCAAACAACTCTGCTTCATCTATATCTGTTAGGGTTAAGGCTTGGTTTTGTTCTTCAAATAACATCTGTAGAGGACATATTAGAACTATTGTCCCTTTACTTATTCTTTGGTTCTCCTGGTTGGCAAGGAACAACTCTAAATATAGGAACAAGAAAATGAATGCTGATTTTATTTTGCAAAAAGTAGTAGCATTCATTCAGTTGTCTCACCTAGCAAAATCCTTTGATAAATCCTTGTGGAAAGGTGATTTTCAAATTGCTGTGTTATGGAACATTGGTTTCCCCCCTGATCCCCCTAGGAAAATCTTGCAAGTAGTTTGGTCTCTTCCCCCTGTTTCTTTTGTAAAAATCAACTCTGATGGTGCTGTTAATCATTTTTCTAATCTTGCAGCAATAGGGGGTTTAATTAGAGATGATACTCGTAGAATCCTAAAAGCTTTTCAAGCTTGTATAGGTCATCACTCTGTGGCTTATTCTGAACTGGTAGGAATTTGGAAAGGAATTGATTTGTGTAAAAGAATGGGATTCTCAAATGTCATAGTGGAGTCTGACTCCCAGGTAGCTTTAGCCATGTTAAAAAGATCCTCAGGCCAATGGAATTGGAAACTCTGTAATCTTATTTCAAAAATTCTATACTTATGCAGAGGGATGAATATCTCAATGAAGCTTATCTATAGAGAAGGGAATGCAGCTGCAGATTGGTTGGCTTGTGATTCTCTCAAAAGAAGGGCTTCAATGGAATTTGATCCTGGGGATGTTCCCATTCCTGTGAGACAGTTTGCTTTTACTGATAAGAGGGGTATTCCTTATCTCAGAACTGTGAAATGAGGTCTGCCAGTAACTCTTTGCAACTCTCTTGGGATGGAGATGGCAAGAGGATGTTGATGATCTCTGGATTTTTTCTCAAGTTTGCTCTTCTCCCTTACATTGTATGTTCATCTTCTTTCTTTATTTATTCTTCTTCTCCTCCCTATGATTGTTCTTTTCTGAATCATCTTCTTCTGTGCTTCTCTTTCTCTATCCTTCCTCTTTGCTGGTGGACTTACAATGTACCTGGATGTGATGAATATAATTCTGATCCATCTCTCTCCCTCCCCTTCTATGAGGTTGATTATTTGATTTTGATCCTGTCCTTCTTTCCCAATCTCTATGGTTATTTCTGTATTCTTGGTTTGCCTGATAGAATAAATCAGTTAAGTCTGGACATGGGAGTAGTGAATTTTGCTGCATTGCTTCATTCCAACAACTTGTTTTCTGATTTATTCTATCACAAAATCATCTTTAGTGTGTTGTATGGCTGCACTAAGTTTGTTGTGCTGATGTTGCTGGTTATGGAGCAGGATACTAACTATTTTGACATCCTAATTACTAACTATGAGGTTTGGAGAACCTTAAACCAGCTGTTGTTTTTGGTACCTCAATGGAATATGTAGGCTACTTTTGGATTGACTGGAGTATTATGAAGATGATCTTTGTTGTGTTACACTCTTGTCATAGTTTTTAGAGCTTGTTTCTTGTCTTGTAATGGCTTAAGAATATGTAGCTGGAGAATTTCTGGGAGAAACTATCTTTTTCAATTTGGTTGTTTTGTAAGTAAAAGCCGCTTGTGGCTTCTTTTGGCAGCTTGTAATAGCTTAAGGTCTCCTTTACTTGTAAAATGGAAACTGAATAACCTCATTGAGTTCATGGGGTCTTCTAAACCCCCATGACTTCCCTTTTTTGGATGAATATATTAGAGATATCTAGTAATAGGATAATTAATGTTCCCACTGGGGAAAATCACGGATCCAATTAGTGGTTGTATCTCCCCCCTCTGGTCTTGGTTCTGGATTCTCGGATCAATACTCGTTAACTCCTGGCTTGACTTCTTAAAAGTCATGACATACTGGACGATGGGGTAACCAAGATTACGACGTTAACTATCTTACTATTAGTATCTCCCCTTTTACCTTAAAAAAAAAAAACACACAAGAGGAGTAATAAAACAACGAACGAAGAACTCTACTTGAGAGTTAAATAAAACACAAAATGAGTTGAATAAACAACAAACCAACAACTCTAATTGAGAGATGAAAACAAGACACTTTGGAGAGGGATGAACAACAAACGAATAACTCTACTTGAGAGTTAAACAACTCACTAAAGGAGTGGCATAATGTCAAACAAAGAAGTCTATTAGAGATTTAAACAATGCACATAAGGAGTAAAGAGTATAACAAACGAAGAAATCTACTTGAGTGTTAACCACACACATAATGAGTGGGTTGAACACCAAAGAAGTGAGATAATTACAAACGGAGAAGTCAATTTGAGATTTAAACAACACACAAGAGGAGTAATAAAATAACGAACGAAGAACTCTACTTGAGAGTTAAACAAACACAAAAGGAGTTGAATAAACAACAAACGAACAACTCTACTTGAGAGATAAACACAAGACACTTTGGAGAGGGATGAACAACAAACGGAAAACTCTACTTCAGAGTTAAACAACACACTAAAGAAGTGGAATAATGTCGAATGAAGAAGTCTATTCGAGATTTAAACAATGCACAGAAGGAGGAAGAGTATAACGAACGAAGAACTCTACTTGAGTGTTAAACCACACACACATTGAGTGGGCTAAACAACAAATGGAAAATTCTAGTCTAGAGTTAAACAAAACAATAAAGAAGTGAGATAATTACAAACGGAGAAGTCAATTTGAGATTTAAACAACACACAAGAGGAGTAATAAAATAACGAACGAAGAACTCTACTTGAGAGTTAAACAAAACAAAAAAGGAGTTGAATAAACAACAAACCAACAACTCTACTTGAGAAATAAAAACAAGACACTTTGGAGAGGGATGAACAACAAACGAATAACTCTACTTGAGAGTTAAACAACTCACTAAAGGAGTGGCATAATGTCAAACAAAGAAGTCTATTAGAGATTTAAACGATGCACATAAGGAGTAAAGAGTATAAGAAACGCAGAACTCTACTTGAGTGTTAACCACACACATAATGAGTGGGTTAAACAACAAATGTAAAATTCTATTCGAGAGTTAAACAACACAATAAAGGAGTGGGATAATTACAAACGGAGAATCGATCTGAGTTTAACCAACACACCTGAGGGGAGATAAAATAACGAACGAAAAACTCTACTTGAGAGTTAAACAAAACACAAAATGAATTGAATAAACAATAAACGAACAACTCTATTTGAGCGATATAAACAAGACACTTTGGAGAGGGATGAACTACAAACGAATAACTCTACTTGAGAGTTAAAACAACATACTAAAGAAATTGGATAATGTCAAACGAAGAAACCTGTTCTAGATTTAAACAATGCACAGAAGGAGTAAGAGTACAACAAACGAAGAACTCCACTTGAGTGTTAAACCACACACATAATGAGTGGGTTAAACAACAAATGTAAAATTCTACTTGAGTGTTAAACCACATACATAATGAATGGGTTACACAACAAATGTAAAATTCTAGTCTAGAGTTAAACAAAACAATAAAGAAGTGAGATAATTACAAACGGAGAAGTCAATTTGAGATTTAAACAACACACAAGAGGAGTAATAAAATAACGAACGAAGAACTCTACTTGAGAGTTAAACAAACAGAAAAGGAGTTGAATAAACAACAAACGAACAACTCTACTTGAGAGATAAACACAAGACACTTCGGAGAGGGATGAACAACAAACGGAAAACTCTACTTCAGAGTTAAACAACACACTAAAGAAGTGGAATAATGTCGAATCAAGAAGTCTATTCGAGATTTAAACAATGCACAGAAGGAGGAAGAGTATAACAAACGAAGAACTCTACTTGAGTGTTAAACCAAACACATATTGAGTGGGTTAAACAACAAATGTAAAATTCTAGTCTAGAGTTAAACAAAACAATAAAGAAGTGAGATAACTACAACGGAGAAGTCAATTTGAGATTTAAACAACACAGAAGAGGAGTAATAAAATAACGGACGAAGAACTCTACTTGAGAGTTAAACAAAACACAAAAGGAGTTGAATAAACAACAAACCAACAACTCTACTTGAGAAATAAAAACAAGACACTTTGGAGAGGGATGAACAACAAACGAATAACTCTACTTGAGAGTTAAACAACTCACTAAAGGAGTGGCATAATGTCAAATAAAGAAGTCTATTAGAGATTTAAACAATGCACATAAGGAGTAAAGAGTATAACAAAAAGCAGAACTCTACTTGAGTGTTAACCACACACATAATGAGTGGGTTAAACAACAAATGTAAAATTCTATTCGAGAGTTAAACAAAACAATAAAGGAGTGGGGTAATTACAAACGGAGAGTCGATCTGAGTTTAAACAACACACCTGAGGGGAGATAAAATAACGAACTAAAACTCTACTTGAGAGTTAAACAAAATATAAAAGGAATTTCATAAACAACAAACGAACAACTCTATTTGAGCGATATAAACAAGACACTTTGGAGAGGGATGAACAACAAACGAATAACTCTACTTGAGTGTTAAACCACACACATAATGAGTGAGTTAAACAACAAATGTAAAATTCTACTTGAGTGTTAAACCACACGCATAATGAGTGGGTTAAACAACAAATGTAAAATTCTAGTCTTGAGTTATACAAAAGAATAAAGAAGTGAGATAATTACAAACGGAGAAGTCAATTTGAGATTTAAACAGCACACAAGAGTAATAAAATAACGAACGAAGAACTCTACTTGAGAGTTAAACAAAAGACAAAAGGAGTTGAATAAACAACAAACAAACAACTCTACTTGAGAGATAAAAACAAGACACTTTGGAGAGGGATGAACAAGAAACGAATAACTCTACTTGAGAGTTAAACAACATACTAAAGGAGTATAAAGAGGGTTACTAAAGGATTAAAAATCTTCTCTCTAGCTTTTTGCTCTTTAGCTTTTGCCCTAATTTCGCCGGAGCCTTCTGCAGCCTCTGGCTGCTTCGTTTCTTTTTTCTTCTACGTTTATCTTCTTTCCTTGTTCAC
Organism: Plantago major; assembly: GCA_026545765.1. Lineage (NCBI taxonomy): Eukaryota > Viridiplantae > Streptophyta > Magnoliopsida > Lamiales > Plantaginaceae > Plantago > Plantago major. The sequence goes on from CM048839.1 coordinate 74,419,182, forward strand.
ATCTGGTTAACATGGTCCCTCTGGATCCACCAGATCCACCATCTTCCTCCTCTCTACCAACCCCTCCTTCTACTTCTGCTACTCCTTTGAGCGAGAGTTCTCCTAATGGTTCTTTAACAAAATCTTTCATCAGAGTCCTTTCTTCTCCAAAAAAAGTTGGATCTTTTCAAGCCAATGGAAAATCTTCTGTTCAGAGTGCTGCTGGTGCTGTCCCGCTACATCACTTTCCCTTTGGAAACATGGATCTGACAAGAAAGCTGATTCCTCCTAAGTCAGGAACCATCTTTAATGGAATGCCAGCCATTGAATTTACGGATGACGAGGTAACAAAGCTGTCTGAATCCTTTTCTCTTACCATTGTGGGCACTTTCTCTTATGGAATTCCAAAAATTTTTGAGATCACTAAAATGTTAAAGGATTTGAAACTAAAGTCTCGTTTTTCAGTGAGTTTCATGGATAAGAGGCATATAGCCATTCAACTTTCTTTGGAAGAAGATTTTAATTACTTATGGTTGCTTGAAAATCCTACTATTAATGGAATTGATGTTAGGTTTTCTAAATGGACCCCTAAATTCTCTGTAGAAGCAGATTCCCCCATTGTTCCTGTTTGGGTCGCTTTTGAACAATTGCCAATTTTTCTGTTTAACAAGGAAGCTCTCTTTGAAATTGGAAAATTGATTGGTAAACCTGTGAAAGTGGATGGTTACACTGCTAATAAGAGCAAGTTGAATCTTGCTAATGTGCGCATTGAGTTGGACATTACTAAACCAAGGCCTTCCCATGTGTGGATAAATTTACTTGACTCTGGTTTAGCTGTGAAAGTATCTTACACACAAGTGCCTCTTTATTGTAATCACTGCAAAAAACTTGGACATGTAGAATCAAAGTGTTTTTCAAAAGAGAATGTGCCTTATGAAAAGAATTTTGTTCATATTAATGATGGTTATGTGCAACCCTCCCCTGTAGTTGTTGACTCCTCTCCCTCTGTATTGGGAAAACCTCCCTCTAGACATTATGCTCAGAGAGGTGGGAACTCTTATAGAGGTGGGAGAGGTGGTAGAGGGCTGGATCCCTTTTTTACTGGAAATAGGAATGGTAGAGGAGGTAGAGGTTGCTACCATCCACCTCAGAACAATTCCTACTCCAGGACTGGTAGAAGAAATTTTTTGTCTCCCCTTGCTTCTCCTCCTTCCTCCCCCTCTGCTGCTCAAGTAAATAATCATTTTGGACAGACTAATTCTGAAGCAACTTCACCAGTAGAAAAGGAAATGTCCTTCAATACCTTTGCTCCTCTTCAGGAGTTGGGTGAAGAAGGAATCTCTAATTTAATGGATGAAGGAACTTCAGAGAAGTCCCTACAAAATGAAAGTTTACAACAGCAGGCAGTGTTTATTAATGTTGGCTCTTCTTCTTGTGGTGTGACAGGTTCTCCTATTGATCTTACTCTGACTGAGGAAGGGAATGATGTTTCCCCTGCCTTTTTGTTTGGCACCCCTGTACCTGATCTTTTCCAGGACACTTCTATTCCAGAATTTGAGCCAGTTAGTGCCTCTTTCATTAGGAGGCATTCTGAAGGAGAGAAAGAGGTCTTTTCTGATGAGGATGAGAACTTAGAGGTTAATTTTTTGGGAATTAAGGAAACAATCACTATGGTATCCTTGGACTCTTCACAAGACCCTTCTTCGTTGGCAGGACATTCCCCTTCTTCATCCCCTTCTTCTCTTAACAAAAAGAAGAACAAGAAGAAAGATCTTCCTGTGGCAGACCCGAGCAAGTACCTGGTTTCTAAACCTACTTTTGTAAGAACTTCCAGAACTTCTGCTAAAGCTGAAACTGCTATTAAGAAAGAAATGGCTAAAAGAAAGGTGGGCACTGGTTCTACAGATACCTCAGTTTCTCAATGAATCTTCTTTGTTGGAATATCAGGGGTATAGGTAACAAGCTATCTCAACAACAACTTGCCTATTTGAAAAATGTGGAAAAACTGGATATTCTTGCAGTTTTGGAACCTTTAGTCTCTCTAGATTCTTATTTCTATTTAAATAGATTTAAAATGGATGTTGTGTTTGCTAATTGTAGTAATAAAATTTGGCTTTTTTCTTCCTCCTCCTTTTCTATCACTGTGTTGGTTGATAATGTTCATTTTTTGCATTGTCTTGTCAAATCTGATCAACTTCCCACTGATGTTCTGTTAACTTTTGTCTATGCTAAATGCTCTAGGATTGATAGATTGAATCTTTGGAATGACTTATCTTCTTTACCTGCTACTGATCTTCCTTGGATGGTGGGGGGGGGGGGGGGGACTTTAATATAATAGTGGATAGCATGGAAAGATCTGGTGGCTCCCCTCCTGACACTTTGGCTATGACTGACTTTAGCACCTTCATTATTGATTGTGGTTTGATAGATATAGGCTTCAAAGGCTTACCCTTTACTTGGCAATGGAGAGATGTGCAGCAAAGATTAGATAGGCTGCTTTTTAATCATAAATGGCTAGAAACATTTGCACAAAATGAAGTCACTCATGCTATAAGGAGGTGTAGTGACCATAGACCTCTCATTCTTTGCTCTAACATACTCTCTACTGTTAAAGTTTCTCAGTTCAGGTTTCAAGATATGTGGTTATTACACCCTGATTGCATTCCTGGTATAAAGAACCATTGGAATTTGCCAGCAAGAAATGTAGGGCTGAAAAAATTCTGGGAGAAGTTGTTTAGGCTTAAACAACATTTGAAGTGGTCGAATCATAACTGCTTTGGAAATGTGTTTTCTAACCTCAAGAAGCTGGAGGAGCAAGTGGCAAAAGCAGAAAAAGAAGTTCATGAGCAGCCTACACCACAGAACCAGGCTTCTCTAGCTCTTAAATCCAAGGAGTTCCATCTTGCACTAGATATGGAAGCCACTTTCTGGAAACAGAAATCAAATTGCAAATGGATCTTTGATGGAGATAGGAATACAAAGCTCTTCCACAACTCTGTCAAAAGGAAAAGACTCAAAGCCAAAGTACACTCAATACTAGATCAGGGAAGGATCATTTCTAACCCTACTGAGCTTCATGATTCAGCAATCTCTTACTTCAAAGAGATTCTTACTTTTGACTTCTCTCCTTCTGAGTCTCCTTTTCTGGAGAGAATTCCTAAGTTGATTACTACTGATATGAATGAATTACTTTGCAGATTGCCTAATGAAGAGGAACTTAAAGAGGTAGTCTTTAGCTTGAAGAAGGAAGCTAGTGCAGGACTGGATGGTTTTAGTGCTACATTTTTTCAAGATTGTTGGGAAGTCATCAAAGAGGACTTATTGGAGGCAGTACTAGACTACTTCAATGGAGGAGCTATCCCTATAGGTATATCAGCCACTGCCCTTGCTCTTATACCTAAAGTACCTGTGCCTGTTACTTGGAATGATTTTAGACCAGTGAGCATTTGTAATTGTACTCTCAAAATTCTTTCAAAGATTCTGAATGCTAGATTGGCTCATGTGCTTCCCTTAATCATTTCTGAAAACCAAAGTGGCTTCCTTAAAGGAAGGCTTATTTCTGACAATATTCTGTTTACACAAGAATTAACTCGGGCCTTGGATTTGAAAACTAAAAATGCTAACTTAATTTTGAAGTTAGACATGATGAAGGCTTATGATAAGCTTGATTGGTCCTTCCTTTATTCTATGTTGAAGGCTTTTGGTTTCTCTGATAGTCTGATTAGTTTAGTGGCTAGACTAGTTGAAGGCTGTCACTTTAGTGTGATTCTGAATGGAATGGTGAAGGGTTTTTTTGACTCTTCCTCTGGTCTGAGGCAGGGAGACCCCTTATCCCCTGCTTTGTTTATAATTGCTGCTGAATATTTGACTAGAGGTTTGAACTTGATCTTTGCTCAGAACCCTAAAATATTTTTTGACACAAAAAAAGGATTTTCTATAAGTCATCTAGCTTATGCTGATGATTTAATCATTTTTAGCAAAGGTTCACATCTGGCTGTGAGCAAAATTCTAGGATTTTTGAAGCACTATGAGAAGGTTTCTGGTCAGAAAATGAATTTTGATAAAAGTGATATTTTTCTGGGTAAAACTGGGGATGTGGAGTTGGTGCAAAATATTTTTGGATTTACTGTCAAAGCTCTTCCTTTTTACTATCTGGGAGCTCCTATCTCCAAGGGCAATAAGAAAGTTTTCTTGTATGATCCTTTAATTGCAAAAATCAAAAAAAAAATTGATGGGTTGGAACTTGAATATGATATCACAATGTGGGAGATGGGTCATTATTAAAAGTGTTATTTCTGCAATGCCTATTTACTTGCTTCAAGTGTTAAACCCTCCTAAATCTTTGTTGAATCTTATTGATAGGCTCTTTTGTAGATTTTTTTGGGGTTCTACTGATTTTGAAAAGAAAATGCATTGGTCTTCTTGGAAACCTTTATGTCTTCCTTGCGAAGAAGGTGGGTTAGGGATAAGGAGCCTCTCTGATCAATGCCTTGCTTTCTCTATAAAGCTTTGGTATAGATTTAGAGAACAGTCTTCTCTTTGGGCATCTTGTATGTATAAAAAATACTGCAGAGCCTCAATTCCTAATCTTACCTATGTGAAACAAGCTGATTCCATGACTTGGAAAAGGATGCTTGCAGTGAAAAACATTGCTGAACAAAATCTTTTTTGGATTGGAGGAAAAGGAAAAGTATTTTTCTGGCATGATAATTGGTCTGAACTTAGTCCTCTTTCTCTGTTAGCTTTGTCCCCTATTTGTGATAAAGACACTATTAGTGACTATGGGTCGGTAGGTAAATGGGATTGGAACAAGTTATCTTCAAATCTTCCCCTTAATATTGCTTCTAAGCTGTCCTTGATTCCTTATGAGAACTGTAATGTGGCTAAACTCCTTTGGAAGCCTTCAACTGATGGCAGATTTGTCTCTAAGTCTGCTTGGAACTTAATAAGAAAAAGGAAACATGTTAGCAAACTTTTCTCTCTCCTTTGGCATGATAGAATCCCCAGTAAAATGTCTATTTTCAGTTGGAAATTGTTATATGGATGGGTTCCTGTGGATGAAGTTTTACAAAAGAAAGGAATTAGTTTGGTTTCTAGGTGCCAGTGTTGCAATTCTCTTGAAACTATTCCCCATGTCTTTTTGTTTAATTCTGAAGTTTTAAAAGTTTGGGATTGGTTTTCTCAGTTTTTCCAAGTACAGTTGAACCCCCATATATCAATCTCTGCAAGATTAAAATTGTGGTTTATTTCTTCAAACTGTGTGGTTAAGGGGCATATTAGAACTATCATTCCTGTTCTAATACTGTGGTTCACTTGGTTTGCAAGAAATGATTCAAAACATGATAAAAAGCCCTTTCAAGCTTCTAAAATCATTTCTAAGGTCATATCCTTTGTTCAAGGTTTACACTTTTCAAAACCCTTTTTAAGAAAGCTGTGGCATGGTGATTTACAAGTGGCAACTAGTTGGAATTTAGGTTTTGCACCTATTCCTCCTAGAAGAGTTCTAAAAGTTTACTGGAAAAGGCCTGAGGAGAACTGGATCAAAATAAATTCAGATGGGGCATGTAAACATTCTACTAAACTGGCTGCTTCAGGAGGGCTAGTGAGAGATGAAACTGGAAGAATTATGAAAGCCTACCAGTCTTTTATTGGAAAATCTTCAGTGATATATTCTGAACTCATTGGACTATGGATGGGGCTTAATATTTGCAGAAGAATGGGGTATAATTGGGTGATAGTAGAATCAGACTCAAAGGTGGCACTCTCAATGATAGAAAGAAATTCAAGGCAATGGAACTGGTAGTGCTGTATCCTGCTAGCTAAAATCAAGGCTCTATGTCATGGCAAAAGAGTGAAGTTTCAGCATGCTTACAGAGAAAGCAATACAGCAGCAGATTGGCTAGCAACAGATGCACTAGAAAGGAAGGTAACAAAGGAGTATGAACCAGCTGATATTCCCATCCCGGTCAGGAGGATTGCATACTCAGATAAAACTGGTATACCTTATTTAAGATTGGTTGCTGTAGGTAGCTAGGCTAGCTGGTTTCAATGTTGTATGTAATTTTCTTTGTGCTCAGTCTGTTACCCTGGATGACTGGTTTTAGAAATCCCCTGAAAAAGAAAAGAAAAGAAATTTTTTTGAAAAAAACCAGGATTGTAAGTAAAAAAGGCAATGGATCTGTAAACAGAACAAGATCTCTAGAGGCTTCCCAGTATTTGTATTGGAACAGGGGTAAAAAAATGGATAGGTTTTATGTTAAAAAGAAAAGCTATGATCTGTCTGAGCAAAAAAATAATAAAACTCAGAGCTGGGAAGCAGATAGATTAGGTTTATTGGATTGGGATTCTCTCTTTTGGAACTATCTTTTTGTGATACTAATGGGGCATGGGGACTGTTGTGGGAAAGGTAGCCACATTTCCTTGTTGGTCAAAGAACTTGTAATTTGGAGGGATTACTTAGTTCTGACTTCGCTGTTGCATTCATGGTATGATTTAAATTTGGGTTTGGCATCTTGTTTATCTTATAAGTCTGTTTCTTTTTAGAAGAGCATCCCTTCCTCTTCTAGCACTAGCTTCTCTATTCTGTATTCAATGGTCTTCCCCCTTTTCCTCTTTTCTTCTGATAGGATCACTGCTTTTGATTGCATTGCACACACACTGGCTATTTGCTTATATTGCCTTTTTCTGGATCTTGATTTATATTCTGTATCTTTGGGTTGTTACAACTTATATAGAACTAAAATCAGGTTTCTGGAGAAGTTACTTTCTGATTGGGTATTTGCTATTTTGTAATTGGAGAAAGTTGCTAGCACTTAGTAGCAGGAGTTGGATTATTGTAATTAACTTTTGGTTGTTGTTTATATGGGCCAGAGCCTATCTTTTGAATCCTAGGGCTTAAGTTGGCATGTATAGCAATAGGAATTTGGTAGAATTGGTTTGTATAGTTCTGGCTTCAAGGTGAAGGAAGGCATGGAATATTTCTTCAAGATCTGTGTGCAGTTAATTGACAAAGACTTGAGTAATGGCAACTCTCATTTTGGCACTATTCCGAGTTAGGCAGATTATGATTGAAGTTGGAAGGCAAGTTGGGATGTTGGAAAGTAACTGTTATGATGTACTTGGGGCAGTATAGAATTAAATCTTTTGTAAATCCAAAATGGATTAGTGGTAGTATTAATTATGGTAGTTTTGGTTGGAATGTAACTGTTATGATGTACTTGTTGTTTGCGGGATCACATAAACCGCCCTGAAGTATGATATAAAAACCGAGAGCAATAGCTCTTTATTCAAAAAAAAAAAAAAAAAAAACACACTAAAGGAGTGGGATAATGTCAAACAAAGAAGTCTATTAGAGATCTAAACAATGCACAGAAGGAGTAAGAGTATAACAAACGAAGAACTCTACTTGAGTGTTAAACCACGCACATAATGAGTGGGTTAAAAAATGTATAATTATAATCTAGAGTTAAACAAAAAACAAAAAAAAAGTGAGATAAATACAAACGGAGAAGTCAAATGTTCTACTTGAGTGTTAAACCACATACATAATGAGTGGGTTAAACAACAAATGTATAATTCTAATCTAGAGTTAAACAAAACAATAAAGAAGTGAGATAAATACAAACGGAGAAGTCAATTTGAGATTTAAACAACACACAAGAGGAGTATCGAACAACTCTACTAGAGAGAAAAAAAATCTACTCTCTAAAACATTCGCTCTCCACTGTTTCTCATCAGATCCCACTCCCGACTAGGGTTTCGTAACCCTAGTCCTCCGTCTCCGGCAACTCCTCGCTGCCAATGGCGTCTCCCTCACCAGAACCACCTTCTTTACCGCCTGATACATCTATGCCTTCTTCGTCTTCTCCCTCCCTTGCAGAAGCTGAAACAATTGTTACCCCAAACCCTAATCTTTCTTCCCTTCCTGCTCTTCTCCCTACTCCTGATGTTGGTACTCGAATCAATGGTGTATCAAAACCTTCCTCTGATGTATCGTATCGCACAGCCTTGAATGGAAATGGTAGATCTGGGTTTCGTAACCCTAGATCTGGTAACCCTAGATTTGGTAACCTTAGATCTGGCAATCCTAGATCTGGATCCGCACATCTGTATACCTTTGATCACTCTTCGGAGGAGGAAAGGATTGTAGCGATTAAGTCTCCTACTGTGGTCAACAACATGCCCTCTGTACATTTCATAGATGAAGAGGTATTGAATCTTTCTAAACCTTTCCCTCTTACTTTAATGGGTACTTTTGATTATGGTGTTCCAAAGATCTATGAGATTACCAAAATGTTAACTGATTTAAAGCTTAAATCTCGCTTTTCTGTAAGTTTTATGGACGAAAACCGTATTGCAGTCCAACTGATTCTAGAAGAGGACTACAATACTCTTTGGCTTTTGGAAAACCCCACTATTAATGGTCTTTCTGTTCGTTTCTCCAAATGGTCTCCTAGATATGCGATTGAAGCTGAATCTACTGTGGTACCTGTGTGGGTTTCGTTTGAAAAATTACCCATTTTTCTGTTTAACAAACAAGCTCTGTTTGAAATTGGGAAATTAATTGGTAAACCTGTGAAACTTGATGGTTATACTGCAAATAAAAGTAAGTTTAATAAGGCCACTATTTGTGTAGAACTGGATGTAGCAAAACCGCGCCCTAATCATGTTTAGATTTTTCTCTTCTTGATCCTGGTTTGGCTGTAGAAGTATCTTATTTCAATGTTCCTCGTTATTGTTCTTCTTGCAAAAAACTAGGTCGTGAGAAAGAATATTGTGTGGCTAACTTATCTGCTGATCCCTCCTTAACTTCTGAAGCTGTTCCTGTTACTGTAGTGGAGGAGATTCCTCATTTCTTGCCTTCCTATTATTCTATAGCTGATTGTAATGCTGTGAATCCCCCAGATTCTTCCCATGTTTTTTCTTTCCCCAGAGGTGGTGGTAATTTTAGGGGCAATAGAGGTGGTAGAGGATCTGGAAATTACAATGGAGGTGGAAGGATGGGTAGGGGGTTTGTTCCCCTCAGAAATCCTTCCATTCCCATTGGAATTGATAGAACTAATGATACCCCTTTACATGGCCCTAATATTCCCTCTTCTCCCCATAGGATTATCTCTTTAGATCAGCAACCTTCATCTTCTACTATTCTTGATGAAAGTATTTCTTCTCCAAACAATTTCTCCCCTTTAGTAGGATTAATGGAGGAGGAGAATAACTCTCCTCCTTTAGAAGAAGAGGAAGACAGACCTGATAACAGAGATATCTCTGTGGAGAGAGATCCACCTGTATCTGGTGTTTTACCTGTGTTTTCTGTGCCAGGTTTGGAAAAGAATCTTGTTGCTCTTTCTTTGTTTTTAGAGGATTCAAATGCTTGCATTGAAAATATCCCTGTGGAGGAAGGTTCCTCTTCTCCTCCAGTGATCCCTTTGCCTGTAGATACAGAAATGGGGCACCCCTCCTTTGGAAATCTGGGTACTAATTTCATTGCGCCAGAGTTTGAACCAGTAGATGCTTCTTTCTTTAGAAGTGTCTCAGATGGTGAAGGAATTGATGAAGCATATACTGTACTATCTTGTGAAAGTGAAGATACTTACAGGGGAATAGTAGATCCTATTACTATGTTATCTGTAGAGTCTTCTCGGTCTCAATCTTCCTCTTCCCCTCTCCCCTCCTCTTCTTTGGTTGGTAAGTCTAATGGTAAGTCAAAGAAATCTTTATCTGCTTCCTTGAATGGTGATCCCAGTAGATATTTGGCTTCTAATAATCCCCCCATTAGAACTACAAGGAATTCTTCTAAATCTGCTTTATCTGCTAGAGTAACTGGTTTGCAAAAGAAATCCAAAAATGGAACTAGGTCTAACTCTGTGGTTTCCCAATGAAGTTTATGATTTGGAATATTAGAAGTGTAGGTGGTGTCTCTTCTCAAAACCAGCTTTGGTACCTTAAAACTTTGGAAAATCTAGACCTTTTTGCTCTTTTAGAACCTTTGGTCCCTTTGGATGAATTCAAATTTCTAAGTAAATTCAAGATGGACTCTGTTTATGCTAACTGTAATAACAAAATCTGGTTGTTTTCTTCTCCCTCTTACTCTGTAAATGTTCTTGTAGATAATGAACAATTCTTGCACTGTTTTGTATCTTCTCCTCTTCTTTCTTCTGATATCTTTCTTACTATGGTCTATGCAAAATGTAATAGAAGGGAAAGATTTGATCTTTTGAATGGTTTATCTGCTCTGTCTGTTAATGATCTTCCTTGGGTGGTAGGGGGAGATTTTAATATAATAGTAAACAGTTCTGAAAGGTTTGGTGGTAACCCCCCTGATATCCCTGCAATGAATGACTTCTATTCCTTTATTATCCAAAACAATCTTCTTGATGTTGGCTTCAAGGGTTTACCTTTTACTTGGGAGGGTAACAATATTCAATAAAGATTAGATAGGGTTTCGTTTAATTTCAAATGGACTGAATCCTTTTTAGTTAACAATGTAAGCCATGCTGTTAGAAGGTGTTCTGATCATAAACCTATAGTAGTGGAGTCTATTTCTGAGTTAGTGCCAAAGCTTCTAGTTTTAGATTTCAAAACATGTGGTTGTCTCACCCTGATTTCTTAACTTCTGTTTCTTCTCATTGGCAGCTTCCTTCAAGGAACTCTGGTCTTAAAAAGTTTTGGGAAAAACTGTATAGATTAAAACAACACCTCAGATGGTGGAATAAGCATTGTTTTGGAAATTTGTTTGAAAAAATCAAAGCACTAGAAATCCAATTGATTGCTGCAGAGTCCCTCCTCTCTTCTAACCCTTCTGATTCTAACAGAAGACTTTGGGTTGAAAAATCAGTAGAATTTGAACAAGCTTTGAACATGGAAGCTATTTTTTGGAAACAAAAGGCAAGTTGCAAGTGGAATGTGGATGGAGATAGGAACACTAAACTGTTTCACACTCACAAAGGAAGAGCGAAAGCAAAAATCCATTCAATCACTTATCAGGGGACTTTTATTTCTGAGCCCTCTGAAATTCATGATTCTGTAGTTAGTTATTTTGAGGATGTGCTGACTTCTAGATCTTCCCCCCCCTAGATCCTGATTTTTCTAATATTCCAAGATTAGTCACTAATGAAATGAATACTGTTTTGTGTAGAGCTCCAAAGGAGCAAGAACTTAAGGAAGTGGTGTTCAAGCTTAATAAGGAGGCAAGTCTGAGGCGATGGATTTATCGCAGATTTTTTTCCAACATTGTTGGAACATCATCAAAGAAGATCTTTTAGAGGCAGTAAGTGATTACTTTATGGGAACCTCTCTTCCTAAAGGTATATCTTCTACTGCCCTGGCTCTTATCCCTAAGGTTTCTGATCCTTCTTCTTGGAATGAGTTTAGACCAGTTAGCATTTGTAACTGCACTCATAAGATTATTACTGGTTTACTGAATACTAGATTGGCCCTTCTTCTTCCTCTTCTTATCTCTGAAAATCAAAGTGGCTTTATGAAAGGAAGACTTATTTCTGATAACATTTTGTTAACTCAAGAACTTACTCAATCCCTAGATCTTAAAACTAGAGGCTCTAATCTGATTTTCAAAATTGATATGAAAAAAGCTTATGATAAGCTTAACTGGTTGTTTTTATATAAAATGCTTAGAGCCTTTGGGTTTTTTGAATCTTGGATTGGTTTAGTTTCTAGAGCAATTGAAGGTTGCCACTTTAGTATTCTTTTGAATGGCAGTTCTAAAGGCTTTTTCCAATCTACTACTGGTTTAAGGCAAGGGGACCCCCTATCCCCTGCCCTCTTTATTCTAGCAAGTGAATTTCTATCCAGGGGCCTAAATCTTTTATTTTCTCAAAACCCTGAACTTTTCTTTGATACTAAAAAAGGATTTTCAATCAGCCACTTGGCTTATGCTGATGATCTAATCATTTTTAGTAATGGTTCTTTGCATGTTGTACAAAAAGTAATTGACTTTCTTAAGTTGTATGAAAATGTTTCTGGCCAGCAAGTGAATTTTGAGAAAAGTGATGTTTATTTGGGAAAAAATGGCAATGTAGATTTGGTGCAAAATCTTTCTGGTTTATCTATAAAACCCCTTCCTTTTTATTATCTTGGTGCACCTATCTCAAAAGGAAAAAAGAAGATTTCTCTGTATGCACCTTTGATAGACAAAATAAGAAAAAAGTTTTTAGGGTGGAATACCAACTTAATCTCTCAAGGAGGGAGATGGACCATTATAAGAAGTGTTCTCTGTTCTATGCCTGTTTACTTACTTCAGGTGCTTCATCCTCCTAAAACTGTTCTTAAAACAATTGATTCTATCATTTCAAAAAATTTTTGGGTATCTTCACCTGAAGTAAGAAAGATTCATTGGTCTGCCTGGAAACCCTTGTGTATTCCTTGTAATGAAGGAGGATTGGGAATAAGGAATCTGAATGAGCTCTGTGATTCTTTTGCAATAAAGTTGTGGGTAAGATTTAGGGCTCAAAACTCTCTGTGGGCTTCTTGTATGTTCAAACAATACTGCAAAAACTCTTTTCCTGGCAGTACAGTAGTGAAACAGGCTGACTCTCTAACTTGGAAAAGAATGATTGGAGTTCAAACTCTTGCTGAACAAAATCTTTTTTGGAAAATTGGAGTGGGTAAAGTTTTTTTCTGGCATGATGTCTGGTCTAGTCATGGTCCTCTTTCTATGCTAGCTGTGTGAGGTAATACAGATAGGAAATTGTTACAAGATTTTGGTGACAGTAATGTATGGAATTGGAATGCACTATCTGAGAATTTGCCTTTGAATATTGCTGCATCCTTGTTTCTTATTCCATTTGACTCTGAGAATCATGCTATGCCTATATGGAAACCTTCTTCAGATGGGTCTTTCTCTACTAAATCTGCTTGGTCTTTAGTCAGGTCTAGGAAACCAGTAAGTAGACTGTTTTCTTTTACTTGGCATGCTAGAATTCCCCCATCTGTGTCAATTTTTTGCTGGAAACTGTTTCATAATTGGGTGACTGTGGATTCTTTGATTCAGAAAAAGGGTATCTGTATGGTGTCCAAGTGTCAATGTTGCTTTTCTGTGGAATCAGTTGAACATGCTTTCCTTTCTAACTTTATAGTGGATAGAGTTTGGTTTAGATTTGCTTCTCTTTTTCAAGTATCAAACAACTCTGCTTCATCTATATCTGTTAGGGTTAAGGCTTGGTTTTGTTCTTCAAATAACATCTCAGAGAGGACATATTAGAACTATTGTCCCTTTACTTATTCTTTGGTTCTCTGGTCAAAGGAACAACTCTAAATATAGGAACAAGAAAATGAATGCTGATTTTATTTTCCAAAAAGTAGTAGCATTCATTCAGTTGTCTCACCTAGCAAAACCCTTTGATAAATCCTTGTGGAAAGGTGATTTTCAAATTGCTGTGTTATGGAACATTGGTTTCCCCCCTGATACCCCTAGGAAAATCTTGCAAGTAGTTTGGTCTCTTCCCTCTGTTTCTTTTGTAAAAATCAACTCTGATGGTGCTGTTAATCATTTTTCTAATCTTGCAGCAATAGGGGGTTTAATTAGAGATGATACTGGTAGAATCCTAAAAGCTTTACAAGCTTGTATAGGTCATCACTCTGTGGCTCATTCTAAACTGGTAGGAATTTGGAAAGGAATTGATTTGTGTAAAAGAATGGGATTCTCAAATGTCATAGTGGAGTCTGACTCCCAGGTAGCTTTAGCCATGTTAAAAAGATCCTCAGGCCAATGGAATTGGAAACTCTGTAATCTTATTTCAAAAATTCTATACTTATGTAGAGGGATGAATATCTCAATGAAGCATATCTATAGAGAAGGGAATGTAGCTGCAGATTGGTTGGCTTGTGATTCTCTCAAAAGAAGGGCTTCAATGGAATTTGATCCTGGGGATGTTCCCATTCCTGTGAGACAGTTTGCTTTTACTGATAAGAGGGGTATTCCTTATCTCAGAACTGTGAAATGAGGTCTGCCAGTAACTCTTTGCAACTCTCTTGGGATGGAGATGGCAAGAGGATGTTGATGATCTCTGGATTTTTTCTCAGGTTTGCTCTTCTCCCTTACATTGTAAGTTCATCTTCTTTCTTTCTTCTTCTTCTCCTCCCTATCATTGTTCTTTTCTGAATCATCTTCTTCTGTGCTTCTCTTTCTCTATCCTTCCTCTTTGCTGGTGGACTTACAATGTACCTGGATGTGATGAATATAATTCTGATCCATCTCTCTCCCTCCCCTTCTCTGAGGTTGATTATTTGATTTTGATCATGTCCTTCTTTCCCAATCTCTATGGTTATTTCTGTATTCTTGGTTTGCCTGATAGAATAAATCAGTTAAGTCTGGACATGGGAGTAGTGAATTTTGCTGCATTGCTTCATTCCAACAACTTGTTTTCTGATTTATTCTATCACAAAATCATCTTTAGTGTGTTGTATGGCTGCACTAAGTTTGTTGTGCAGATGTTGCTGGTTATGGAGCAGGATACTAACTATTTTGACATCCTAATTACTAACTATGAGGTTTGGAGAACCGTAAACCAGCTGTTGTTTTTGGTACCTCAATGGAATCTGTAGGCTACTTTTGGATTGACTGGAGTATTATGAAGATGATCTTTGTTGTGTTACACTCTTGTACTGTTAGGCTTTTAGAGCTTGTTTCTTGTACTGTTTGTAATGGCTTAAGAATATGTAGCTGGAGAATTTCTGGGAGAAACTATCTTTTTCAGTTTGGTTGTTTTGTAAGTAAAAGCCGCTTGTGGCTTCTTTTGGCAGCTTGTAATAGCTTAAGGTCTCCTTTACTTGTAAAATGGAAACTGAACAACCTCATTGAGTTCATGGGGTCTTCTAAACCCCCATGACTTCCCTTTTTTGGATGAATATATTAGAGATATCTAGTAATAGGATAATTAATGTTGCCATTGGGGAAAATCACGGATCCAATTAGTGGCTGTATCTCCCCCCTCTGGTCTTGGTTCTGGATTCTCGGATCAATACTCGTTAACTCCTGGCTTGACTTCTTAAAAGTCATGACATACTGGACGATGGGGTAACCAAGATTACGACGTTAACTATCTTACTATTAGTATCTCCACTTTTACCTTAAAAAAAAAACACACAAGAGGAGTAATAAAACAACGAACGAAGAACTCTACTTGAGAGTTAAACAAAACACAAAATGAGTTGAATAAACAACAAACCAACAACTCTAATTGAGAGATAAAAACAAGACACTTTGGAGAGGGATGAACAACAAACGAATAACTCTACTTGAGAGTTAAACAACTCACTAAAGGAGTGGCATAATGTCAAACAAAGAAGTCTATTAGAGATTTAAACAATGCACATAAGGAGTAAAGAGTATAACAAACGAAGAAATCTACTTGAGTGTTAACCACACACATAATGAGTGGGTTGAACACCAAATGTAAAATTCTATTCGAGAGTTAAACAACACAATAAAGGAGTGGGATAATTACGAACGGAGAGGCAATCTGAGTTTAAACAACACACCTGATGGGAGATAAAGTAACGAACGAAAAACTCTACTTGAGAGTTAAACAAAACACAAAAGGAATTGAAAAAATAACAAAACGAACAACCCTATTTGAGCGATATAAACAACACACTTTGGAGAGGGATGAACAACAAACGAATAACTCTACTTGAGAGTTAAACAACACACTAAAGGTGTGGGATATTGTCAAACGAAGAAGTCTATTCGAGATTTAAACAATGCACATAAGGAGTAAAGAGTATAACAAACGAAGAACTCTACTTGACAATTAAACAAAACACAAAAGGAGTTGAATAAACAACAAACGAATAACTCTACTTGAGAGATAAACACAAGACACTTTGGAGAGGGATGAACAACAAACGGAACACTCTACTTCAGAGTTAAACAACACACTAAAGGAGTGGAATAACGTCGAATGAAGAAGTCTATTCGAGATTTAAACAATGCACAGAAGGAGGAAGAGTGTAACAAACGAAGAACTCTACTTGAGTGTTAAACCACACACATATTGAGTGGGTTAAACAACAAATGTAAAATTCTAGTCTAGAGTTAAACAAAACAACAAAGACGTGAGATAATTACAAACGGAGAAGTCAATTTGAGATTTAAACAACACACAAGAGGAGTAATAAAATAACGAACGAAGAACTCTACTTGAGTCAAAAGGAGTTGAATAAACAACAAACGAACAACTCTACTTGAGAGATAAACACAAGACACTTTGGAGAGGGATGAACAACAAACGAAAAACTCTACTTGAGAGTTAAACAACACACTAAAGGAGTGGGATAATGTCGAATGAAGAAGTCTATACGAGATTTAAACAATGCACAGAAGGATTAAGAGTATAACAAACGAAGAACTCTACTTGAGTGTTAAACCACACACATAATGAGTGGGTTAAACAACAAATGTAAAATTCTAGTCTAGAGTTAAACAAAACAATAAAGAAGTGAGATAATTACAAAGGAGAAGTCAATTTGAGATTCAAACAACACACAAGAGGACTAATAAAATAACGAACGAAGAACTCTACTTGAGAGTTAAACAAAACACAAAATGAGTTGAACCAACAACTCTACTTGAGAGGTAAAAACAAGACACTTTGGAGAGGGATGAACAAGAAACGAATAACGCTACTTGAGTGTTGAACAACACACTAAAGGAGAGGGATAATGTCAAACGAAGAAGTCTATTCGAGATTTAAACAATGCACAGAAGGAGTAAGAGTATAACAAACGAAGAACTCTACTTGAGTGTTAAACCACACACATAATGAGTGGGTTAAACAACAAATGTAAAATTCTAGTCTAGAGTTAAACAAAACAATAAAGAAGTGAGATAATTACAAAAGGAGAAGCCAATTTGAGATTTAAACAACACACAAGAGGAGTAATAAAATAACGAATGAAGAACTCTACTTGAGAGTTAAACAAAACACAAAATGAGTTGAACCAACAACTCTACTTGAGAGGTAAAAACAAGATACATTGGAGAGGGATGAACAAGAAACCAATAACTCTACTTGAGAGTTGAACAACACACTAAAGGAGAGGGATAATGTCAAACGAAGAAGTCTATTCGAGATTTAAACAATGCACAGAAGGAGTAAGAGTATAACAAACGAAGAACTCTACTTGAGTGTTAAACCACACACATAATGAGTGGGTTAAACAACAAATGTAAAATTCTAGTGTACAGTTAAACAAAACAATAAAGAAGTGAGATAATTACAAACGGAGAAGTTAATTTGAGATTTAAACAACAGAAAAGAGGAGTAATAAAATAACCAACGAAGAACTCTACTTGAGAGTTAAACAAAACACAAAAGGAGTTGAATAAAAAAACAAACTAACAACTCTACTTGAGAGATAAACACAAGACACTTTGGAGAGGGATGAACAACAAACGAAAAACTCTACTTGAGAGTTAAACAACACACTAAAGGAGTGGAATAATGTCGAATGAAGAAGTCTATACGAGATTTATACAATGCACAGAAGGAGTAAGAGTATAACAAACGAAGAACTCTACTTGAGTGCTAAACCACACACCTAATGATTGTGTTAAACAACAAATGTAAAATTCTAGCCTAGAGTTAAACAAAACAATAAAGAAGTGAGATAATTACAAACGGAGAAGTCAATTTGAGATTTAAACAACACACAAGAGGAGTAATAAAATAACGAACGAAGAACTCTACTTGAGAGTTAAACAAAACACAAAAGGAGTTGAATAAACAACAAACCAACAACTCTACTTGAGAGATAAAGACAAGATACTTTGGAGAGGGGTGCACAACAAACGAATAACTCTACTTGAGAGTTAAACAACTCACTAAAGGAGTGGCATAATGTCAAACAAAGAAGTCTATTAGAGATTTAAACAAGGCACATAAGGAGTAAAGAGTATAAGAAACGAAGAACTACTTGAGTGTTAAACCGCACACTTACATGAGTGTTAAACCACACACAGAATGAGTGGGTTAACTAACAAATGTAAAATTCTAGTCTTGAGTTATACAAAACAATAAAGAAGTGAGATAATTACAAACGGAGAAGTCAATTTGAGATTTAAACAACACAGAAGAGTAATAAAATAACGAACGAAGAACTCTACTTGAGAGTTAAACAAAAGACAAAAGGAGTTGAATAAACAACAAACAAACAACTCTATTTGAGAGATAAAAACAAGACACTTTGGAGAGGGATGAACGACAAACGAATAACTCTACTTGAGAGTTAAACAACACACTAAAGGAGTGGGATAATGTCAAACAAAGAAGTCTATTAGAGATCTAAACAATGCACAGAAGGAGTAAGAGTATAACAAACGAAGAACTCTACTTGAGTGTTAAACCACACACATAATGAGTGGGTTAAACAACAAATGCAAAATTCTAGTCTAGAGTTAAACAAAACAATAAAGAAGTGAGATAATTACAAACGGAGAAGTCAATCTGAGTTTAAACAACACACCTGAGGGGAAATAAAATAACGAACGAAAAACTCTACTTGACAGTTAAACAAAACACAAAAGGAATTGAATAAACAATAAACGAACAACTCTATTTGAACGATATAAAAAAGACACTTTGGAGAGGGATGAACAACAAACGAATAACTCTACTTGAGAGTTAAAACAACACACTAAAGAAATGGGATAATGTCAAACGAAGAAGCCTATTTTTGATTTAAACAATGCACAGATGGAGTAAGAGTATAACAAACGAAGCACTCCACTTGAGTGTTAAACCACACACATAATGAGTCCGTTAAACAACAAATGTTATATTCTACTTGAGTGTTTGACCACATACATAATGAGTGGGTTAAACAACAAATGTAAAATTCTAGTCTAGAGGTAAACAAAACAATAAAGAAGTGAGATAAATACAAACGGAGAAGTCAATTTGAGATTTAAACAACATACAAGAGGAGTATCGAACAACGCTACTAGAGAGAAAAAAAATCTACTCTCTAAAACATTCGCTCTCATCGCTTTCATCAAATCCACCCCGACTAGGGTTTCAGAACTAGTCCTCCGTCTCCGGCAACTCCTCGCTGCCAATGGCGTCTCCCTCACCAGAACCACCTTCTTTACCGCCTGATACATCTATGCCTTCTTCGTCTTCTCCCTCCCTTGCAGAAGCTGAAACAATTGTTACCCCAAACCCTAATCTTTCTTCCCTTCCTCCTCTTCTCCCTACTCCTGATGTTGGTACTCGAATCAATCGTGTATCAAAACCTTCCTCTAATGTATCGTATCGCACAGCCTTGAATGGAAATGGTAGATCTGGGTTTCGTAACCCTAGATCTGGTAACCCTAGATTTGGTAACCTTAGATCTGGCAATCCTAGATCTGGATCCGCACCTCTATACACCTTTGATCACTCTTCGGAGGAGGAAAGGATTGTAGCGATTAAGTCTCCTACTGTGGTCAACAACATGCCCTCTGTACATTTCACAGATGAAGAGGTATTGAATCTTTCTAAACCTTTCTCTCTTACTTTAATGGGTACTTTTGATTATGGTGCTCCAAAGATCTATGAGATTACCAAAATGTTAACTGATTTAAAGCTTAAATCTCGCTTTTCTGTAAGTTTTATGGACGAAAACCGTATTGCAGTCCAACTGATTCTAGAAGAGGACTACAATACTCTTTGGCTTTTGGAAAACCCCACTATTAATGGTCTTTCTGTTCGTTTCTCCAAATGGTCTCCTAGATATGCGATTGAATTTGTTTAATCTACAATGGTACAATGTGGGTTTCGTTTGAAAAATTACCCATTTTTCTGTTTAACAAACAAGCTCTGTTTGAAATTGGGAAATTAATTGGTAAACCTGTGAAACTTGATGGTTATACTGCAAATAAAAGTAAGTTTAATAAGGCCACTATTTGTGTAGAACTGGATGTAGCAAAACCGT
The DNA here is from genome assembly GCA_026545765.1 of Plantago major. NCBI lineage: Eukaryota > Viridiplantae > Streptophyta > Magnoliopsida > Lamiales > Plantaginaceae > Plantago > Plantago major. Next base: position 74,439,090 of record CM048839.1, read on the forward strand.
GTCCTAAGCATGTTTGGATTTTTCTCTTCTTGATTCTGGTTTGGCTGTAGAAGTATCTTATTTCAATGTTCCTCGTTATTGTTCTTCTTGCAAAAAACTAGGTCGTGAGAAAGAATATTGTGTGGCTAACTTATCTGCTGATCCCTCCTTAACATCTGAAGCTGTTCCTGTTACTGTAGTGGGGGAGATTCCTCATTTCTTGCCTTCCTATTATTCTATAGCTGATTGTAATGCTGTTAATCCCCCAGATTCTTCCCATGTTTTTTCTTTCCCCAGAGGTGGTGGTAATTTTAGGGGCAATAGAGGTGGTAGAGGATTTGGAAATTACAATGGAGGTGGAAGGATGGGTAGGGGGTTTGTTCCCCTCAGAAATCCTTCCATTCCCATTGGAATTGATAGAACTAGTGATATCCCTTTACATGGCCCTAATATTCCCTCTTCTCCCCATAGGATTATCTCTTTAGATCAGCAACCTTCATCTTCTACTATTCTGGATGAAAGTATTTCTTCTCCAAACCATTTCTCCCCTTTAGTGGGATTATTGGAGGAGGAGAATAACTCTCCTCCTTTAGAAGAAGAGGAAGACAGACCTGATAACAGAGATATCTCTATGGAGAGAGATTCACCTGTATCTGATGTTTTACCTGTGTTTTCTGTGCCAGGTTTGGAAAAGAATCTTGTTGCTCCTTCTTTGTTTTTAGAGGATTCCAATGCTTGCACTGAAAATATCCCTGTGGAGGAAGGTTCCTCTTCTCCTCCAGTGATCCCTTTGCCTGTAGATAGAGAAATGTGGCACCCCTCCCTTGGAAATCTGGGTACTGATTTCATTGCGCCAGAGTTTGAACCAGTAGATGCTTCTTTCTTTAGAAGTGTCTCAGATGGTGAAGGAATTGATGAAGCAGATACTGTACTATCTTGTGAAAGTGAAGATACTTACAGGGGAATAGTAGATCCTATTACTATGTTATCTGTAGAGTCTTCTCAGTCTCAATCTTCCTCTTCCCCTCTCCCCTCCTCTTCTTTGGTTGGTAAGTCTAATGGTAAGTCAAAGAAATCTTTACCTGCTTCCTTGAATGGTGATCCCAGTAGATATTTGGCTTCTAATAATCCCCCCATTAGAACTACAAGGAATTCTTCTAAATCTGCTTTATCTGCTAGAGTAACTGGTTTGCAAAAGAAATCGAAAAATGGAACCAGGTCTAACTCTGTGGTTTCCCAATGAAGTTTATGATTTGGAATATTAGAGGTGTAGGTGGTGTCTCTTCTCAAAACCAGCTTTGGTACCTTAAAACTTTTGAAAATCTAGACCTTTTTGCTCTTTTAGAACCTTTGGTCCCTTTGGATGAATTCAAATTTCTAAGTAAATTCAAGACGGACTCTGTTTATGCTAACTGTAATAACAAAATCTGGTTGTTTTCTTCTCCCTCTTACTCTGTAAATGTTCTTGTAGATAATGAACAATTCTTGCACTTTTCTGTATCTTCTCCTCTTCTTTCTTCTGATATCTTTCTTACTGTGGTCTATGCAAAATGTAATAGAAGGGAAAGATTTGATCTTTGGAATGGTTTATCTGCTCTGTCTGTTAATGATCTTCCTTGGGTGGTAGGGGGAGATTTTAATATAATAGTAAACAGTTCTGAAAGGTTTGGTGGTAACCCCCCTGATATCCCTGCAATGAATGACTTCTATTCCTTTATTATCCAAAACAATCTTCTTGATGTTGGCTTCAAGGGTTTACCTTTTACTTGGGAGGGTAACAATATTCAATAAAGATTAGATAGGGTTTTGTTTAATTTCAAATGGACTGAATCCTTTTTAGTCAACAATGTAAGCCATGCTGTTAGAAGGTGTTCTGATCATAAACCTATAGTAGTGGAGTATATTTCTGAGTTAGTGCCTAAAGCTTCTAGTTTTAGATTTCAAAACATGTGGTTGTCTCACCCTGATTTCTTAACCATTTCTTCCGCGACTTCCTCAAGGAACTCTGGTCTTAAAAATTTTTGGGAAAAACTGTATAGATTAAAACAACACCTCATATGGTGGAATAAGCATTGTTTTGGAAATTTGTTTGAAAAAATCAAAGCACTTGAAATCCAATTGATTGCTGCAGAGTCCCTCCTCTCTTCTAACCCTTCTGATTCTAACAGAAGACTTTGGGTTGAAAAATCAGTAGAATTTGAACAAGCTTTGAACATGGAAGCTATTTTTTGGAAACAAAAGGCAAGTTGCAAGTGGAATGTGGATGGAGATAGGAACACTAAACTGTTTCACAACTCTGTCAAAAGGAAGAGACTGAAAGTAAAAATCCATTCAATCACTTATCAAGGGAGTTTTATTTCTCAGCCCTCTGAAATGCATGATTCTGCAGTTAGTTATTTTGAGGATGTGCTGACTTCTAGATCTTCCCCCCCCCCCCCCCCCTTAGATCCTGATTTTTCTAATATTCCAAGATTAGTCACTTATGAAATGAATACTGTTTTGTGTAGAGCTCCAGACGAGCAAGAACTTAAGGAAGTGGTGTTCAAGCTTAATAAGGAGGCAAGTGCAGGAACTGATGGATTTACTGCAGCATTTTTCCAACATTGTTGGAACATCATCAAAGAAGATCTTTTTGAGGCAGTAAGTGATTACTTTATGGGAACCTCTCTTCCTAAAGGTATATCTTCACGCCTCGCTCTTATCCCTAAGGTTTCTGATCCTTCTTCTTGGAATGAGTTTAGACCAGTTAGCATGTGTAACTGCACTCATAAGATTATTACTGGTTTACTGAATACTAGATTGGCCCTTCTTCTTCCTCTTCTTATCTCTGAAAATCAAAGTTGCTTTATGAAAGGAAGACTTATTTCTGATAACATTTTGTTAACTCAAGAACTTACTCAATCCCTAGATCTTAAAACTAGAGGCTCTAATCTGACTTTCAAAATTGATATGAAAAAAGCTTATGATAAGCTTAACTGGTTGTTTTTATATAAAATGCTTAGAGCCTTTGGGTTTTCTAAATCTTGGATTGGTTTAGTTTCTAGAGCAATTGAAGGTTGCCACTTTAGTATTCTTTTCAATGGCAGTTCTAAAGGCTTTTTCCAATCTACTACTGGTTTAAGGCAAGGGGACCCCCTATCCCCTGCCCTCTTTATTCTAGCAAGTGAATTTCTATCCAGGGGCCTAAATCTTTTTTTTTTTCATAAATAGAGCATATAATAATAAAAGTAAAAGAGTACAAAGCGTAAAAGTAGAGATTACAAAGGAACCCATTGGCGGGTTACAACGCGAAACAAGTGAAACAAACAAAGAAACAAAAATAACATAACCCGGGATCAAGGTGATCCATGGTTGCAACCGCGGGCCTCGTTAAAACCCAGTCATGGAAAACCCAGTGGGAAAAACCCATGGCTGGGAAAAAGAGTGCCTGAGCGTTAGCGTTGCGGAAACCTATAATAAGGTAAACCGTACATGTCCCTGTGTATGTGAGGTCGAATGACATCCAAAGGAGAAGTCCAGAAACCCTCCAGATCCAACTTTCAGAGAGCATCAGCGACCGTGTTGCCTTCACGAAAAATATGAGACACCCGAAAATCCATGTCACGCATATGAGAGAGAGTCAATAGCCAACGGTTCCGGAATTTCCATGGGACCGAGTTAGTACCCGCGGAGAGCAAATTCGCTACATAAGTAGAATTTGTCTCCTACCAAATCTTATTCCAGCCCTGGGTGTGAGCCAATTCAATGCCAATCATAACCGCAAGTAACTCGGGTTCAAAAGCATAAAGCGTACCCAGCTGATTTACAAAGCAACCCATCACGGTACCATTTGAATCTCTAAAAAACCCCAGAAGAGAGGAGCGGAGCGAAGAGAACTTCCATCCGTGTTGCATTTAATCCATCCCGGGAGAGGGGGATACCATCGGACCTCAATGATATCTCGTGACTTAGGCGGGCACCCTTGAATACGAAAAGAATGAAGGACTTGTAAATCAACTTGATTATTAGCCATAGAACCAAGAGGGTGGGAATTAGCCTCGCCTACAAGACTCAAATCAAGCAAAATAGAATGCCTGGAAACAGGAACACCATCAAATAAGCAACGATTGCGCGCAGTCCAAAGCACCCAAATGCCCGTCACAAAGGCAAGACGCCACAAAGAGAGAATCTGAGAGCTAAAATGTTGACCCATGGCATATAACAGAAGCTCTCCAAAACTAAAGCAATCTCGAAAAGGAACCTGGAAAAGATCAAATAGAGTATGCGGATAGTCCGAGTGAACGGACAAGAGGCGATAAATGGTCTTGCAATCCATAGCAAAGACAGCAAAAACACACCGAAGGACCAACAAAACCAGAGCCACGCAGTTTCTCAATAGTTGGAAGAACACCATGAATAGCCTTCCAAACTGTGATAGAACGACGGGGTGGGATAAAAGGAGCCCATATCCAAGATCCCCAGTCAATCTTAAGGAAACGCGGCCGCAAAGAGTGATAGGCTTGCTTGGTAGAAATTGAACCGTCTAGAGATTCAGTCCAGATACGAGTATCAGAACCAGATGGAGCCAGATGATAGGAGAGAATGTCGCGAGTAACATCTGGAAAAGCCATACGGAACCCATCCAAAAGAAACCAACCAGCCGGAGTCCAATACTCAGAAATAGGGAACTCGAAGTGATGTCGAAGATGAATAGGAATACCAATTCATCCGCACATCAGAAGCCAAGCCAATCAAGCCGTAAACGTGGTGAGAGCCTTGACACGCTAACCATCTAGACTTGGATTGAAGTGTGGGGAAACAATCCTTAAATCCAAACCAAATCGAGGAAGCAACATAAGAGCGCAAGGAAGCATGCCGAAAGAAACGCTGGCGAAAGATATCTAGATATGGAACCTTCACAGCCCAAATATCCCAAGCAAGACGAGAAAGATACGCCTTATTAGCAGCAACCAGAGAACGAATACCAAGACCACCCTCAGACTTTGGAGCACAACAACGCTTCCAAGAGATAGAAGTCGAAGCTCTCTTCAGAGTATCCCCAGTTTGGACGAAATTACGAATGCGAGCATCCATACGCTTAAGAAGAGTCAAAGGCCAACAATAAACCATCATAGAGTGTACAAAAGATCCCTGGATCACTGATTGAACAAGACATAAACGACCAGTCATAGAGAGAGAAGTGCCCTTCCATTTACTAAACTTTTCTAGAATCGAGTCCGCAAGGGATTGTAAATGACAAGTCCCACGGAAAAGTGGAACTCCCAAATACGTGAAAGGAAGGTGACCCTCGATAATATCCATGATTCCGCACAAGTGGCTCTTCCTGACTCGGGTGAGAAAGGTACTAAGATAAGCCCTGGAGTTTGGAGAGGGATGAACAACAAACGAACAACTCTATTTGAGCGATATAAACAACACACTTTGGAGAGGGATGAACAACAAACGAATAACTCTATTTGAGAGTTAAACAACACACTAAAGGAGTGGGATATTGTCAAACGAAGAAGTCTATTCGAGATTTAAACAATGTACAGAAGGAGTAAGAGTATAACAAACGAAGAACTCTACTTGAGTGTTAAACCACACACATAAGAAGTGGGATAAACAACAAATGTAAAATTCTACACGAGAGTTAAACAACACAATAAAGGAGTGGGATGATTACAAACGGAGAAGACAATATGAGATTTAAAAAACACACCTGGGGTTATAAAATAACGAACGAAAAACTCTACTTGAGAGTTAAACAAAACACAAAAGGAATTGAATAAACAACAAAACGAACAACTCTATTTGAGCGATATAAACAACACACTTTGGAGAGGGATGAACAACAAACGAATAACTCTATTTGAGAGTTAAACAACACACTAAAGGAGTGGGATATTGTCAAACGAAGAAGTCTATTCGAGATTTAAACAATGTACAGAAGGAGTAAGAGTATAACAAACGAAGAACTCTACTTGAGTGTTAAACCACACACATAAGAAGTGGGATAAACAACAAATGTAAAATTATACACGAGAGTTAAACAACACAATAAAGGAGTGGGATAATTACAAACGGAGAAGACAATCTGAGATTTAAACAACACACCTGAGGGGTGATAAAATAACGAACGAAAAACTCTACTTGAGAGTTAAACAAAACACAAAAGGAATTGAATAAACAACAAAACGAACAACTCTATTTGAGCGATATAAACAACACACTTTGGAGAGGGATGAACAACAAACGAATAACTCTATTTGAGAGTTAAACAACACACTAAAGGAGTGGAATATTGTCAAACGAAGAAGTCTATTCGAGATTTAAACAATGTACAGAAGGAGTAAGAGTATAACAAACGAAGAACTCTACTTGAGTGTTAAACCACACACATAAGAAGTGGGATAAACAACAAATGTAAAATTCTACACGAGAGTTAAACAACACAATAAAGGAGTGGGATAATTACAAACGGAGAAGACAATCTGAGATTTAAACAACACACCTGAGGGGTGATAAAATAACGAACGAAAAACTCTACTTGAGAGTTAAACAAAACACAAAAGGAATTGAATAAACAACAAAACGAACAACTCTATTTGAGCGATATAAACAACACACTTTGGAGAGGGATGAACAACAAACGAATAACTCTATTTGAGAGTTAAACAACACACTAAAGGAGTGGGATATTGTCAAACGAAGAAGTCTATTCGAGATTTAAACAATGTACAGAAGGAGTAAGAGTATAACAAACGAAGAACTCTACTTGAGTGTTAAACCACACATAAGAAGTGGGATAAACAACAAATGTAAAATTCTACACGAGAGTTAAACAACACAATAAAGGAGTGGGATAATTACAAACGGAGAAGACAATATGAGATTTAAACAACACACCTGAGGGGTGATAAAATAACGAACGAAAAACTCTACTTGAGAGTTAAACAAAACACAAAAGGAATTGAATAAACAACAAAACTAACAACTCTATTTGAGCGATATAAACAACACACTTTGGAGAGGGATGAACAACAAACGAATAACTCTATTTGAGAGTTAAACAACACACTAAAGGAGTGGGATATTGTCAAACGAAGAAGTCTATTCGAGATTTAAACAATGTATGTATGAGTAAGAGTATAACAAACGAAGAACTCTACTGAGTGTTAAACCACACATAAAGTGGTAAAAACAACAATTGTAAAATTCTACACAGAGTTAAACAACACAATAAAGGAGTGGGATAATTACAAACGGAGAAGACAATATGAGATTTAAACAACACACCTGAGGGGTGATAAAATAACGAACGAAAAACTCTACTTGAGAGTTAAACAAAACACAAAAGGAATTGAATAAACAACAAAACAAAAAATATAATTTAGCGATATAAACAACACACTTTGGAGAGGGATGAATAACAAACGAATAACTCTATTTGAGAGTTAAACAACACACTAAAGGAGTGGGATATTGTCAAACGAAGAAGTCTATTCGAGATTTAAACAATGTACAGAAGGAGTAAGAGTATTACAAACGAAGAACTCTACTTGAGTGTTAAACCACAAAAAAGAAGTGGGATAAACAACAAATGTAAAATTCTACACGAGAGTTAAACAACACAATAAAGGAGTGGGATAATTACAAACGGAGAAGACAATATGAGATTTAAACAACACACCTGAGGGGTGATAAAATAACGAACTAAAAACTCTACTTGAGAGTTAAACAAAACACAAAAGGAATTGAATAAACAACAAAACGAACAACTCTATTTGAGCGATATAAACAACACACTTTGGAGAGGGATGAACAACAAACGAATAACTCTATTTGAGAGTTAAACAACACACTAAAGGAGTGGGATATTGTCAAACGAAGAAGTCTATTCGAGATTTAAACAATGTACAGAAGGAGTAAGAGTATAACAAACGAAGAACTCTACTTGAGTGTTAAACCACACACATAAGAAGTGGGATAAACAACAAATGTAAAATTCTACACGAGAGTTAAACAACACAATAAAGGAGTGGGATAATTACAAACGGAGAAGACAATATGAGATTTAAACAACACACCTGAGGGGTGATAAAATAACGAACGAAAAACTCTACTTGAGAGTTAAACAAAACACAAAAGGAATTGAATAAACAACAAAACGAACAACTCTATTTGAGCGATATAAACAACACACTTTGGAGAGGGATGAATAACAAACGAATAACTCTATTTGAGAGTTAAACAACACACTAAAGGAGTGGGATATTGTCAAACGAAGAAGTCTATTCGAGATTTAAACAATGTACAGAAGGAGTAAGAGTATAACAAACGAAGAACTCTACTTGAGTGTTAAACCACACACATAAGAAGTGGGATAAACAACAAATGTAAAATTCTACACGAGAGTTAAACAACACAATAAAGGAGTGGGATAATTACAAACGGAGAAGACAATCTGAGATTTAAACAACACACCTGAGGGGTGATAAAATAACGAAAAACTCTACTTGAGAGTTAAACAAAACACAAAAGGAATTGAATAAACAACAAAACGAACAACTCTATTTGAGCGATATAAACAACACACTTTGGAGAGGGATGAACAACAAACGAATAACTCTATTTGAGAGTTAAACAACACACTAAAGGAGTGGGATATTGTCAAACGAAGAAGTCTATTCGAGATTTAAACAATGTACAGAAGGAGTAAGAGTATAACAAACGAAGAACTCTACTTGAGTGTTAAACACACTTTGGAGAGGGATGAACAACAAATGTAAAATTATACACGAGAGTTAAACAACACAATATAGGAGTGGGATAATTACAAACGGAGAAGACAATCTGAGATTTAAACAACACACCTGAGGGGTGATAAAATAACGAACGAAAAACTCTACTTGAGAGTTAAACAAAACACAAAAGGAATTGAATAAACAACAAAACGAACAACTCTATTTGAGCGATATAAACAACACACTTTGGAGAGGGATGAACAACAAACGAATAACTCTATTTGAGAGTTAAACAACACACTAAAGGAGTGGGATATTGTCAAACGAAGAAGTCTATTCGAGATTTAAACAATGTACAGAAGGAGTAAGAGTATAACAAACGAAGAACTCTACTTGAGTGTTAAACCACACACATAAGAAGTGGGATAAACAACAAATGTAAAATTCTACACGAGAGTTAAACAACACAATAAAGGAGTGGATAATTACAAACGGAGAAGACAATATGAGATTTAAACAACACACCTGAGGGGTGATAAAATAACGAACGAAAAACTCTACTTGAGAGTTAAACAAAACACAAAAGGAATTGAATAAACAACAAAACGAACAACTCTATTTGAGCGATATAAACAACACACTTTGGAGAGGGATGAATAACAAACGAATAACTCTATTTGAGAGTTAAACAACACACTAAAGGAGTGGGATATTGTCAAACGAAGAAGTCTATTCGAGATTTAAACAATGTATGTATGAGTTAGAGTATAACAAACGAAGAACTCTACTTGAGTGTTAAACCACACACATAATAAGTGGGATAAACAACAAATGTAAAATTCTACACGAGAGTTAAACAACACAATAAAGGAGTGGGATAATTACAAACGGAGAAGACAATCTGAGATTTAAACAACACACCTGAGGGGTGATAAAATAACGAACGAAAAACTCTACTTGAGAGTTAAACAAAACACAAAAGGAATTGAATAAACAACAAAACGAACAACTCTATTTGAGCGATATAAACAACACACTTTGGAGAGGGATGAACAACAAACGAATAACTCTATTTGAGAGTTAAACAACACACTAAAGGAGTGGGATATTGTCAAACGAAGAAGTCTATTCGAGATTTAAACAATGTACAGAAGGATTAAGAGTATAGCAAACGAAGAACTCTACTTGAGTGTTAAACCACACACATAAGAAGTGGGATAAACAACAATTGTAAAATTCTACACGAGAGTTAAACAACACAATAAAGGAGTGGGATAATTACAAACGGAGAAGACAATCTGAGATTTAAACAACACACCTGAGGGGTGATAAAATAACGAACGAAAAACTCTACTTGAGAGTTAAACAAAACACAAAAGGAATTGAATAAACAACAAACGAAAAACTCTATTTGAGCGATATAAACAAGACAGTTTGGAGAGGGATGAACAACAAACGAATAACTCTACTTGAGTGTTAACCATACACATAATGAGTGGGTTAAACAACAAATGTAAAATTCTACTCGAGAGTTAAACAACACAATAAAGGAGTGGGATAATTACAAACGGAGAATACAATCTGAGATTTAAACAACACACCAGAGGGGTGATAAAATAACGAACGAAAAACTCTACTTGAGAGTTAAACAAAACACAAAAGGAATTGAATAAACAACAAACGAACAACTCTATTTGAGCGATATAAACAACACACTTTGGAGAGGGATGAACAACAAACGAATAACTCTATTTGAGAGTTAAACAACACACTAAAGGAGTGGGATATTGTCAAACGAAGAAGTCTATTCGAGATTTAAACAATGTACAGAAGGAGTAAGAGTATAACAAACGAAGAACTCTACTTGAGTGTTAAACAACACACATAAGAAGTGGGATAAACAACAAATGTAAAATTCTACACGAGAGTTAAACCACACAATAAAGGAGTGGGATGATTACAAACGGAGAAGACAATATGAGATTTAAACAACACACCTGAGGGGTGATAAAATAACGAACGAAAAACTCTACTTGAGAGTTAAACAAAACACAAAAGGAATTGAATAAACAACAAAACGAACAACTCTATTTGAGCGATATAAACAACACACTTTGGAGAGGGATGAACAACAAACGAATAACTCTATTTGAGAGTTAAATAACACACTAAAGGAGTGGGATATTGTCAAACGAAGAAGTCTATTCGAGATTTAAACAATGTACAGAAGGAGTAAGAGTATAACAAACGAAGAACTCTACTTGAGTGTTAAACCACACACATAAGAAGTGGGATAAACAACAAATGTAAAATTCTACACGAGAGTTAAACAACACAATAAAGGAGTGGGATAATTACAAACGGAGAAGACAATATGAGATTTAAACAACACACCTGAGGGGTGATAAAATAACGAACGAAAAACTCTACTTGAGAGTTAAACAAAACACAAAAGGAATTGAATAAACAACAAAACGAACAACTCTATTTGAGCGATATAAACAACACACTTTGGAGAGGGATGAACAACAAACGAATAACTCTATTTGAGAGTTAAACAACACACTAAAGGAGTGGGATATTGTCAAACGAAGAAGTCTATTCGAGATTTAAACAATGTATAGAAGGAGTAAGAGTATAACAAACGAAGAACTCTACTTGAGTGTTAAACCACACACATAAGAAGTGGGATAAACAACAAATGTAAAATTCTACACGAGAGTTAAACAACACAATAAAGGAGTGGATAATTACAAACGGAGAAGACAATATGAGATTTAAACAACACACCTGAGGGGTGATAAAATAACGAACGAAAAACTCTACTTGAGAGTTAAACAAAACACAAAAGGAATTGAATAAACAACAAAATGAACAACTCTATTTGAGCGATATAAACAACACACTTTGGAGAGGGATGAACAACAAACAAATAACTCTATTTGAGAGTTAAACAAACACTAAAGGAGTAGGATATTGTCCAACGAAGAAGTCTATTCGAGATTTAAACAATGTATGTATGAGTAAGAGTATAACAAACGAAGAACTCTAACTGAGTGTTAAACCACACACATAAGAAGTGGGATAAACAACAAATGTAAAATTCTACACGAGAGTTAAACAACACAATAAAGGAGTGGGATAATTACAAACGGAGAAGACAATATGAGATTTAAACAACACACCTGAGGGGTGATAAAATAACGAACGAAAAACTCTACTTGAGAGTTAAACAAAACACAAAAGGAATTGAATAAACAACAAAACTAACAACTCTATTTGAGCGATATAAACAACACACTTTGGAGAGGGATGAACAACAAACGAATAACTCTATTTGAGAGTTAAACAACACACTAAAGGAGTGGGATATTGTCAAACGAAGAAGTCTATTCGAGATTTAAACAATGTACAGAAGGAGTAAGAGTATAACAAACGAAGAACTCTACTTGAGTGTTAAACCACACACATAAGAAGTGGGATAAACAACAATTGTAAAATTCTACACTTGAGTTAAACAACACAATAAAGGAGTGGATAATTACAAACGGAGAAGACAATCTGAGATTTAAACAACACACCTGAGGGGTGATAAAATAACGAACGAAAAACTCTACTTGAGAGTTAAACAAAACACAAAAGGAATTGAATAAACAACAAAACGAACAACTCTATTTGAGCGATATAAACAAGACAGTTTGGAGAGGGATGAACAACAAACGAATAACTCTACTTGAGTGTTAACCACACACATAATGAGTGGGTTAAACAACAAATGTAAAATTCTACTCGAGAGTTAAACAACACAATAAAGGAGTGGGATAATTACAAACGGAGAAGACAAGTTGAGATTTAAACAACACACCTGAGGGGTGATAAAATAACGAACGAAAAACTCTACTTGAGAGTTAAACAAAACACAAAAGGAATTGAATAAACAACAAAACGAACAACTCTATTTGAGCGATATAAACAACACACTTTGGAGAGGGATGAACAACAAACGAATAACTCTATTTGAGAGTTAAACAACACACTAAAGGAGTGGGATATTGTCAAACGAAGAAGTCTATTCGAGATTTAAACAATGTACAGAAGGAGTAAGAGTATAACAAACGAAGAACTCTACTTGAGTGTTAAACCACACACATAAGAAGTGGGATAAACAACAAATGTAAAATTCTACACGAGAGTTAAACAACACAATAAAGGAGTGGGATAATTACAAACGGAGAAGACAATATGAGATTTAAACAACACACCTGAGGGGTGATAAAATAACGAACTAAAAACTCTACTTGAGAGTTAAACAAAACACAAAAGGAATTGAATAAACAACAAAACGAACAACTCTATTTGAGCGATATAAACAACACACTTTGGAGAGGGATGAACAACAAACGAATAACTCTATTTGAGAGTTAAACAACACACTAAAGGAGTGGGATATTGTCAAACGAAGAAGTCTATTCGAGATTTAAACAATGTACAGAAGGAATAAGAGTATAACAAACGAAGAACTCTACTTGAGTGTTGAACCACACACATAAGAAGTGGGATAAACAACAAATTTAAAATTCTACACGAGAGTTAAACACACAATAAAGGAGTGGGATAATTACAAACGGAGAAGACAATCTGAGATTTAAACAACACACTTGAGGGGTGATAAAATAACGAACGAAAAACTCTACTTGAGAGTTAAACAAAACACAAAAGGAATTGAATAAACAACAAAACGAACAACTCTATTTGAGCGATATAAACAACACACTTTGGAGAGGGATGAACAACAAACGAATAACTCTATTTGAGAGTTAAACAACACACTAAAGGAGTGGGATATTGTCAAACGAAGAAGTCTATTCGAGATTTAAACAATGTACAGAATGAGTAAGAGTATAACAAACGAAGAACTCTACTTGAGTGTTAAACCACACACATAAGAAGTGGGATAAACAACAAATGTAAAATTCTACACGAGAGTTAAACAACACAATAAAGGAGTGGGATAATTACAAACGGAGAAGACAATCTGAGATTTAAACAACACACCTGAGGGGTGATAAAATAACGAACGAAAAACTCTACTTGAGAGTTAAACAAAACACAAAAGGAATTGAATAAACAACAAAACGAACAACTCTATTTGAGCGATATAAACAACACACTTTGGAGAGGGATGAACAACAAACGAATAACTCTATTTGAGAGTTAAACAACACACTAAAGGAGTGGGATATTGTCAAACGAAGAAGTCTATTCGAGATTTAAACAATGTACAGAAGGAGTAAGAGTATAACAAACGAAGAACTCTACTTGAGTGTTAAACACACATAAGAAGTGGGATAAACAACAAATGTAAAATTCTACACGAGAGTTAAACAACACAATAAAGGAGTGGGATAATTACAAACGGAGAAGACAATCTGAGATTCAAACAACACACCTGAGGGGTGATAAAATAACAAATAAAAACTCTACTTGAGAGTTAAACAAAACACAAAAGGAATTGAATAAACAACAAAACGAAAAACTCTATTTGAGCGATATAAACAAGACAGTTTGGAGAGGGATGAACAACAAACGAATAACTCTACTTGAGTGTTAACCACACACATAATGAGTGGGTTAAACAACAAATGTAAAATTCTACTCGAGAGTTAAACAACACAATAAACGAGTGGGATAATTACAAATGGAGAAGACAGTATGAGATTTAAACAACACACCTGAGGGGTGATAAAATAACGAACGAAAAACTCTACTTGAGAGTTAAACAAAACACAAAAGGAATTGAATAAACAACAAAACGAACAACTCTATTTGAGCGATATAAACAACACACTTTGGAGAGGGATGAACAACAAACGAATAACTCTATTTGAGAGTTAAACAACACACTAAAGGAGTGGGATATTGTCAAACGAAGAAGTCTATTCGAGATTTAAACAATGTATGTATGAGTAAGAGTATAACAAACGAAGAACTCTACTGAGTGTTAAACCACACATAAGAAGTGGGATAAACAACAAATGTAAAATTCTACACGAGAGTTAAACAACACAATAAAGGAGTGGGATAATTACAAACGGAGAAGACAATATGAGATTTAAACAACACACCTGAGGGGTGATAAAATAACGAACTAAAAACTCTACTTGAGAGTTAAACAAAACACAAAAGGAATTGAATAAACAACAAAACGAACAACTCTATTTGAGCGATATAAACAACACACTTTGGAGAGGGATGAACAACAAACGAATAACTCTATTTGAGAGTTAAACAACACACTAAAGGAGTGGGATATTGTCAAACCAAGAAGTCTATTCGAGATTTAAACAATGTATGTATGAGTAAGAGTATAACAAACGAAGAACTCTACTGAGTGTTAAACCACACATAAGAAGTGGGATAAACAACAAATGTAAAATTCTACACGAGAGTAAAACAACACAATAAAGGAGTGGATAATTACAAACGGAGAAGACAATATGAGATTTAAACAACACACCCGAGGGGTGATAAATAAAATAACGAAAAAACTCTACTTGAGAGTTAAACAAAACACAAAAGGAATTGAATAAACAACAAAACAAACAACTCTATTTGAGCGATATAAACAACACACTTTGGAGAGGGATGAACAACAAACGAATAACTCTATTTGAGAGTTAAACAACACACTAAAGGAGTGGGATATTGTCAAACGAAGAAGTCTATTGAGATTTAAACAATGTAAGGAGTAAGAGTATAACAAACGAAGAACTCTACTTGAGTGTTAAACCACACATAAGAAGTGGGATAAACAACAAATGTAAAATTCTACCCAGAGTTAAAACAACACAATAAAGGAGTGGGATAATTACAAACGGAGAAGACAATTGAGATTTAAACAACACACTGAGGGGTGATAAAATAACTAAAAAACTCTACTTGAGAGTTAAACAAAACACAAAAGGAATTGAATAAACAACAAAACGAACAACTCTATTTGAGCGATATAAACAACACACTTGGAGAGGGATGAACAACAAACGAATAACTCTATTTGAGAGTTAAACAACACACTAAAGGAGTGGGATATTGTCAAACCAAGAAGTCTATTCGAGATTTAAACAATGTATGTATGAGTAAGAGTATAACAAACTAAGAACTCTACTAGAGTGTTAACAAACACACATAAGGTGTGGGATAAACAACAAATGTAACATTCTACACGAGAGTTAAACAACACAATAAAGGAGTGGGATGATTACAAACGGAGAAGACAATTTGAGATATAAACAACACACCTGAGGGGTGATAAAATAAGGAACAAAAAACACTTCTTGAGAGTTAAACAAAACACAAAAGGAATGAAATAAACAACAAAACGAACAACTCTATTTGAGCAATATAAACAACACACTTTGGAGAGGGATGAACAACAAACGAATAACTCTACTTGAGAGTGTTAACCACACATAATGAGTGGGTTAAACAACAAATGTAAAATTCTACTCGAGAGTTAAACAACACAATAAAGGAGTGGATAATTACAAACGGAGAAGACAATTGAGATTTAAACAACACACCGAGGGGTGATAAAATAACGAAAAACTCTACTTGAGAGTTAAACAAAACACAAAAGGAATTGAATAAACAACAAAACAAACAACTCTATTTGAGCGATATAAACAACACACTTTGGAGAGGGATGAACAACAAACGAATAACTCTATTTGAGAGTTAAACAACACACTAAAGGAGTGGGATATTGTCAAACGAAGAAGTCTATTCTAGATTTAAACAATGTATGTATGAGTAAGAGTATAACCAACGAAGAACTCTACTTGAGTGTTAAACTACACACATAAGAAGTGGGATAAATAACAAATGTAAAATTCTACACGAGAGTTAAACAACACAATAAAGGAGTGGGATAATTACAAACGGAGAAGACAATATGAGATTTAAACAACACACCTGAGGGGTGATAAAATAACGAACGAAAAACTCTACTTGAGAGTTAAACAAAACACAAAAGGAATTGAATAAACAACAAAACTAACAACTCTATTTGAGCGATATAAACAACACACTTTGGAGAGGGATGAACAACAAACGAATAACTCTATTTGAGAGTTAAACAACACACTAAAGGAGTGGGATATTGTCAAACAAGAAGTCTATTCGAGATTTAAACAATGTATGTAAGGAGTAAGAGTATCACAAACGAAGAACTCTACGTGCGTGTTAAACCACACATAAGAAGTGGGTTAAACAACAAATGTAAAATTCTACACGAAAGTTAAACAACACAATAAAGGAGTGGATAATTACAAACGGAGAAGACAATATGAGATTTAAACAACACACCTGAGGGGTGATAAAATAACGAACGAAAAACTCTACTTGAGAGTTAAACAAAACACAAAAGGAATTGAATAAACAACAAAAGGAACAACTCTATTTGAGCGATATAAACAACACACTTTGGAGAGGGATGAACAACAAACGAATAACTCTATTTGAGAGTTAAACAACACACTAAAGGAGTGGGATATTGTCAAACGAAGAAGTCTATTCGAGATTTAAACAATGTACAGAAGGAGTAAGAGTATAACAAACGAAGAACTCTACTTGAGTGTTAAACCACACACATAAGAAGTGGGATAAACAACAAATGTAAAATTCTACACGAGAGTTAAACAACACAATAAAGGAGTGGGATAATTACAAACGGAGAAGACAATATGAGATTTAAACAACACACCTGAGGGGTGATAAAATAACGAACGAAAAACTCTACTTGAGAGTTAAACAAAACACAAAAGGAATTGAATAAACAACAAAACAAACAACTCTATTTGAGCGATATAAACAACACACTTTGGAGAGGGATGAACAACAAACGAATAACTCTATTTGAGAGTTAAACAACACACTAAAGGAGTGGGATATTGTCAAACGAAGAAGTCTATTCGAGATTTAAACAATGTACAGAAGGAGTAAGAGTATAACAAACGAAGAACTCTACTTGAGATTTAAACCAGACACATAAGAAGTGGGATAAACAACAATTGTAAAATTCTACACTTGAGTTAAACAACACAATAAAGGAGTGGGATAATTACAAACGGAGAAGACAATCTGAGATTTAAACAACACACCTGAGGGGTGATAAAATAACTAACTAAAAAATAAACTTGATAGTTAAACAAAAAACAAAAGAAATTGAATAAAAAACAAAACGAAAAACTCTATTTGAGCGATATAAACAACTCACTTTGGAGAGGGATGAACAACAAACGAATAACTCTACTTGAGTGTTAACCATACACATAATGAGTGGGTTAAACAACAAATGCAAAATTCTACTCGAGAGTTAAACAACACAATAAAGGAGTGGGATAATTACAAACGGAGAAGACAATATGAGATTTAAACAACACACCTGAGGGGTGATAAAATAACGAACGAAAAACTCTACTTGAGAGTTAAACAAAACACAAAAGGAATTGAATAAACAACAAAACGAACAACTCTATTTGAGCGATATAAACAACACACTTTGGAGAGGGATGAACAACAAACGAATAACTCTATTTGAGAGTTAAACAACACACTAAAGGAGTGGGATATTGTCAAACGAAGAAGTCTATTCGAGATTTAAACAATGTATGTATGAGTAAGAGTATAACAAACGAAGAACTCTAACTGAGTGTTAAACCACACACATAAGAAGTGGGATAAACAACAAATGTAAAATTCTACACGAGAGTTAAACAACACAATAAAGGAGTGGGATAATTACAAACGGAGAAGACAATATGAGATTTAAACAACACACCTGAGGGGTGATAAAATAACGAACGAAAAACTCTACTTGAGAGTTAAACAAAACACAAAAGGAATTGAATAAACAACAAACGAAAAACTCTATTTGAGCGATATAAACAACACACTTTGGAGAGGGATGAACAACAAACGAATAACTCTATTTGAGAGTTAAACAACACACTAAAGGAGTGGGATATTGTCAAACGAAGAAGTCTATTCGAGATTTAAACAATGTATAGGAGTAAGAGTATAACAAACGAAGAACTCTACATGAGTGTTAAACCACACACATGAGAAGTGGGATAAACAACAAATGTAAAATTCTACACGAGAGTTAAACAACACAATAAAGGAGTGGGATAATTACAAACGGAGAAGACAATCTGAGATTTAAACAACACACCTGAGGGGTGATAAAATAACGAACGAAAAACTCTACTTGAGAGTTAAACAAAACACAAAAGGAATTGAATAAACAACAAAACGAACAACTCTATTTGAGCGA
Organism: Plantago major; assembly: GCA_026545765.1. Classification (NCBI taxonomy): domain Eukaryota; kingdom Viridiplantae; phylum Streptophyta; class Magnoliopsida; order Lamiales; family Plantaginaceae; genus Plantago; species Plantago major. The sequence continues at coordinate 74,458,128 of CM048839.1, forward strand.
TATAAACAACACACTTTGGAGAGGGATGAACAACAAACGAATAACTCTATTTGAGAGTTAAACAACACACTAAAGGAGTGGGATATTGTCAAACGAAGAAGTCTATTCGAGATTTAAACAATGTACAGAAGGAGTAAGAGTATAACAAACGAAGAACTCTACTTGAGTGTTAAACCACAAAAAAGAAGTGGGATAAACAACAAATGTAAAATTCTACAAGAGAGTTAAACAACACAATAAAGGAGTGGGATAATTACAAATGGAGAAGACAATCTGAGATTTAAACAACACACCTGAGGGGTGATAAAATAACTAACTAAAACTCTACTTGAGAGTTAAACAAAACACAAAAGGAATTGAATAAACAACAAAACGAACAACTCTATTTGAGCGATATAAACAACACACTTTGGAGAGGGATGAACAACAAACGAATAACTCTATTTGAGAGTTAAACAACACACTAAAGGAGTGGGATATTGTCAAACGAAGAAGTCTATTCGAGATTTAAACAATGTACAGAAGGAGTAAGAGAATAACAAACGAAGAACTCTACGTGAGTGTTAAACCACACACATAAGAAGTGGGATAAACAACAAATGTAAAATTCTACACGAGAGTTAAACAACACAATAAAGGAGTGGGATAATTACAAACGGAGAAGACAATATGAGATTTAAACAACACACCTGAGGGGTGATAAAATAACGAACGAAAAACTCTACTTGAGAGTTAAACAAAACACAAAAGGAATTGAATAAACAACAAACGAAAAACTCTATTTGAGCGATATAAACAAGACAGTTTGGAGAGGGATGAACAACAAACCACACACATAACGAGTGGGGTAAACAACAAATGTAAAATTCTACTCGAGAGTTAAACAACACAATAAAGGAGTGGGATAATTACAAACGGAGAAGACAATCTGAGATTTAAACAACACACCTGAGGGGTGATAAAATAACGAACGAAAAACTCTACTTGAGAGTTAAACAAAACACAAAAGGAATTGAATAAACAACAAAACAAACAACTCTATTTGAGCGATATAAACAACACACTTTGGAGAGGGATGAACAACAAACGAATAACTCTATTTGAGAGTTAAACAACACACTAAAGGAGTGGGATATTGTCAAACGAAGAAGTCTATTCGAGATTTAAACAATGTACAGAAGGAGTAAGAGTATAACAAACGAAGAACTCTAACTGAGTGTTAAACCACACACATAAGAAGTGGGATAAACAACAAATGTAAAATTCTACACGAGAGTTAAACAACACAATAAAGGAGTGGGATAATTACAAACGGAGAAGACAATATGAGATTTAAACAACACACCTGAGGGGTGATAAAATAACGAACGAAAAACTCTACTTGAGAGTTAAACAAAACACAAAAGGAATTGAATAAACAACAAAACGAACAACTCTATTTGAGCGATATAAACAACACACTTTGGAGAGGGATGAACAACAAACGAATAACTCTATTTGAGAGTTAAACAACACACTAAAGGAGTGGGATATTGTCAAACGAAGAAGTCTATTCGAGATTTAAACAATGTACAGAAGGAGTAAGAGTATAACAAACGAAGAACTCTACTTGAGTGTTAAACCACACACATAAGAAGTGGGATAAACAACAAATGTAAAATTCTACACGAGAGTCAAACAACACAATAAAGGAGTGGGATAATTACAAACGGAGAAGACAATATGAGATTTAAACAACACACCAGAGGGGTGATAAAATAACGAACGAAAAACTCTACTTGAGAGTTAAACAAAACACAAAAGGAATTGAATAAACAATAAACGAAATACTCTATTTGAGCGATATAAACAAGACAGTTTGGAGAGGGATGAACAACAAACAAATAACTCTACTTGAGTGTTTACCACACACATAATGAGTGGGGTAAACAACAAATGTAAAATTCTACTCGAGAGTTAAACAACACAATAAAGGAGTGGGATAATTACAAACGGAGAAGACAATATGAGATTTAAACAACACACCTGAGGGGTGATAAAATAACGAACGAAAAACTCTACTTGAGAGTTAAACAAAACACAAAAGGAATTGAATAAACAACAAAACGAACAACTCTATTTGAGCGATATAAACAACACACTTTGGAGAGGGATGAACAACAAACGAATAACTCTATTTGAGAGTTAAACAACACACTAAAGGAGTGGGATATTGTCAAACGAAGAAGTCTATTCGAGATTTAAACAATGTACAGAAGGAGTAAGAGTATAACAAACGAAGAACTCTACTTGAGTGTTAAACCACACACATAAGAAGTGGGATAAACAACAAATGTAAAATTCTACACGAGAGTTAAACAACACAATAAAGGAGTGGGATAATTACAAACGGAGAAGACAATCTGAGATTTAAACAACACACCTGAGGGGTGATAAAATAACGAACGAAAAACTCTACTTGAGAGTTAAACAAAACACAAAAGGAATTGAATAAACAACAAACGAAAAACTCTATTTGAGCGATATAAACAAGACAGTTTGGAGAGGGATGAACAACAAACGAATAACTCTACTTGAGTGTTAACCATACACATAATGAGTGGGTTAAACAACAAATGTAAAATTCTACTCGAGAGTTAAACAACACAATAAAGGAGTGGGATAATTACAAACGGAGAATACAATCTGAGATTTAAACAACACATCTGAGGGGTGATAAAATAACGAACGAAAAACTCTACTTGAGAGTTAAACAAAACACAAAAGGAATTGAATAAACAACAAAACGAACAACTCTATTTGAGCGATATAAACAACACACTTTGGAGAGGGATGAACAACAAACGAATAACTCTATTTGAGAGTTAAACAACACACTAAAGGAGTGGGATATTGTCAAACGAAGAAGTCTATTCGAGATTTAAACAATGTACAGAAGGAGTAAGAGTATAACAAACGAAGAACTCTACTTGAGTGTTAAACCACACACATAAGAAGTGGGATAAACAACAAATGTAAAATTCTACACGAGAGTTAAACAACACAATAAAGGAGTGGGATGATTACAAACGGAGAAGACAATATGAGATTTAAACAACACACCTGAGGGGTTATAAAATAACGAACGAAAAACACTACTTGAGAGTTAAACAAAACACAAAAGGAATTGAATAAACAACAAAACGAAAAACTCTATTTGAGCGATATAAACAAGACAGTTTGGAGAGGGATGAACAACAAACGAATAACTCTACTTGAGTGTTAACCACACACATAATGAGTGGGGTAAACAACAAATGTAAAATTCTACTCGAGAGTTAAACAACACAATAAAGGAGTGGGATAATTACAAACGGAGAATACAATCTGAGATTTAAACAACACATCTGAGGGGTGATAAAATAACGAACGAAAAACTCTACTTGAGAGTTAAACAAAACACAAAAGGAATTGAATAAACAACAAAACGAACAACTCTATTTGAGCGATATAAACAACACACTTTGGAGAGGGATGAACAACAAACGAATAACTCTATTTGAGAGTTAAACAACACACTAAAGGAGTGGGATATTGTCCAACGAAGAAGTCTATTCGAGATTTAAACAATGTACAGAAGGAGTAAGAGTATAACAAACGAAGAACTCTACTTGAGTGTTAAACCACACACATAAGAAGTGGGATAAACAACAAATGTAAAATTCTACACGAAAGTTAAACAACACAATAAAGGAGTGGATAATTACAAACGGAGAAGACAATATGAGATTTAAACAACACACCTGAGGGGTGATAAAATAACGAACGAAAAACTCTACTTGAGAGTTAAACAAAACACAAAAGGAATTGAATAAACAACAAACGAAAAACTCTATTTGAGCGATATAAACAAGACAGTTTGGAGAGGGATGAACAACAAACGAATAACTCTACTTGAGTGTTAACCACACACATAATGAGTGGGATAATTACAAACGGAGAAGACAATATGAGATTTAAACAACATATCTGAGGGGTGATAAAATGACGAACGAATAACTCTACTTGAGAGTTTAAACAAAACACAAAAGGAATTGAATAAACAACAAAACGAACAACTCTATTTGAGCGATATAAACAACACACTTTGGAGAGGGATGAACAACAAATGAATAACTCTATTTGAGAGTTAAACAACACACTAAAGGAGTGGGATATTGTCAAACGAAGAAGTCTATTCGAGATTTAAACAATGTACAGAAGGAGTAAGAGTATAACAAACGAAGAACTCTACTTGAGTGTTAAACCACACACATAAGAAGTGGGATAAACAACAAATGTAAAATTCTACACGAGAGTTAAACAACACAATAAAGGAGTGGGATAATTACAAACGGAGAAGACAATCTGAGATTTAAACAACACACCTGAGGGGTGATAAAATAACGAACGAAAAACTCTACTTGAGAGTTAAACAAAACACAAAAGGAATTGAATAAACAACAAACGAAAAACTCTATTTGAGCGATATAAACAAGACAGTTTGGAGAGGGATGAACAACAAACGAATAACTCTACATGAGTGTTAACCACACATAATGAGTGGGTTAAACAACAAATGTAAAATTCTACATGAGAGTTAAACAACACAATAAAGGAGTGGGATAATTACAAACGGAGAAGACAATATGAGATTTAAACAACACACCTGAGGGGTGATAAAATAACGAACGAAAAACTCTACTTGAGAGTTAAACAAAACACAAAAGGAATTGAATAAACAACAAAACGAACAACTCTATTTGAGCGATATAAACAACACACTTTGGAGAGGGATGAACAACAAACGAATAACTCTATTTGAGAGTTAAACAACACACTAAAGGAGTGGGATATTGTCAAACGAAGAAGTCTATTCGAGATTTAAACAATGTACAGAAGGAGTAAGAGTATAACAAACGAAGAACTCTACTTGAGTGTTAAACCACACACATAAGAAGTGGGATAAACAACAAATGTAAAATTCTACACGAGAGTTAAACAACACAATAAAGGAGTGGGATAATTACAAACGGAGAAGACAACTGAGATTTAAACAACACACCTGAGGGGTGATAAAATAACGAACGAAAAACTCTACTTGAGAGTTAAACAAAACACAAAAGGAATTGAATAAACAACAAAACGAACAACTCTATTTGAGCGATATAAACAACACACTTTGGAGAGGGATGAACAACAAACGAATAACTCTATTTGAGAGTTAAACAACACACTAAAGGAGTGGGATATTGTCAAACGAAGAAGTCTATTCGAGATTTAAACAATGTATGTATGAGTAAGAGTATAACAAACGAAGAACTCTACTGAGTGTTAAACCACACATAAGAAGTGGGATAAACAACAAATGTAAAATTCTACACGAGAGTTAAACAACACAATAAAGGAGTGGGATAATTACAAACGGAGAAGACAATATGAGATTTAAACAACACACCTGAGGGGTGATAAAATAACTAACGAAAAACTCTACTTGAGAGTTAAACAAAACACAAAAGGAATTGAATAAACAACAAAACTAACAACTCTATTTGAGCGATATAAACAACACACTTTGGAGAGGGATGAACAACAAACGAATAACTCTATTTGAGAGTTAAACAACACACTAAAGGAGTGGGATATTGTCAAACGAAGAAGTCTATTCGAGATTTAAACAATGTACAGAAGGAGTAAGAGTATAACAAACGAAGAACTCTACTTGAGTGTTAAACCACACACATAAGAAGTGGGATAAACAACAAATGTAAAATTCTACACGAGAGTTAAACAACACAATAAAGGAGTGGGATAATTACAAACGGAGAAGACAATCTGAGATTTAAACAACACACCTGAGGGGTGATAAAATAACGAACGAAAAACTCTACTTGAGAGTTAAACAAAACACAAAAGGAATTGAATAAACAACAAAACGAAAAACTCTATTTGAGCGATATAAACAAGACAGTTTGGAGAGGGATGAACAACAAACGAATAACTTATTTGAAAAGTTAACCATACACATAATGAGTGGGTTAAACAACAAATGTAAAATTCTACTCGAGAGTTAAACAACACAATAAAGGAGTGGGATAGTTACAAACGGAGAATACAATCTGAGATTTAAACAACACATTTGAGGGGTGATAAAATAACGAACGAAAAACTCTACTTGAGAGTTAAACAAAACACAAAAGGAATTGAATAAACAACAAAACGAACAACTCTATTTGAGCGATATAAACAACACACTTTGGAGAGGGATGAACAACAAACGAATAACTCTATTTGAGAGTTAAACAACACACTAAAGGAGTGGGATATTGTCAAACGAAGAAGTCTATTCGAGATTTAAACAATGTACAGAAGGAGTAAGAGTATAACAAACGAAGAACTCTACTTGAGTGTTAAACCACACACATAAGAAGTGGGATAAACAACAAATGTAAAATTCTACACGAGAGTTAAACAACACAATAAAGGAGTGGGATAATTACAAACGGAGAAGACAATCTGAGATTTAAACAACACACCTGAGGGGTGATAAAATAACGAACGAAAAACTCTACTTGAGAGTTAAACAAAACACAAAAGGAATTGAATAAACAACAAAACGAAAAACTCTATTTGAGCGATATAAACAACACACTTTGGAGAGGGATGAACAACAAACGAATAACTCTATTTGAGAGTTAAACAACACACTAAAGGAGTGGAATATTGTCAAACGAAGAAGTCTATTCGAGATTTAAACAATGTACAGAAGGAGTAAGAGTATAACAAACGAAGAACTCTACTTGAGATTTAAACCAGACACATAAGAAGTGGGATAAACAACAATTGTAAAATTCTACACTTGAGTTAAACAACACAATAAAGGAGTGGGATAATTACAAACGGAGAAGACAATATGAGATTTAAACAACACACCTGAGGGGTGATAAAATAACGAACGAAAAACTCTACTTGAGAGTTAAACAAAACACAAAAGGAATTGAATAAACAACAAAACGAACAACTCTATTTGAGCGATATAAACAACACACTTTGGAGAGGGATGAACAACAAACGAATAACTCTATTTGAGAGTTAAACAACACACTAAAGGAGTGGGATATTGTCATACGAAGAAGTCTATTCGAGATTTAAACAATGTACAGAAGGAGTAAGAGTATAACAAACGAAGAACTCTACTTGAGTGTTAAACCACACACATAAGAAGTGGGATAAACAACAAATGTAAAATTCTACACGAGAGTTAAACAACACAATAAAGGAGTGGGATAATTACAAACGGAGAAGACAATATGAGATTTAAACAACACACCTGAGGGGTGATAAAATAACGAACGAAAAACTCTACTTGAGAGTTAAACAAAACACAAAAGGAATTGAATAAACAACAAACGAAAAACTCTATTTGAGCGATATAAACAAGACAGTTTGGAGATGGATGAACAACAAACGAATAACTCTACTTGAGTGTTAACCACACACATAATGAGTGGGTTAAACAACAAATGTTAAATTCTACTCGAGAATTAAACAACACAATAAAGGAGTGGGATAATTACAAACGGAGAGTCAATCTGAGATTTAAACAACACACCTGAGGGTAGATAAAATAACGAACGAAAAACTCTACTTGAGAGTTAAACAAAACACAAAAGGAATTGAATAAACAACAAAACGAACAACTCTATTTGAGCGATATAAACAACACACTTTGGAGAGGGATGAACAACAAACGAATAACTCTATTTGAGAGTTAAACAACACACTAAAGGAGTGGGATATTGTCAAACGAAGAAGTCTATTCGAGATTTAAACAATGTACAGAAGGAGTAAGAGTATAACAAACGAAGAACTCTACTTGAGTGTTAAACCACACACATAAGAAGTGGGATAAACAACAAATGTAAAATTCTACACGAGAGTTAAACAACACAATAAAGGAGTGGGATAATTACAAACGGAGAAGACAATCTGAGATTTAAACAACACACCTGAGGGGTGATAAAATAACGAACGAAAAACTCTACTTGAGAGTTAAACAAAACACAAAAGGAATTGAATAAACAACAAACGGACAACTCTATTAGAGCGATATAAACAACAAACTTTGGAGAGGGATGAACAACAAACGAATAACTCTATTTGAGAGTTAAACAACACACTAAAGGAGTGGGATATTGTCAAACGAAGAAGTCTATTCGAGATTTAAACAATGTACAGAAGGAGTAAGAGTATAACAAACGAAGAACTCTACTTGAGTGTTAAACCACACACATAAGAAGTGGGATAAACAACAAATGTAAAATTCTACACGAGAGTTAAACAACACAATAAAGGAGTGGGATGATTACAAACGGAGAAGACAATCTGAGATTTAAACAACACACCTGAGGGGTGATAAAATAACGAACGAAAAACTCTACTTGAGAGTTAAACAAAACACAAAAGGAATTGAATAAACAACAAACGAAAAACTCTATTTGAGCGATATAAACAAGACAGTTTGGAGAGGGATGAACAACAAACGAATAACTCTACTTGAGTGTTAACCACACACATAATGAGTGGGTTAAACAACAAATGTAAAATTCTACTCGAGAGTTAAACAACACAATAAAGGAGTGGGATAATTACAAACGGAGAGTCAATCTGACATTTAAACAACACACCTGAGGGGAGATAAAATAACGAACGAAAAACTCTACTTGAGAGTTAAGCAAAACACAAATGGAATTTTTTTTTCATAAATAGAGCATATATTAATAAAAGTAAAAGAGTACAAAGCTTAAAAGTAGAGATTACAAAGGAACCCACAGGCGGGTTACAACGCGAAACAAGTGAAACAAACAAAGAAACAAAAATAACATAACCCGGGATCAAGGTGATCCATGGTTGCAACCGCGGGCCTTGTTAAAACCCAGTCATGGAAAAACCCAGTGGGAAAAACCCATGGCTGGGAAAAAGAGTGCCTGAGCGTTAGCATTGCGGAAACCTATAATAAGGTAAACCGTACATGTCCCTGTGTATGTGAGGTCGAATGACATCCAAAGGAGAAGTCCAGAAACCCTCCAGATCCAACTTTGAGAGAGCATCACATCAAGTTTTCACGAAAAATATGAGACACCGAAAATCCAAGTCACGATATGAGAGAGAGTCAATAGCCAACGGTTCCGAATTTCCATGGGACCGAGTTAGTACCATGAGAGCAAATTGCTATAAGTAGAATTGCTCAACCAAATCTTATTCCATACAGGTGTGAGCCAATTCAATGCCAATCATAACTGCAAGTAACTCGGCTTCAAAAGCATAAAGCGTACCCAGCTGATTTACAAAGCAACCCATCACGGTACCATTTGGTTCTCTAAAAACCCCAGCCGCAGTAGAGGAGCCAGGAGCGGCAAGAGAACTTCCATCCGTGTTGCATTTAATCCATCCCGGGAGAGGGGGATACCATCGGACCTCAATGATATCTCGTGACTTAGGCGGGCACCTTGAATACTAAAAAGAATGAAGGACTTGTAAATCAACTTGATTATTAGCCATAGAACCAAGAGGGTGGGAATTAGCCTCGCCTACAAGACTCAAATCAGAAGCAAAATAGAATGCCTGGAAACAGGACACCATCAAATAAGCAACGATTTGGCACAGTTCCAAAGCACCCAAATGCCCGTCACAAAGGCAAGACGCCACAAAGAGAGAATCTGAGAGCTAAAATGTTGACCCATGGCATATAACAGAAGCTCTCCAAAACTAAAGCAATCTCGAAAAGGAACCTGGAAAAGATCAAATAGAGTATGCCAGATAGTCCGAGTGAACGGACAAGAGACCAGTAAATGGTCTTGGCAATCCATAGCAGCATAGCAAAAAACACACACCGAAGGACCAACAAAACCAAAGCCCCGCAGTTTCTCAATAGTTGGAAGAACACCATGAATAGCCTTCCAAACTGTGATAGAACGACGGGGTGGGATAAAAGGAGCCCATATCCAAGATCCCCAGTCAATCTTAAGGAAACGCGGCCGCAAAGAGTGATAGGCTTGCTTGGTAGAAATTGAACCGTCTAGAGATTCAGTCCAGATACGAGTATCAGAACCAGATGGAGCCAGATGATAGGAGAGAATGTCGCAAGTAACATCTGGAAAAGCCATACGGAACCCATCCAAAAGAAACCAACCAGCCGGAGTCCAATATTCAGAAATAGGGAACTCGAAGTGATGCCGAAGATGAATAGGAATACCAATGTCATCAATATCAGAGCAAGCCAATCATCAAGCCGTAAACGTGAGAGCCTTGACACGCTAACCATCTAGACTTGGATTGAAGTGTGGGAAACAATCAAATCCATACCAAATCGAGGAAGCAACATAAGAGCGCAAGGAAGCATGCCAAGAAACATCAAGTAAAGATATCTAGATATGGAACCTTTCACCCCAAATATCCCAAGCAAGACGAGAAAGATACGCTTATTAGCAGCAACGTGAGAACGAATACCAAGACCACCTCGACTTTGGAGCACAACAACGCTTCCAAGAGATAGAAGTCAAGCTTCTTGAGTATCCCGCTTTGACGAAATTACGAATGCCAAGATCCATACGCTTAAGAAGAGTCAAAGGCCAACGATAAACCATCATAGAGTGTACAAAAGATCCTCGGATCACCGATTGAACAAGACATAAACGACCGCCATAGAGAGAGAAGTGCCCTTCCATTTACTAAACTTTTCTAGAATCGAGTCCGCAAGGGATTGTAAATGACAAGTCCGAGGTGCCCCACGGAAAAGTGGAACTCCCAAATACGTGAAAGGAAGGTGACCCTCGATAATATCCATAATTCTGCACAAGTGGTTCTTCCTGACTCGGGTGAGAAGAGTACTAAGATAAGCTCGGACTTCGAGGATAGAAGTGTTGTCCCGACCAAGCAACATATTTTCCGTGATCCTAAGAATAGTCCGACAATTCGCAGCAGTAGCCCTGCAAAAAATAATCACATAATCCGCATAAAGAAGGTGAGAAGGAAAAGTAAGAGATTGTCCAATGAATAAAGGAGTGAGCTCCCCTGAATTGGCAGCCTTCGAGAGAAGCTTGCTAAGAACTTCCTACGCGATGCAAAAGAGAAGAGGGGAAAGAGGATCCCCTTGACGAACTCCCTGAGAACAGCCAAAGTACCCTTTCGGAGCCCCATTAATCAGAACCGAGAGCTTTGCTAAGTGAAGAATATGATTAATCCAACCAACAAAGGTAGAAGAGAAACCATATTTTGTGAGAACCGCCAAAAGAAAGTCCCAATTTAGAGTATCAAAGGCTTTCCGGATGTCAACCTTCAACACCAGATTACCCTTACTACAGTGAAGACCAAGACTATTAACTCCTTCAGAGGCTAAGGCAATACAATCATGTATGCGTCCCGAATAAAACCAAATTGATGAAAGGAGAGCAACCCCGATAAAATCGGACCCAAACGATCGGCTAAAATCTTAGCAATAATCTTATAAAGAAAATTACCAAGAACAATAGGGCGGAAATCTTCAATACGCAACGCATCTCTGATTTTCGGAATAATAGTGACAAAACTAGAGTTCATACCGCCGAAATGACCATGAAGGAAGAACGCCAATCGCCAAAGACACCTCCGCATCAATAATGTGCCACATAGATTGATAGAAGCGCCTCAAAACCATCCGGTCCAGGAGCACTATCAGGTGACATACTGAAAATAACATGACGGATGTCATCCTCGGAAGGAATATCGATTAGCAATTGATTTTTTTCATCCGTAATCGAACAATGGATAAGCTCATCTAGTTCATCGAACGAGACAACTGTGGGCTGAATTTGTGAGAACAGATTCTCATAATAAGAAATCATATGATTCCGGATCCGAATTGCATCATGATTGATAGAGCCATCAATTATCAAAGAGGAAATACCGAGAATACCTTTGCGAATCTTTAGAGAACGATGGAAAAAACCAGAATTTCTATCACCGTCTTTTAACCACGCAGCCCGGTTCTTTTGACGCAAAAAAGTTGCTTCTTGATTCAGAATAGCATTGTAGTCCGCGATCGCCTCAAGTTCCTTGCGAGGAATATCATTTATCGGACCATGGAGGGATAATTGCTGCTGAACCAACTCCAGCTTATTACGAGCAGCAAGAAGACGAGAATTAAGCTCACCAAAGACATTAATATTCCAATCTATGATGGCGGATTTCACCTTTTAATTTCGGATAACCAAAGAAAAAGAGCCCATGGCCGTAATAGGAGTTTTCCAGAAAGCTTAATTAACTCCTCAAACGAATCGTGACTAAGCCACATTGCTTGGAATCTAAATGGTCGAGACGAGATAGCGCTTGTTCATGCGCATGTGAAACAAAGAGGGGCGTGATCCGAAAGTACGCAAGCTCACACGAACCATCATCGAGTCCCATAAATCCAAAAAGGATTGTGAAGAAAGAGCCTATCAATACGTGTCTCTAGATAACCACTAGAGAAACGATTTATTCACCAAGTAAAAAAGCGCGAACTAGAATCGATAAGAACTCCCATCATTGATAAAAGAACGGAAATCCATGGTTTCCGGATGAACCGGAGGAGTACCATTCGATCGTTCATGCGCACAATCACAAAGATTGAAATCTCCCACCAAAAGCAAGGTGTTTTGGCAAAAGCGATAATCACGCCATAAGTCTCGACGATATAATCAGCATGGGCATGAATAAACGCTAATAGGAAGTCCCTTTGAAGCCAAGAAACTTTAATAACAAGAACTTGAGAAGAAGAGAAAATTATAGAAGAACCAGAAGAAGAGAGATCTTCCAAAACCCATAAGTTAGGAAGACTGTTAGGGCATGTATTTCCACCAAGAAAGCGCATTCCCATCACATCACTACAAAATTGGCACAGCGACGGATAGATCCGTGCCATAAAGTTATCTATCCGCCGCCTCTGGCGACGGATCGGGCGACGGATAGAAAATCCGCCGCCTGAGCCGTGGCGACGGATAACAATCCGTCGCCCACCCGCGACGGATTGACCATTTTTTTTTTAAAATTTATAATGGGGCGACTGATATATTCTAACCTCCCCCCCACGTGGCGACGGATAGATCTATCCGTCGCCCCATTTCTATTTTTTTTAAAAAAATAAAATCCGTATTCGAATTTTTATATTCAGATACACGGATTAATTCAATATCAATTTGTATTCAGATACGAGATATTGATTTGTATTCAGATATTAATTTGTATTCAATTTTATTCGTATCCAATTTGTATTTGGCAGACGGTGGTGGTGGGAGGAGAAAGGTGTGGTGGTGGTGGTAAGGTGGTGGTGCGGTGGTGGTGGGAGGAGGAAAGGTGGTGGTGGTGGTGGGAGGAGAGGTGGTGGTGGTGGTGGTGGAGATGGTGGTGGTGCGGTGGTGGTGGGAGGAGAGGTGGTGGTGGTGGTGCGTGGTGGAGATGGTGGTGGTGCGGTGGTGGAGATGGTGGTGGTGCGGTGGTGGTGGAAGGAGAAAGGTGGTGGAGATGGTGGTGGTGGTGGTGGGAGGAGAGAGGTGGTGGTGCGGTGGTGGAGATGGTGGTGGTGGTGGTGGGAGGAGAGAGGTGGTGGTGGTGGTGGTGCAGATGGTGATTTGAGGAGAGAGGGGTTGGGGGTGGAGATGGTGGGGGAGGAGGTGGGGGTGGAGGATGGTGGTGGAGGAGGTGGTGGTGGATGGTGGTGGTGGAGGAGAATGGTGGTGGAAGGAGAAAGGTGGTGGTGGGAGGAGGAGGAGAGGAGAAATGGAGGAGAAGTGGTGGAGGAAAGGAGGTGGTGGAGGAGATATATGGTTTTTTTAAAGTGAGCGGATAGATCTAGATCTATCCGTCGCTAACTTTTTTTTTTTTATATACGGGATAGATCTATCCGTCAGCATAGCTAACGGATAGATCTATCCGTCTAAATTTTTTTTTAAATCTTGGTCAACGCTCAGAAGCGACGGATAAACTTATCCGTCGCTACGAGCAACGGATAAGATCTGTCAAACGGGGCGACGGATAGAATCCGTCGCCCCGTTTGGCGATCCGTCGCTACAGGGGCGACGGATAAAATCCGTCGCCCCTTTCCGTCCCGTTACAGCAGAATTCTTGTAGTGCATTCCAATAAGAATCTGGTATGGAGGAGGAAGGAACCTTTGGTTCCGCAATAGCAAACCAACGAGGACGAGTAGAAACTACATGATGCTTGAGCATATCTTATGAGGGAGCATTCCCAATACCCCGAATGTTCCAAAACAGAACATTCATTGGGAAACAACGTGAGAGGAATCTGCATGGCAAGTAGCAGATGTAAGAGTTGTAATATCCAGCAAAGAATTATCTTCATTTATATCACCGTCTACTAAGTCTGCCCATCTTGCACCTGCCGCAATCCCATGGCATTAATAGCGGCGAGGGAGAATGGGGGATGAAGAGGCGTTTAGTGGCATTAGATGGGTTGTTAATGCGTTCACGCATAATCTCAACTGAATCTTTTATTCGCATATTAGCCTCCATAGAATCGTCCAATGAAGATGTGTTAGGGCTGTGCGCAATAGGAGTTGAAGGTTGCGTAGGCTGCTAATGCGTAACCTAATCTTGCAAAAGCGAAATCTCAGACTCACCACCCAAGTTCTCATCCTCCACCATGTTCGAATCCAACAAGGCAAACCGGTATAACAAATGGAATATAAACACACTTTGGAGAGGGATGAACAAATGGAATATAAACACAAATGGAATTGAATAAACAACAAAACGAACAACTCTATTTTAGCGATATAAACAACACACTTTGGAGAGGGATGAGCAACAAACGAATAACTCTATTTGAGAGTTAAACAACACACTAAAGGAGTGGGATATTGTCA